>BSBM01000358.1:17492500-18037500 GCA_027924585.1 Larix kaempferi | reverse complement strand
GGGACTAACGCAAACATATTCATTATGTTTTCTTAAAAAAATAACATACCAACCTTAGGAGAACCCCATGTTTTGGAAGTTATACTTAATTTCCATAAATAATATTTATATATTCCGGAAGGTAATCCGATTGTTTACGTTTCATCTTCTTGCGCCATATTCCAAAAAGTTGTGTAGGTAGCTCTAATATTGCTTTTTGACGTTCAGATTTCTGTTTTTCCAGGAGTCCATTACGACTAACGCATCATGAATGGCCAGCATTAGCTTGCACCAACCCGTATGTTGGATTATGGAAATTTTGTTATCCATTGTATCTTTTACTCTATTAGGGTCTTTCCCTAACTCCCTTAATAGATAGGTTGTTATGTAGTGGGGCCTATAATATGGCCAATGAAGTAGATATAATGTGAAATCAATATTTGTAACAAGACTTACTACAAGGTTCCACCTATTAGAAAGTATTTATACTATGAAAGCAATATTTGTAAAAAGACTTTTAATGCAAGATTCCACCTACTATAATGTTCCTTCATTGAGAAGGCTTACTAGAAGGTTATTCCTACTAGAAATTTCCTTCACTAGATAATATATATAGGAGTAGAAACAATGAAACAAGACATGTCCTCTAAAGTATTTCATAATTGGAGCTTGTCTTCATTTGGAGGCTACCCCCTTGAAGAGGCAAGTGGATGTTTCTTTTATCAAATGATATTGTGATATTTCATTATGTACAATTGGCTATTGTTGTGGTAATCTTTTCTTTTCATATTGAAATCTTGATTTCTTTTTTATTTATGCTTTGAGTTTCCAATTATGCTATTAAGGTTCATAACATTTAGTATCAAAGCACCTTCCAAAGCTAAAAATTTCAGTTTTTAAATTAGACTAGAGATGTGTTTTAGCATCTATAAGTAGCATAGTGATCTACCGTTTAGTAGGTAAACCTATGGTTTTTGAAGCATACATGTAAATAATACAATTGATACTTACTCACATTTTTTGGACACCGTTGTAACCTCTATTGGTACTCATTTGAGTGGTATCACATCAAATGGAGCCTACATATGGAAGTTTACTTCCACGTTGTTAAATTTTTAGAATTTACTTCAATCTGATCTAGGATCTTAACTGAGAGAACAACATGTACAACAAATCTACAGCATATCAATCATGGACACAATAATGCAAGCACACAAGAGACACAGAGTTTACTTGGGGAAAACCATAAAGGTGAAAAACCCCAATAACTTCCTCAGAGATAGATAGAGCAATGATACAACCAGAATACAAGAGATAGTCTTCTCCTAGCAGCAAAGCCTCCTCCTCCACAAGTGCGCCACTCTCCCAAGTGTGAGTGAGAGAATAGAATGTGTAAAATGAGAGAGACACACTCTCTATTTATACACTAACTTGACTTGACCTTTACTCAACTAGGTCGGCCTCAACTTAACCACTTAACATAATGCTGACTGGGCCGACCCCCACTAGGGTGGTCTAATAACCCTTTAACGCACATGGCCGACCCCCAATAGGGTGGTCTAATAACCCTTTGACCCACATGACTTATACAGGGTTGACCTCAACAAGGTGGTCTAATAACCCATCAAGTATAAGTTACAACAATTACAATATAAATGATGACACTTCCGTATAGAGGAATAATAACATCTCTATAGGAATACAATATACATATATGTGAAATACATTTTGAAGTTACATATACGTCAACACTCCCTCTTAAGTAGGAAGGTATTTCTCGACATAGGTCTTCCAGCACATGTCATCTTCTCTGGATCATCGTCACTGATAATCATCATCGAGTCATCATCATCGTCACTGCTGCTGCTATCTCAATCAATCTCTGAATCTACTCATCATAGGAAGTTCTACAGAGCCAGTCCTTTTTCATACTGGATGTAGGCCCACCACCTGCAGGTCTTCATCATCTGTGCGAACTGTCTGATAGAGGCAGCCTCTCAGGACTAATTTTATGTGCGGATGCAATACCAGAAAGAGTATCCCAGGAACATTTATGTGTCTAAGCACGACCGACAAGATCTCCCAGGACTGATTACATGCATCTCCTCCACAATACCTTTAACGAGCATCCCAGGAACATTTATGTGCCGCAACATGACCAACAAGATCTCTAAAGAGCATCCCACGACTTATTACGAGCGCATAGCTCAACCTCTCGGATCTCTAGGAATGATTACATGTGGATAGAAAAAACCTTTCAAGAGCATCCCAGGAACATTTATGTGCCGCAGCACAACCGGCAAGATCTCTAAAGAGAATCCCAGGACTAATTACGAGCACACAGCTCAACCTCTCGGATCTCCAGGACTGATTACATGTCTCCGTAGTAATACCTCATCCTAGTACTAATTACGAGCACACAACTCAACCTATCAGATATCTGAGGACTGATTACATACTACATAGCAATACCAGAAAGAGTATCTCAGGAACATTTATGTGCCGCAGCACGACCGACAAGATCTCCCAGGACTGATTACATGCTATTTGCACAACCTACCACATTTAATCTCTGACCTCCAAGTATCAACCTAATACTCATGATCCAACGGATCATCATTGCATAAAGCATCATCCTGATGCTCATGATCACATTGATCATCATCACTGTATCATCCTGATACATATCATCTAGAGCAACACCTTGAAGCTCGTCATCATGATCATCCTGATCATACAATGCATCTACCTGATGCATACCAAGTATCTACCTGATACATATCATCATACATGATCCACCTGATCATACAATGTATCCACCTGATACAAATACAAATACATGATCCACTTGATCATACATGATACATATCAACATACATGATCTACCTGATCATACAATGTATCCACCTAATACATATACAGATACATGGTCCAAGCATCCAACATGATGCACATACAAAATACATAGAAATGATCCAACCGATCATATCCATCATCCAACATGATGCGTACATACATATACATATAAATGATCCAACTGATCATATCCAGCATCCAACATGATGCGTATACAGAGCAGTAACAGGAGCATTGTCCTGATGCTCATCATACAACGCTTACATCCACAGCCATGTGAAGGATCCTCCTTCCAACATGCTTGAAATGGACTCTGCAAATGTGTCCATCACTTCTTCCTCAAAGTTTCATCAATCCGAAGAACACCAAGCCTCTCCCTGAAGTACTCAAACTTCACCCTGGCTAGTGGCTTCGTTAGCACATCTGCAATCTGCTTGTCCGTCGCAATGTATAGGAGCTTCACAGCTCCTCTCTGCACCATATCCCTGATATAGTGATATTTGATCTCTATGTGTTTCGACCTGTCATGAAACACTGGGTTCTTGGATAGCTTCACACAACTCTGGTTGTCACAAAAGATACCAGTAGCCTCTAGCGGGAGATCAAATAACTCAGATAGTAGCTTCCGTAGCCATACTGCCTCACAACTAGCTGAACAGGCTGCAACATACTCTGCATCAACTATACTCAGTTCTACGCAGGACTGCTTCCTGCTAAACCAAGAGATCACACTTGATCCCATACTAAAGCAGCACCCAGAAGTGCTCTTCTTATCTGCAGCACTGCCTGCCCAATCTTAATCGACATAACCCTGTAGGTTAAAATTTTGATTCACTTCATACTTGAGCCTATAATCCACTGTACCCTTTAGGTACCTCAGAACAAGATTTACGGCAACCAGGTGAACATCTCTCAGATCCATCAGGAACTGGCTCAATGTGTTCACTGCAAAGCAAATATCTAGTCTCGTGTTTGTCAAGTACATATAGGACCCAATCATCTGACGATACATCATGACATCAACCAGATTAGATGAAGCGTCACACGGAAGCTTCAGGTTCGATGCCATATATGTGGCCATAGCCTTGCAGTCCATCATCCCGAACCTCTGCATACTTTCCTTGTCCAAGGAAGATTCCATTTGCACTCTGCCACACTTCCATGCCAAAAACAAATAGTGTATCATCCCCAAGTTCTTCATCTCGAACTCGGCAGCAAGCTTCCACTTCGTGTCGAAAATAAATCTATCTTCACCTGTAACAAACAGGTTATCCACATACAAAATTAGTATCACTGGATTGCCTTCCTCAACCTTGTAGTAAAGGTTGGAATCCGCTTTACTCTTGGTAAAGCCCAAACTGGATAGAAAGCTGTCTATCCTACCATACCAAGTTCTGCACATATATGACTCCCTGTCATGTGTCTCAGAACTAAGTGGCTGCTCCACATACACTCCTTCTTCAACTACACCATTCAAGAAAGTTGTCTTGAAACTCATCTGGTGTATCTTTCATTTCATCACTGCATCTAGAGCAAGTACGGATCTAATGGAAGTGTATTTGGCTACAGAAGCAAAAGTCTCTATGCTACCACCTGCAGCATGCTTGATCTTGTAGATTCTCTTGGAAGTCATTGCAGACTCCCCTTCAGGTCTTGGGACTGCATCCCAAACATCTTCATGATCGACTAGTACTCCTTGATCATGGCATTCTTCCTAGATCCTGGGAACTTCAATATCTTCAATATTTTCAATAGATAACTTTGTTGTTGAACAAATGTTGTAGTCCTTCTTTTGTAGGTGATGGTATACGATCTTTCCTACACAACAAGTTAAATTGCATGATTAGAAAACATCTGATGGTTTTCAGAACAAATTCTTACACATAAAGAAATATGTCATACAATCATGCAATTATCTTACCAATGCTTCAATACAACATTTATCCATGTTCCACAACTTTCTAGATGCCTTCTAGTCTCTACCAGAACATTGTTAAGAGTTTGCACTACTCCCAACATGTCAGCAAAGAGGTTTCATTCTAGATAAGTAGCCCTGGAATGTTGTACAGTGCCATAGGCCACTTACCCATCACATGCATATTAGTATTATACTGTTCATTAATGCAATCATTCTAATATGCACAATACATATCCTAAGTCTAGGAACATGAGCATATACATCATTGAACAATTTTATTTAAACAAACAAATATGCAAGAAATGATAATTAAAGATACTTATCTTTGTTTGGTTGCTCAGTGGACTCCCTCTGAGTCTTTGCTTCCTTGCAAGAGCTGCTGAAGTAGCTTCTTTTACAGCTTTCTATTGTGGAATGTAGAAAGATGGTCAACTCCCTCTGAATATCTGCATCCTTGCAGAAACTACTGAAGTGTGCTCCTTTTCTTTCTTGCAGGAACAACTGGAGTGTGCTCCCTCTTGATCTTTGCTTCCTGGATTACCTATCCTTGAACTTACATCCATCCTTAATCACCATGCATTCTTATTAGTATCATCATTGTGTTATCCTTGAGGTCTCATACATAATCACACATTTATTAGTATAATCTTAATACTATCAAAACACAAAATCTTAAACATGTATAGTCATGATCATTCACAGATAATAAACATTAGTATTCAAGGTTTCAGGGAAGTCTTCTTTTACTCATGCATATTCTTATTTGATCGTAGGACTCTTCTGATTAGTTAAATCGTCAATGCATAAACCCGTGCATAAACCCGTGATTACTCAAACCTATACCTTCATGATTCTTCTGGTTAGTCATATCATCAATTATGGTAAGAAACATAATATGCATACAGCCATGACTATTCAAACCTATGACTTCATGAATAATCATTATCAACAACACAACAGTATAAGATCCTAACACAAGGTAGGATTCTAGCTTGATATAGGAAAAACATACCTGGATTAGCATGCTAGCTAGTTATGTATAACATACCTGCATAATGTCTTCTGGTTCTCTTCAATGACTTGTGCTAGTAACCTGCATGTCTCATAGGTTAACCATTGCAGGACCAAGTTATACATACCCCAAAAGTAGATCTTCTATGTGATCCATGACAATAAATGAATCTTTGTCTTCATGTTACCATGATCATATGTTTTTGAAGTAGAACATGATTTGTCTTTCTTGGTGTACCTTTTATGTTAGCGAACAACATAAACCTCATACAACATCACAATACATTAGTACATTCATAAGTGTCAAAACCTTAATCAATGAATATCTTCTATTAAGGTGATACGACAAGTCTAGTAATTAATCAAGATTGTACTATAATGATATGAAGACAAACATATGATAAAATTAACCATGAAACATACTTGTAAGCCTTACCTGTCAGGATTGCTTGCAATCTTCTTATGGAAGGCCTTAGCCTCATCTCCCTCTGAGACAGGAACTTCTTCACTTATGCAGGTGACCAATCCATCTTCTTCTAGGATTAACCCAATCCACTTGATTTGCAAGAACTGGACCTGGAGTTGGATTAGGGTTTGTCAAAGAAACCCCAAAAATTCAAACTTTGAATTTCAAACTTTTGAAAGGATAGAAATATGTGCCTTGATGAGCTGATCAAGTTGGTATATTCAAAATTTGAAAACTGCAAAGTTTCACCCCTCGAAATTGCCTTTTAGATTTTCGGATTCACTCGGGAGGACCTTGAATTAGGGTTTGATTTTCCCAGAGCTTCACCCAACCAAAAGATTTGATTCAAATCTCTAAGCTTCGATTTTTCTGAGGAGCTTCCAGCTGTGGTCACAGATTTCCAAAATTCCAAGTTTTACAGAAGCCCTAATTTTCCATCTTTCCGATCAAAGTCCCGAACTGGGGTTTGATCAAGCCCGGCCTTCTACCCAACCAAAAAATCTGATCTTGGTCTCTAAATTTTGATTTTGATGAGTAGCATCCAGCCGTGGTCTCCTATTAAAAAAATTCCAACTTTCTCCGAAGCCCTAAATTTCGGAAGCCATGAATGAAGGTACTAATAATTATGTTTTGACAGAAATATGTACCTGATTGTTTCTGGTGTAAATCCAAACTTTTCAATCCACAGGGTCCGAAAAAGTTTCCTGAGATATCCCAACCTGTTAACTTTCCATCTCGACAGGTCTGACCTCAATTGGATTCTCTAAGAGAGAGTTATGCCAAGTGTCGCAACGTGACCTGTTTATGGGATAATGCAGGAGAGCGAACTTGTACGGCATGCCACGTGTCACTGGATCAATTTCGGCCTCTGAAAATTTTTCTTGAGATAGTACGGTCTGTGTAATACCTGTCACTTTTTACAAAATTTCATTTGGAGCTTCCTAGCCCAAGTTATTACCTTTTTCCAAAGGTCACCTGATTTTGACTCAGATCTGGAAGAGGCAGAAACCCTATATTCTTACAGATCATAAATCAGAAAGTACAACGAATTAGAGGTTGTCCTTTGGACACAAGGTACATGGGGATCTGATCTTTGACCGATAAAATTTTTAGATCTGAAAACTTCACCAAAATGGATTTATAGCGAAAGTTCTACGATGAATAGTTTTTGCTATATCAAGCCCTAGCATCGTAAGTGCAACAAGTGTCATACATGCCATATCATGCCTTCTTTGAGGCTAGCTCTGATACCATGTTAAATTTTCAGAATTTACTTCAATCTGATCTAGGATCTTAACTGAGAGAACAACATGTACAACAAATCTACATCATATCAATCATGGACACAATAATGCAAGCACACAAGAGACACAGAGTTTACTTGGGGAAAACAATAAAGGTGAAAAACCCCAATAACTTCCTCAAAGATAGATAGAGCAATGATACAACCAGAATACAAGAGATAGTCTTCTCCTAGCAGCAGAGCCTCCTCCTCCACAAGTGCGCCACTCTCCCAAGTGTGAGTGAGAGAATAGAATGTGTAAAATGAGAGAGACACACTCTCTATTTATACACTAACTTGACTTGACCTTTACTCAACTAGGTCGGCCTCAACTTAACCACTTAACATAATGCTGACTAGGCCGACCCCCACTAGGGTGGTCTAATAACCCTTTGACCCACATGGCTGACCCCCAATAGGGTGGTCTAATAACCCTTTGACCCACATGACTTATACAGGGCCGACCCCAACAAGGTGGTCTAATAACCGATCAAGTATAAGTTACGACACTTACAATATAAATGATGACACTTCCGTATAGAGGAATAATAACATCTATATAGGAATACAATATACATATATGTGAAATACATTCTGAAGTTACATATACATCAACACACGTACCCTCAAGTATAATAGAAGTCCCCTAGGAAACCTAAAATTATATTTAGATAATCTGATCAACAATTTTGTTTCTATAGTCGCATCAAGCACAACACTCCAGAAGATTACTCTTTAGTACTTGGGTAGTCAGGTAGTATGGCTAAGTGGATGATTAAGCCTCCTTAAATAGTTCCCTAAGAGATTGGGTTGAGTTACTATTGTTGGATTCTGCAAGTATATAAGAGATCTATAAAACCTAACACGCAAGCCCTTAGTATCCTATAATAAAAATACAAAGAGAGAGGGGGAGGGGTTTTCTACACCCTTATTCACCACAATCCTTGCACTATGTTGATAACTTTGGTACAACTCTTCCATACCCATTTTTGTGGACCCATTTCCTTCGATGGATAAAAGTCAAGGAGTTGATCTCTTCCAAAAAATGTCTCACTTGGAAACACTATATTATTAGTTGCAACAAAAGTTAAACCAAAACCACTCAAACTCTTCTCAACAAGCCCTTGATGATATCTCTATCAAGCTTACCAAATTGGAGTCACTTTCTAACTAGCTAACCAAATTAATTACATGCTTTCCTTCATCATATTCAAGACACCTAGAGATAGAAAAACCTACCCATAGGGAAGAATTTGATTCATCCAATCCCAATGGGCCTCAATCCACTCCACTGTTCCATGATCTAATGACTTACTTTTGGCATAGATTTCCTAATGTCAATTGCACCAAATTTGATGGGTCAAACACCTTAGCATGGGTCACTTAGATGGAACATAAATTTTATTTTCATGGCATGACAGATGATATGATGAAACTGAGAGCGGGTCTCTTATATTTATATATTGAACAATGGAAATGACGGAAATGGCATACGGAGTCCAATAGGGGCTATATTGCTTGGACACAATTTGTTTCCAATCTCTCTAAACATTTTGGAACAAACCCTTATACTTCAAAGAAACTTCCAAATCTTAAAAAATATAGCACAATCGAAAACTTAATCTCATCTTTTGAACAACTTCCCATATACACTAAAGGCATGCCCGATATATTTTACAAATAATGTTTCATCAATGGTTTGAAAGAAGATATATGTTCATAGTTCTTAGTGGGTCATCCTACTACTTGGTTGGATGCCAGTCAAAGAGCTTGAGAAGAACAAAAGGTGATGAATATTGAAATAAAAAATGAACCATTTATTCCATGTCCTTATCCACCTACCTTCCCTTCCACTAATCCTTCCTCATTCTCTCCACCTTGCAAGATCCAAAAGTTAACCTAAGCTTAAATGGTGGACCACTAACTCAAAGGTCTTTGTCACAAGTGCGATGAGAAACACTTGCTTAGACATACATGTAAGGAGAAAACCCTCTTTATGGTTGTTTCAAAGGACATTTTTTATGAGGACATTGACATTGGAACCCATGAAGCCCCTCATACACCTATGGAAGGAATATCCTAAAATTGTCTACCAGAGGAGGAACCCTAGATCTATTTCCATTCATTGATTGGTCTTTCTGTGCCCAACATCCTAAAATTAATTAGCTACCTCAAATATCACAAGGTCATCATATTAATTTATAATGGTAACACACATAACTTTATTCATCATGAGGTCACCCAAGAAGTACACTATTATATCCATATTGTGAACAACTTCCAAATCATGACTTTAAATGGAGGATTTATGAAATGTGGGGTCATTGTGAAAATGTGTAGATTCAAATGGGAGATTATTCCCTCACAATGCATATGTTTTCTATTGACATGGATGATTGTGATATTTTCATGGGTGCTAAATGGTTACCAACATTAATCCCTATCACCATGGATTATAGTTCCTTATACATGATTTTTCAACAAGCAGGGCATAATTACACTCTCAAAGAAATTATAACTGGATCTTAAGTTATTATTAGTTCACACCACATGGAGAATATTCTTGACACTACAAGAAAAAGGTCTTGTAGCGGAGGTCATAGCAGTGGTTTTTAGTGTTACAAGATTGGCAAAAATTGTTAAAAGAACCTCTGCTACGACCTCCGCCAATGGTAGAAGATGTTTTTACGAAGGTCATAATGGATATAATTTATAACTAAACAATACTTGGTAGCTAGAGGTTTTAGGAGATGTTTTTTCATCGGTGTGCTTATTTGAAATTACACGACCTGGTGTGTGTCTTAATAGGATGCATTGGTGTTGTACGATTAAAAAAGCTGCACTAGTGCACTCAAACAAAAAAAGCACTAGAAAGAATCAAATTTCAATGCCACACTAGTGCTTGCATATAGAATATACGCACCGGTGCTTGTTAATGACATAAACGCACCGAAGAAATATTTTCATCATATGCACTGCACATTTTATTAATATTTTTAATTTTGCATGTGCTGTCCATTTTTCAGGGTGCATCGGTGCATTTAATTTTCAAATGCACCGATTCTTACAAACTATAAACATGACCCGGAGCGTTTTAATGCATCAAACACAACATCATAATTAAAAACTAAAAACTGATGGGCATAAGCTTTGATTGTTCTCGGTGTGCATAAGCCTTCTACATGAATCGGTGCGATTCAAAGCATAAAACACACAATTGCTTAATGTTCTATATACACACCAGTGCTTAATTTTCGTATATATGCACCGGTGCGTAATGTTAGTATAGGTGCATATGATTCTTTGAAGAATTGATACTGAAATGTCAATCAAATATATATATTATATTTGGGTGAGTGCACGAAGTTGAAGGACCTTTTAGATGCAATGGTAGATTCAAGAAACCCATTCAAGTTCCATAAAAGATAATTGACCCCAAGCAATTTTGACCCTACCAAACCTTGTCCCAGGCCTGCCACGTTGAAGGCCAAGTAGGATAGTTAAAGAGAACGTGTACACGTTATGTAGTTATAAAACGCATACGTGTTATGATTTGATAAATGTGTGTACACATTTTTTAAAACATGTTTTATGCCGGAAATGGGATGAACCCGTCATTTGCCCCACAATAGCGACCGACAAGTGATGGCGACGAAACGAGTTGTGGTGAACATGTTTTGAAGTTTAGGGTCCAAATCTTCCACCTTGGGCACCAATTTCTTCAACCTAGGGTATTTAAATCAAATTTCACCCTTCTAATTTCTCTCTCTCTCTCTCTCTATATATATATTTTATGAACTAAAATCAATTGAATCCATAAATTTTTAAATTTGTGTGCCCTAAAAGAAATTTAGACCATAACTCGAAACATTTGTATGCCCAAAACAAATTAAAACCCAATTAACTCGTAAAAATCAAATCAATTTCAATCGATACATATATATACATTCAAGCATCCTTGTGAATCCAAACCAATATTCACAAATATCCAAAGATTCTCACGTATATAGCAAGGTTGGTTACATCTATAAAAAATTTCAAGTACTATTGATATCTTCCCCAAAATACATAAACAAAGACGCTAAATGGCCTATAGAGTCCAAAAGCCTTCATTCCACAACAAATAATAACATATCAAAATCCTTGCGAATATTGGGATTTTATTCATCAATAGCATCATTTGCCCCTCCTCTAGGCTCTAGCCCTTGCCTCTACTCAGAATATTGAAGTTGTTCCTCCAAGGACATTAGTCAACACCTTATAGTTTCGATGAAACTTCCTAATCCATGTTTTAATATAGGCTTTAGAAGCTTCGCATGCTTAATAGATTTTTTCACTTGAGTGAAGGGTGCATTTTGGTTAAGTTTGAGACAAAGGATTTCAACAATAGGCTCTACCAAAATCAAGAATCATAGGGAGGTTGATGTGTTTGATTACATGTCAATCCCATAATATCATACATGATAGAATCCAGTGGAAACCTTGCAATCCCAAAAGATCGAAAACTGTTAATTATGTTGAATTATAGATCCCAAACCACTATAAACAAATATGCAAATTTTCTCATGTGTATATAGAAAGAGTTCATACAACTAAAATAACATCAGGTGAAATCCATATATGCCGCAAATTACATATAAACAAATATGCTAAATGGTCTACACAGTCCAAAAAACTTCACGCCACAACAAATAATTACACATATAAAAATCCTTGCCTAGATTAGGATTTTATTCATCAATAGCACCATGTGCCCCCTTCTCTAGGCTCTATCCCTTGCCTCTACCCAAAATCTCGGAGTTGTTCCTTCAAGGGAATTAGTCAACACCCTACAGTTTTGATGAAACTTCATATTCCAAGACTAAAAATAAGGTAGAGAAGATTCGCAATCAACATATACACTTAGGACATTTAATGTATGTATCTGGCAATTGAAATTAATACACACATACAACATGAATTTAAGATGGAAAAATGTGAAATGTTAAGTCTTTAGTGTATAGTTTGTTCAATTTTAAATTTCAAATTATAAGCAGATCATGTTGTTATTTGTTGTATACTAGTTTTAGATTTTCCAGTGCTTAGAAATGTCATTATACCATATGTATTTTTCTAATGATATTTTTTTTGTATTTGTGATTGCAATGGCTATTATGGATCAGAATGCAAAGATATTGAGAGACATCAGTACAACTTGAAGGGGTGGAGATGAGCTCTTCCGCTCATTGGCAGCATCATTAGCTGTTATTGTGGATACTATCAGTTGCTCAAACGATGCATTCTACAACATAGCATCATACAGAGAAAAAAAATGGCAAGAATATTCCAATGGATTGAGTTACAATGAGGTGATGAAACTAAAAATAGCTAAAGAGAAAATATATTCACTTTTTAGAGTGCTTGGGACATATGCCATTCTAGAGACTACTAGAGCACATATTTCAATTGAGTGGTGTGTTTTTCCACCAATCATATATAATTGGATGGATCGTTGGTTTATGGTATTTTAGATTCCCCCACACAACAACAGGGAAGTACCACTATACTTCCCTTGAAAACTTTAGGCTAAGTTTGTGATGGGAAAATATGTCTACTATTTAAATACATTGGGGTTCCATGGAACTGGTATGGGGATGCCCCAAACCATCCCAATTATAGGCATAGAGAATCCAATCGATCGATACCTCCACCTCATATCTAGCTATGTAGGCCAAACGTCCCTCCTACACATACGATTATACCCCAGACAGAGGAGGCATTCCTGACTCTAGCTCAGGTCATTGTACGCCACATTACAACTATTGACTAGGAATGGACCTCTTCCTCTGTTTGGGTACAACCATCAACTTCAGGAATCAAAGTACCATCCACTAGTGGGGATATACTGACATCACATGATCCATATATTGAGCCACACATGTGCATGGTGTGTGGCCAAACCTGCTATGGTCATGGACCAACACATGGCACCTCTACGATGACTTGTGGTTAGGAAAGGACATAGTTAAAACATCATTTTGTTGTTCAAATTATTTTTTTCCATATTGTACACATTAAAATATTGTTAATATATACAATTTTTAATATTGCAGGAGTTTGATGTCTCTGCAGTGGTTCGTAGTGTACTTGGTGTTGTTGTATCTGAGGCAACAACAACCAACACCGAGGTCATATTTTCAACATGAAATTTTGTTAATACATGTTAGTTGATTAATTTCTTAGATGGTATAATATCTACAATTTTTTAAGTTGTAGGAACCGCATTCTCAATAGGATGCGGGAGACATTGATCTGAGCAAATTGCCTACAACGGGCTTGTATGAGTTTTTCAAAAATGTAAATACATGGTTAATGAGTTAATCTTGTTCAAATTTTTTTTTTTGAGTGTACTCCTTTATAGATTGCTAACATTTGTAACCTTTAAAATTGTAGACCTTGTTATCTAGATCTGCAGAGGGGCAAGAATCTGGTAGTAGTGATCCCTCCCATGGGGGAGATAAGTCCCAAGTAGAGGTACAAGTACTATAACATGTTAGTTTTTCAATACATCTTATTTCATCTATTCATGTCCATGTCTAACTATGACAACACTCTCTGACTGTAGGAATTAATGCAACTTAATCCACCACTGCTTTGGTTTGTCTCTCCCAGTAGTCCAAACATAGAGAAGGGTCTTGTCTACAATATATGTCCCTCTTCCATTAAAAGAGTGGGTGGACCTACTGAGGCCATGGTAATTTACATAGCCTTCAATGATAGTTGTTGGTTAGATTTAAATTCAGTCCACAACTTGCTGTTATTAATGTTTTTTTCGTAGGTTTATAGCATTAGGATGGAGGGTCCTCCATGATAGACATTAGTGGGCTTGTTGATGTTGTCATTCAGGTTGTATGTTAATGGGAACAAGCCATGCATAGGTACCTACTTGAATATTTGTACATGTACAGTTCATTTGTATTGTGTATGCACATGCATGATGTCTTTAACCATTTTACTATTTAGTGAATGTAGCCCCAGTCTAGTCCAGTAAACCATGTGACCTAGGTTCATGTTCAACCTATGGATCCACTCGCTATAGATGATACAGTCTCCTATCCCAGAGCATATTTTTTCGGTGAGACATGTTCATCAATTATAAAATTGGTTAGTACTAAACCACACATACATGTTGATAATTATTGAGCTAATTAACATAGCATATTTTATTTGCAGAGCACCATTGCGGAGAGGCAGAGGACACCACATGCCTTTATTCCTCAGATGGCTTCAGTGAGTGTTTTTTATAAGCAATTGAGTCATATTTTAAATTTTTTAAGTTTGTCAGTGATTCAGTATTAGTTCATTTACCTGGTCAAGAAATATGATCTTTGACTTGTAGTCGCCAGATATGTACAACGGTTGTAGACAGAGGCAAGATGCATCATAGTCTAGAAAAAACAAGAAGAAGTTAGAGTTTTGATGTGCAATCTAGGACATACATACTTTTTTTTACAAGAGGAAGTTAGAGTTATTATGTGTGATCATGGGCACATGTACTGTTGTTTACATGTACATTGAAAATCCATCCAAGGGCCTTCTATTTTTGTATTATATGACTTCCATGATATATTATATATTTCATATTGTCTCTTGATATCTTCACAGTTCGGTCTTATGTGTGATCATAAATGTGTGGCCAATAATGTTTATATGTGTAATGTTCCTAATTTGGTATAGCTTGGATGATTTCATGGAGATATTAGTTAGAATGTTGAGAAAAATGCATAATTACAACAATGCACATTTACAATGTACTTGACAATGATCCAATTGCATATACAATGTTAAATTAACAATGTTAAATTGTATCCACAACAATGCACATTTATAGCATGTTATTGACCATAATTGAATTGTATGAAATTGCATGTGAAATGATGTGAGTGACACACCTAATCCACACAATGTACTAACACACTTAACCTACAAAACAAGAAACCAATACAACTAAGTGATGTACATAAACTCCTAACCCACATAAAAAGTTAACAAGTGGGACAAATACACGTAGGATATGCATCTAGACTTTCACACACATGTGATGCACTCATGCAACCCATATAAGCAAGTTAAATTTTATAATTATGACACTCATATAACAAAATGAACATGGCATGCACATAAGTTCAATGTGATACTATACTATTAACATGACCCTTGACCCCTAAATCAATAATCCCTTTATCATAAGCCCCACTCACAACTCACCAACTACAATCAAATCCTTTTTATCATAACACACTAACACTGTTAATCATAACCACCTAATTCATATCATGTTTCAACTCATTCACATAAGCACCCAATGTACTCAAGTGACACACATAAAGAACAAACCAATCTAACTCATGCACATTACTACCTAACCTACATAAGAACCTATTGTACATATTAAATGATGCACATAGATGGCACACCTATGAAACACACTTATTGTTCCCACATAGGTGATACTTATATTTTAGCTTGACCCACTCAACCCCTATAATAGTAATCCATATACCACAATACCATTTATGGATAACCCACTGGCCCCAAAACCCCCAACACACAACCTACTAATGATCCTAACCCTAACTACCTAAGTCACTTTCCAACATACCTAACACACATAAGCACCCAACACACCAAAGCAACACACTGAACTGTTGATGTATATGTAACTTCGGAATGTATTTCACATTTATGTATATTGTATTCCTATAGAGATGGTATTATTCCTCTATAAGGAAGTGTCGTCATTTATATTGTAAGTGTCGTAACTTATACTTGATGGGTTATTAGACCACCTTATTTGGGGTCGGCCCTGTATAAGTCATGTGGGTCAAAGGGTTATTAGACCACCCTATTGGGGGGTCGGCCATGTGGGTCAAAGGGTTATTAGACCACCCTATTGGGGGTCGGCCCACTCAGCATTATGTTATGTGGTTAAGTTCGAGCCGACATGAGTTAGGTAAAAAGGCAAGACAAGTCAAGTATAAATAGAGTGCGGGAGGCACTCTATTTACTCACTCACTTCTCACACATGCTCTCAAGGAGGAGAGGCGCACTTATGGAGGAGGAGGATTGCTGCTAGGTTATGGCTATCTCTATTGGTTGGTTGTATCATTGCTCTATCTATCTCTGAGGAAGTTATTGGGGTTTTTCACCTTTATGGTTTTCCCCAAGTAAATCTTTGTGTCTCTTGTGTGCTTGCATTATTGTCTCCATGATTGATATGCTGTAGATATGCTGTACATGTTGTTCTCTCAGTTAAGATCCTAGATCAGATTGAAGTAAATTCTGAAAATTTAACATGGAATCAGAGCTAGCCTGAAAGAAGGCATGATATGGCATGTATGACACTTGTTGCACTTACGATGCTAGGGCTTGATATAGCAAAAACCAGTCATCGTAGCACTTTCGCTATAAATCCGTTTTGGCGAAGTTTTCGCATCTGAAATTGTTACAGGCCGAAGCTAAGATCTCCAGGTATCTTGTGTCCAAAGGACAACCTCTAATTCGTTGTACTTTGTGATTTATGATCTGTACAATATAGGGTTTCTGCCTCTTCCAGATCTGAGTCAAAATCAGGTGACCTTGGGAAAAAGGTCATATCTTGGGCTAGGAAGCTCCAAATGAAATTTAGTAAAAAGTTACAGGTAGTACACAGTCTGTACTATCTCAGAAAACTTTTTCAGAGGCCGAAGTTGAACCAGTGACACGTGGAACGCCGTACAAGTGCGCTCTCCTGTATTATCCCATAAACAGGTCACGTTGCGACATTTGGAATAACTCTCTCTCAGAGAGTCCAATTGAGGTCAGACCTGTCAGGATGGAAAGGTAACAGGCCGAGCTATCTCAAAAAACGTTTTCAGAGGCCGAAGTTAAAACAGTGACACGTGGCACGCCGTACAAGTTCTCTCTCCTGTTTTATCCCAAAACAGGTCACGTTGCGACATTTGGCATAACTCTCTCTCAGAGAATCCAATTGAGGTCAGACCTGTCAGGATGGAAAGATAACAGGTCTGGCTATCTCAGGAAACTTTTTCAGACCCTGTGGATCAAAAATTTCAGAGTTACACCAGAAACAATCTGGTACATATTTCTGTCAAAACATAATTATTTTTTTGGTACCTTCATTCATGGCTTCCGGAATTTAGGGCTTTGAAGAAAGTTGGAATTTTTGTAATCGGAGACCACGGATGGATGCTACTCATCAAAATAGAAATTTAGAGACCAAAATCAGAATTTTTGTTTGGGCAGAAGGCCGGGCTTGATTAGACCCTAGTTCGGGACCTTGATCAGAAAAGTGGAAAATTAGGGCTTCTGTAAAAATGGGAACTTTTGAAATCTGTGACCACGGCTGGAAGCTCCTCAGAAAAATAGAAGCTTAGAGCTTTGGATCAAACATTTTGATTGGGCAGAAGAGTGGGCCTCATCAAACCCCAGTTCAGGGTCATGTCCAGTGAATCCAGAAGTTTCAAAGGCAAAATTGAGGAGTGAAACTTTGCAGTTTTCAAATTCTGAATATACCAACTTGATCAACTCATCAAGGCACATATTTCTATCCTGTCAGAAGTTTGAAATTCAAAGTTTGAATTTTTGGGGTTTCTTTGACAAACCCATATCTAGCTCAAGGTCCAGTTCTTGCAAATCAAGTGAATTGGGTTAATCCTATAACAAGATGGATTGATCACCTGCATAAGTGAAGAAGTTCATGTCTCAGAGGGAAATGAGGATAAGGCCTTATATAAGAAGATTACAAGCAATCTTGACAGGTATGTCTCATCGAGGTATGTTTCGATATTTGTCCATGATTAAGTTTATGGTATATTTGTCTTCATGTTATTACGGTTAGTACAATTTTGATTTTAGATTTGTCGTATCACCTTAACAAAATTATGAATGCATGATAGAAGATATTCATTGGTTAGGGTGTTGACACTTATGATTGTACTAATGCATTATGGTGTTGTATGAGGTTTATGTTGTCTACTAACATGAAAGGTACACCAAGAAAGACAAATCATGTTCTGGTCCAAGAACATATGATCATGATAACATGAGGACAAAGATTCATCCATTCTCATGGATCTCATAGAAGATCCATTTATGAGATATGTATAACTTGGTTTTGTAATAATTAACTTATGAGATATACAGGTTACTAGCACAAGTCATTGAAGAAGAACAAGAAGACATCATGTGAGTATGTTAGACATAAATAGCTAGCATGCTAATCCAGGTATGTTTTTCCTATATCAAGATAGAATCCTACCTTGTGTTAGGATCTTATACTGTTGTTGATAATGATTATTCATGAAGTCATAGGTTTGAATAATCATGATTGAATGCATATTATGTTTCTTACCATAATTGATGATATGACTAACCAGAAGAATCATGATGGTATAGGTTTGAATAATCACAGGTTTAGACATGTTATGTTTCTTATGATTTGACTAACCTTAAGAATTCTACATAAATCTTGAATGCTAATGCTTATTATTTTCTGTTTGAAATGATCATGACTATACATGCTTGAGATTATTGTGTTTTAATAGTATGCTAATGAATGTATGATTTTATATGAGCTCACAAGGATAACACAATCATGATACTAATAAGCATGCATAGGGACCAAGGATGAATATGAGTTCAAGAACAGGTAATCCAGAAAGCAAAGATCAAGAGGGAGTACACTCCAGTGGTTTATTCAAGGATGCAAATATTCAGAGGGAGTTGACCATCTCTCTTCATTCCACATCAAAAGGTGTAGAAGAAGCTACTTCAGATTAGGACTCCAGTAGCTCCTGCAAGGAAGCGAAGACTCAGAGGGAGTCTACCCAACGAACAAACAAAGATAAGTATTTGAATTGTCATTTCTTAAATAATATTGTTCAATGATGTATATGCTCATGTTCCTAGACTTAGGATATGTATTGTGCATATTAGAATAGTTGCATTGATAAACAGTATACTACTAATATACATGGGTAAGTGGCCTATGGCACTGTACAACATTCCATTGCTACTTATCTAGAATGAAACCTCTTTGCTGACATGTTGGGAGTTGTGCACACTCTTAACAATGTTCTGGTAGAGATTGGAAGGCATCTAGAAAGTTACGGGATATGGATAAATGTTGTATTAAAGCATTGGCTAAGATAATTGCATGACTGTATGGCATATTTCTTTATGTGTAAGAATTTGTTCTGAAAATTATGAGATGTTTCTAATCATGCAATTTAACCTCTTTTGTAGGAAACAACGTATATCTTCACCTACAAAAGGACTACAACATTTGTTCCAGCAACAAAGATATCTATTGAAGATATTGAAGTTCCCAGGATCTGGGATGAAGAAATGGAATGCCATGATCCGTCGATCATGAAGAATGATGTTTGGGATGTAGTCCCAAGATGTGAAGGGAAGTTTGTTATGACTTCCAAATGGAACTATCAAATCAAGCATGTTGCAGATGGCAGCATTGAGAAATATAAAAGTGATGAAATAGAAGATGCACCAGATGGATCTCAAGACAGCATGGTGTAGTCATATATGTGTGCAGAACTTGGTATGGTAGGATAGACAGCTTTCTATCCAGTTTGGGCGTTACCAAGAGTAAAGCAGATTCCAACCTTTTCTACAAGGTTGAAGAAGGCAATCCAGTGATACTACTTTTGTATGCAGATAACCTGTTTGTTACAGGTAAAGATAGATTGATTGCCGACATGCAGCGGAAGCTTTCTTCCAAGTTAGAGATGAAGAACTTGGGGATGATGCACTATTTGTTTTTTGGCATGGAGGTGTGGAAGAGTGCATATGGAATCTTCCTTAGACAAGGGAAGTATGTAGTAGAGATCCTGAAGAGGTTCGGGATGATGGACTGCAAGGATATGGCCACACCTATGGCATCGAATCTGAAGCTTCTATGTGATGCTTCATCTGAGCCGGTTGATGTCTCTTTGTATCGTCAGATGATTGGGTCCTTGATGTACCTGACGAACCTGAGACCAGACATTTGCTTTGCTGTGAACACATTGAGCCAGTTCCTGACGGATCCGAGGAGTGTTCACCTGGTTGCAGTAAAGCATGTTCTGAGGTACCTGAAGGGTACAGTGGACTATGGGCTCAGGTATGAGGAGAATCAAATATTTAACCTGCAGGGTTATGTTGATTCAGATTGGGATGGCAGTGCTGCAGACAGGAAGAGCACATCTGGGTGTTGCTTCAGTATGGGATCAGGTGTGATCCCTTGGTTTAGAAGGAAGCAGTCCTGTGTAGCACTGAGTACAGCTGAGGCAGAGTATGTTGCAGCCTATTCAGCTAGTTGTGAGGCAGTATGGCTACTGAAGCTACTGTCTGAGCTATTTGATCTCCCGTTGAATGCTACTGGTATCTTCTGTGATAACCAGAGTTCTGCGAAGCTGTCCGAGAACCCTGTGTTTCATGACAAGACGAAACACATAGAGATCAAATATCACTATATCAGGGATATGGTGCAGAGAGGAGCTGTGAAGCTCCTGTACATTGCGACGGACGAGCAGATTGCAGATGTGCTGACGAAGCCACTAGCCAAGGTGAAGTTCGAGTACTTCAGAGAGAGGCTTGGCATTCTTCAGATCGAGGACACTTCGAGGAAGAAGTGATGGACACATTTGCTGAAGCCATTCCAAGCATGTTGGAAGGAGGATCCTTCACATGGCTGTGGATGTAAGCGCTGGATGATGAGCATCAGGATGATGTTCTGGTTTCTGCTTGGATATGATCAGTTGGATCATTATATGTATGTATGTATGCATCATGTTGGATGCTGGATATGATCAGTTGGATCATTTATATGTATGTAGGCATCATGTTGGATGTTGGATATGATCAGTTGGATCATTTATATGTATGTACGCATCATGTTGGATGCTGGATATGATCGGTTGGATCATGTGTATGTATTTTGTATGAACGCATCATGTTGGATGCTGATGGATACATTGTGTGGATCATGTATCTTTGTATGATCAGGTAGATCACGGATGCTGATGGATACATTGTGTGGATCATGTATCTTTGTATGATCAGGTAGATCATGTATGTTGATGGGTACATTGTGTGGATCATGTATCCTTGTATGATCAGGTAGATCATGTATGTTGATGGATACATTGTGTGGATCATGTATCTTTGTATGATCAGGTAGATCATGTATGCAGATGGATACATTGTGTGGATCATGTATCTATGTATACTTGGATGATCGTGGATGACGAGCTTCTCCAGATGACATGCAGCAGGATGTTGCAGTGATGATGATCAGGATGATCATGTGTACATCAGGATGATGTTTGATGAGTATCAGATGATACTTTATGGCCGTGGATCAGGTTGTGCAGGAAAGCATGTAATTTGTGCCCTGGGAGATTTGCAGATGGTCTTTCGAGGTTTTGCCTATGGCATGTAATTCGGTGCCCTCGGACATCTGGCAAATGCTCTTGCGAGGTTTTGCTTGGGAGGACATGTAATTTGTGCCCTGGGAGATCTGCAGATAGTCTTTCGAGGTTTTGCCTATGGCATGTAATTCGGTGCCCTGGGATATCTGGTAGATGCTCTTGCGAGGTTTTGTCCTATGGCATGTAATTTGCTCCTGGGAGATCTGGACAGGATGAAAAAGGCCTCAGATGCTTCAGCCAGGTTTTGCCATGACCACATGTAATTTGCTCCTGGGAGATCTGGACAGGATGAAAAAGGCCTCAGATGCTTCAGCCAGGTTTTGTGGTGGACCACATGTAATGTGCTCCTGGGAGATCCGACAGGTAGAGATGTGTGCTCGTAACATCCTGGGATGCTTCAGCCAGGTTTTGTGGTGAGATCACATGTAATGTGCTCCTGGGAGATCTGACAGGTAGAGCCGCGTGCTCGTAACAGCCTGGGATGCTTCAGCCAGGTTTTGTGATGGGTCACATGTAATGTGCTCCTGGGAGATCCTACAGGTAGAGCTGTGTGCTCGTAATAGCCTGGGATGCTGCAGCCAGGTTTTGTGACGCACGTAATAAGTCCTGAGGATTCCACAGTATGGCTAGTGATGATGAAGACCTGCAGGTGGTGGGCCTACATCCAGTATGAAAAAGGACTGGCTCTGTAGAACTTCCTATGACGAGTAGATTCAGAGATTGATTAAGATAGTAGCAGCAGTGACGATGATGATGATGACTCGATGACGATTATCCAGTGACTATGATCCAGAGAAGATGACTTGTGCTAGAAGAACTGTGCTGAGAAATACCTTCCTAGTTAAGAGGGAGTGTTGATGTATATGTAACTTCGGAATGTATTTCACATTTATGTATATTGTATTCCTATAGAGATGGTATTATTCCTCTATAAGGAAGTGTCGTCATTTATATTGTAAGTGTCATAACTTATACTTGATGGGTTATTAGACCACCTTATTTGGGGTCGGCCCTGTATAAGTCATGTGGGTCAAAGGGTTATTAGACCACCCTATTGGGGGGTCGCCATGTGGGTCAAAGGGTTATTAGACCACCCTATTGGGGGTCGGCCCACTCAGCATTATGTTATGTGGTTAAGTTCGAGCCGACATGAGTTAGGTAAAAAGGCAAGACAAGTCAAGTATAAATAGAGTGCGGGAGGCACTCTATTTACTCACTCACTTCTCACACATGCTCTCAAGGAGGAGAGGCGCACTTATGGAGGAGGAGGATTGCTGCTAGGTTATGGCTATCTCTATTGGTTGGTTGTATCATTGCTCTATCTATCTCTGAGGAAGTTATTGGGGTTTTTCACCTTTATGGTTTTCCCCAAGTAAATCTTTGTGTCTCTTGTGTGCTTGCATTATTGTCTCCATGATTGATATGCTGTAGATATGATGTACATGTTGTTCTCTCAGTTAAGATCCTAGATCAGATTGAAGTAAATTCTGAAAATTTAACATGAACCAAGTGGAAGACATAAGCACGTTACCCACATAAGAACCTAACAAACATAAAGAATGCACATAGCTGACACACCCAAGTGATGCACTTGTGTGGCCCACATAAATGAATAAATGTTTACCCCGCAACAATTTACAAATGACTTGAATACTTGTCCAATTCAAATGAAAGAGATTAGCAAGCCTGAACAAATATTTTTTGCATGTGGATCCTAAGAAACCACAAAGACAAGTCAAGGAATGTGACAAATCTAGAAAGGATCAAAGAGGTATCATCGATGAAAAACCACCTCCCTTTTTTTATTTGGAAATTTGAATTCTTAAAAACGACATTAATTGCTCAAAATGCAAATATAGTGGAACACTAAGGACATGTCAAATGACGTGGCACACTAAGGATATATCAATCTTTTAAGAGTGAAATGTGGTAGGTTTGAGTGCCACTCTTTGAATGTATAGTTATACAATAAAAATTAAAATATTACAAAGTTCACCCCTTTGTGCAAAATATGTATAGACCCTTACTGAGTGAAACCCTAGTCTCCAAAATTGTCTTATAATGCAATTGCTAGGCCTTGGACCTAGAGGAGAGGTGTAACCCTGGCATTAATTTGATTTCCTGAATCCAATGGAGTTGATGATTCGTCGATCCAATACACAGTCACCATTATAATTTTCGTTACAACTCGCACCTTAAAGGATTTCAGTGACACGTGTTCAATCCCTACCGGAGGCATAGAATTCCAACACTCCAATAAAACTGTGTTATGAGAGGTTCTGCAAGTGTTTCTAGGAAGATTGCATGTGGTAACGCTAGCCAAAATTTCTCTGTTGAGGAATTTTCAAAGGTTACCCCTATGTTCAATAATTGCAAAGTCCCTTACTGAGTGAAACACTAGTTTCCAAAATCGACCTAGAAGATGATCAATGGGCCATGGACCCGGAGGAGAGGGTAACCCTTAGCACTATCCCGATGTCCTGAATCCAATGGAGTCGACGTTCATCGATCCGAGCAATGGTCATCATTCTATGGACCATTCGAAGTCTCACCCTGAAGGCTTCCAGGGACACCTGTTCAATCCCTATCAGGGGCATAGAATTCCAACCGTACAACAAAAATGGGTTCCGGGAGTTCCTACAAGTGTTTATAGGATTATTCCATGTGGGAACACTAGCCAAAAGTTCTCGGTCGAGGAATTTTCAAAGTTGACCCCAATGTGCAATAATTGAAAAGTCCCTTAGTGAGTGAAACCCTAGTTTCCAAAATCGACCTAGAGGATGGTCAATGGGCCATGGACCTAGAGGAGAGGGGAACCCCTAGCACTATCATGATGTCCTAATTCCAATGGAGTCGATGGTTCTTCTATATGAGAAACGATCATCATTCTATGGATTGTTACAACTCGCACCCCAAAGGTTTTCAGGGACACCTATTGAATACCGACCAGGGGCATAGAATTCCAACTGTGTAACAAAACTAGGTTTTGGGAGGTCCTGCAAGTGTATCTATGAAGGTTCCACATGGGAACACTAGCCATAAGATCTCGGTTGAGGAATTTTCAAAGTTGACCCCTATGTGCAAAAACTGCATAGCCCCTGATTGAGCGAAACCCTAGTTTTCAAAATTGACCTAAAAGATGATCAATGCGCGATGGACCCAGAGGAGAGGGAAACCCCTAGCACTATCCTGATGTCCTGAATCCAATGGAATCTACGGTTTCTCAATCCGATAAATGGTCATCATTCTATGTCTCATTCCAACTCGCACCCCAAAGGCTTTTAGGGACACCTGTTGAATATCGACCATGGGCATAGAATTCCAACTCTGCAACAAAACCGGGTTCCAGGAGGTCTTGCAAGTATGTTTAGGAAGGTTCCACATGGGAAAACTAGCCATAGGCTCCTGGTCGAGGATTTTGCAAAGTTGACCCCTATTTGAAAAAATTGCATAGTCCCTTACTAAGCAAAACACTAGTTTCCAAAATCAACCTAAAATATTATCAATAAGCCATGGACCTAGAGGAGAGGGGCACCCCTATAACTATCACGATGTCCTGAATCCAACAGAGTTAACAGTTTCTCGATCCAAGCCAAGGTCACCATTTTATGGTCCATTCCGACTCACACCCAAAAGGCTTTCAAGAGCACTTGTTGAATACCAACTATGGGCATAGAATTCCAACCGCGCAACAAAACCATGTTCCGGTAGGTCCTGCAAGCGTGTCTAGAAAGGTTCCACATGGGAACGCTAGCCATAAGATCCTGATCGGCGATTTTGCAAAGTTGACCCCTATATGCAAAAATTGCATAGTCCCTTACTAAGAAAAACCCTAGTTTCCAAAATTGACCAAAACGATGATCAATGGGCCATGGACCTATATGAGAGAGGCACTCCTAGCACTATCCCGATGTCCTGAATCCAATGGAGTCAATGGTTTCTCGATCCAAGCCATGGTCACCATTATATGGCCCGTTACAAATCGCACCCTAAAGGATTTCAGGGACAATTTGGCAATTTGAAGATCTCCAAGTTTGGTAGACCCCATTGAGTTCAAAGGGATAAACTATTGATGTTCAGCGTTTGAGGAACGCCAAACTTGTATGTTCCCATTTCCTTTAGGTTTTTCAATAATAATAGAAATAATCTATATCAAGGTTATATATTCTAGGTAGATGTCAAATACAGAATTTATAGACATTCGAGATTTAATTATAGATGTTTGAGATGTTCAAGATTCAAATATAGATGTTTAGGATACAAACTAGGGTTTATAGGCCTCGCTCTAGGGTTTATAGGCTAGGATTTCTAGGATAGGGGTTTAGAGTACAAAGTAGGGTTTCTTGAACTCTTGTACATGTCTGTAGCACAATGGCTTAAATACAAATGGATGCACATGAATATAGGAATATTTTTGGCATGCATATATAGTTGCAGTATGAAGTTTTTAGACTCTTGTGCATACCTGTGCACAATGGCTTGGATTCTTACGGATGCACATGAATGCACAAACTAGGTTTTTTTGGACTCATGTGCATATTTGTAGCATAATGGTTTGGATTCAAATGAATGCACATGAATATACAAATATGTTTTGGCATGCATATATAGTTGCATCATGATGTTTTTTGGATTCTTGTGCATAATTGTGCACATCAGTGTGGATTCAAGTGGATGCACATGAATGCACAGACTAGGTCTTTTGGACTGGTGTGCATCTTTGTAGCACAATGGTGTGGATTCAAATGGATGTAAATGAATACAACAATATTTTTTGGCATGCATGTATAGTTGCATCATGAATATTTTTTTACTCTTGTGCATAATTGTGCACAATGGTGTCGATTCAAATGGATGCACATGAATGCATAGACTAGGGTTTTTTGGACAATTGTGCATCTTTGTAGCACGATGGTGTGGATTCAAATGATAATGGAGGTTTATAAGGATTTTGGGGACACAAACTAGGCTCTAGGATACAAACTAGGGTTTATAGGGATTCGAATTCAAAATAGGGTTTAGGCTACAAACTACAATTTGTAAGATTTGCTCTACAGTTTATAGGCTATGATTTCTAGGATAGCGGTTTGGAGTACAAACTAGGGTTTCTAGGATAGGGGTTCTAATGCGAATGAAATATGTTTTTTCAAATATATAATAATATCATTGGAATGAAAAGAAAAAGCACTAAAAAGAAACACGGTTAATAATTTATTTGTCCAACTCTAACCCAAATGAAATGTTTTTTTCTTGAATTGCATGATATATCCACTAGTGTCATTGGAATTAAAAATAAAATTATTAAAAAATGGATAGCCAATAATTTACTTGAATGATTAATCATTTGTTTATGTATCTCTTGGAATAATGAAATGTGTTTTTCTTCACGTCTAATGTGGCGTGGATTCAAATGGAGGCACAGGAATATACCAAGATTTTTTTGCATGCATCACAATGGTGTGGATTCAAATGGATGCACATGAATGCACAGACTAGGGTTTTTTGGACTATTGTGCATATTTGTAGCACAATGGTGTGGATTCAAATGGATGCACATGAGTGCACAAGCTTGGGTTTTTTGGGGACTCTTTTGCACCTTTGTAGTACAATGGTATGGACTCAAATGGATGCACATGAATATAACAAGATTTTTTTGCATGCATGTATTGTTGCATGATGATGTTTTTTTTACTCTTGTGCATAATGGTGCACAATGGTGTGGATTCAGATGGATGCATATGAATGCCCAGAGTAGGGTTCTTTTTACTATTGTGCATCTTTGTAGCACAATGGGATGTTTTTTTTTATTGTTGTGCATAATGGTGCACAATGGTGTGGATTCAAATGGATGCACATGAAAGCACAGACTAGGTTTTTTTGGACTATTGTGCATCTTTGTAGCACAATGGTGTGGATTCAAATGGATGCACACAAATGCAAAAAAAGGGTTTTTTTTGGACTCTTGTGCATATTTTTAGAACAATGGTATGGACTCAAATGGATGCACATGAATATAACAAGATATTTTTTGCATGCGTGTATAGTTGCATCATGATACTTTTTTTACTCTTGTTCATAATGGTGCACAATGGTGTGGATTCAAATGGATGCACATGAATGCATGGACTAGGGTTTTTTGGACTATTATGCATCATTGTAGCACAATGGTGTGGCTTCAAATGGATGAACATGAATGCACAAACTAGGGTTTTTTGGACTCTTGTGCATATTTGTAACACAATGGTTTGGATTCAAATGGTGATGGAGGTTTCTAAGGATTGTGAACACAAACTAGACTCTGGGCTACAAACTAGGGTTTCTAGGGATTGGAATTCAAATTAGTTTATAGGCTAGGGTTTATGGGATAGGGGTTTAAAATACAAACTAGGGTTTTTTGGACTCTTGTACATATTTATAGCATAATGGTTTGGATTCAAATGGTGATGGAGGATTCTAGGGAGATATTAGGCTTACATTCATATAGATTAGGTTGCTCGGGTTATATTTTTGTTCCTAGGGTAGTTTACATTTATAAGCCTAGATTAGGTTTGTATGTTTGTGATTTGGTTTCTACATTTCTAAATTAGGTATCTAACCATTATATTTGTGTGGATGATGGTGGTGGTGACAATGGGAATCAGGATGAAAATCTTATGATGTACCTAGCATCCATAATGAAGCTTGTGCAATTTATCAATCTATTGAAATCAATCAATGTCCAGTTGCAATAGTCAAAATATTAATTTCAATAATCAATGAGACCATAGAAAAAAATCATAATATACATGTAAAAAATAAAAAAAACATATAACATGCAAACCACATACTAGATTACCTACCTATGGTCATTTGACTAGACCATCAGGATCATCTATAATACCAACGGTTTCCTTTAACCTCTCGTCCTCGGGGTCAAGAAATAAGTATCGTGCCTTTGATGAGTTCTTACTTTGCATTGTTTTCAGCTGGAGGTTTGTGCCAATAACTAAGTGTGTGTAATGGTATACAATCTGTCCCGGTCTATAATCTTCAAACACATACCCTTTTATGTCATATGAGTGGGAAACCTGGTTCAAATACTCTTCTTTGATAACCATTGACCCAATCAAAAAATCATTGTCCTCGCAGTCCCTTAATGGAACATTAAGGGTCTTATTCCCCTCCAAGCAACGCGCCATCCAATAATAAGTGTGCCATGCATCGCTTCTCGGGGAAACCACTGCATATATGTGCCCTGTAGAAAAAATAGTGCCAACATTTGAGTCAACTAACTAGACAGTGACAAGTTGTCAAAATTTTCAAAATATTAATTGAACCTGGTTGTACGAGATCTGATATGTGGTCATAGTCTATTGAAATGATTGATTGGTCCTCCTCCAACTAGGATAACTATGTAGCTATACATCGACCAATTGGGAGTGATACACGGTCCCAACCATCAACCTAATCCATGAATTCACATGAGTCCCATTCACCACCACTGCATGAAGAACAAAAGCAAGAGAGTTTCCTTGTCCACATTTTAAGTATAGCATTGTCTAATGTTCTAACTGAGTGAAATGCATGAGTTCCCTAGACGGTCTTGCACTCATATAATTGTGATCGATATACATCCACCACCTCCCAAGAATATCTATGTACATGTGCTTTCTTGGTTGACTGATCTTCATGCCTTCTTTCTTCCCCCCCCATTGAATGAAGAACACCATTCAACAATGCTCTTTGCATCTTGGATGAGCGATACATCTGTGAACTTCATTTCTTACCTACGTAATGCAGTATTGATGCATGCAGCTGCTCCATCATGTTCACCTTTTCCATGTCTAGTCTCAAAATAGTTCCAAATATGTGGCACCTTGTGCCTTTTGTGGAGCATACACAACCATTGGAGAAAACGAGCATTTTTTAATTGCCCTGCACAACCATCAGAACAAACCCAATGTTGTTCCATATATATATTGTTATCCTTCAAGTGATTGTAGAACATTTGAAAAATGTGTTGTACAAAATCCAAGTTGTGACACCTGTCATCACTTATGTAGAAGTGATACTCCTTCAATATAACTATGTTGTCTTCTGTACTATCTATGCCATGTCTATAGGTGATATGGACTATTATGCTGACTTGGAATGAGTGATAGTATTGACACTAAATCTCGTTTTGCGGTTGAAGAGTGTATTTTTCCGCAAAATCAACCACTGATAAGATAGTCCAAATGGGAAATGTATCCCTTCCCATTCTAAAATGCTCATCTTGCCAACGAGCCACATGTACATGCTTTACATACTTTTGTGTCTTTTCTAAGAATCCATCCACAAAGTTGCAAACCCATACCTCGTAGATCAACAATAAATATATATATCAGTAGACTGTTACATATGAAATTGCAATCCGAAGAAAAAAATAGTATTCAAGAACTCATTACTAACCTGAGAAGTGACTAACTATATTTTTTTTCTTTCATTCTCTCCGTCAATATCATACGTGACATATTTGAATGACTGCGAGTTCACCTCCTTCCTCCCAAGTTCAAGCTCATTGGTCACATGTATGCATTTTTCCAATAATGCCATTCCATTGCACACTTGGCATGCCCCATATACACAAGATTTTTGATAAAATGTGCAACCTTCTGACCTACTATACAATATGCTTTGAATAAAGTCTCTAGACGAAATTGGCAGAAATGTAGGTAAGCATTTCTGCACAAGAGTGTTATGCAATACACATAATATGTGTGTGTGTATGATAATAATAACCGTTCTCAATGTGGTATCAACAACAACATGTGTTACGAGTTTTGTTTATTTTAACATACTATGGTTTGGATTTATTGAATGATATTTGGCCCATGACAAGTTCATTATGTTCATACATAAATCTCTCATATATTTATGTTTGTGTCATGTCAAGAAAATGTTTAATGTGGGGTTCATGATCCCTTGAACCCCTTCTCAATTTTAGTACATCTTTTTGGTTTGAAGAAGGTCTAGTGTTGTCGTGCCAAATATATTGCACTAGTCCCTTTACTGCATCAATGAGCTTCATATCAAAGTGTGGAAACCATCCAATGAAGGCCCAGACATCTATTTGACCATTTTCAAGTTTCTCCCTTCTAACACAATACCTACGGAGTGTTTTGACATTCAAATTAATATGTTTGGATGTGGGCTTAAGGATACGAAGGGCCTTAGTGCTTTTTTTCATGATTGATTATGAGAACACATGGTGAGCTGCATTACGATCTTTGGAACAAGATTTCTTTCCAATTGTACCAAATGCATATATATTGGAGGGGCCTAGGTCGTCCTGTCGACTAGGCCCTCCCTTTCAACCACTCTGTAGCACATGTCGACAGGTCGCGTCGACTAGTATAGGCTGGGTGGGTTGGATAAAACGACAAACGGTTATGTAACTCTATTTGCATATATATATATATAGGCTGGTGAGCCAATGTACTAGTTAAGATTGGTTCTGTGACTGTATTCTGCTCTTGCTGGTTAATATAAGGCTTGTGTTCTCTCTATCTGTCTCGTCTCATGTATCAGTATCATTGTGTATGCTTTGCTTATATCATGTAATGTATCTATGGTAACCACATGAACCTTGGGACTACAACATCTGGTTCTGTTTCCATTTGATGCATGAAAAATAAATAGCAGCATGACCTATGATTTCAGAACAAGAGATTAGAGATTGGTGGGAGAATAAAATCATGAATTATCTGCAGAACTATGCGCGACATAACAAGCTGACGATTCGCCAAGCGAGAGATCGATTCTTCTCCAAGACCCATGAGAGATTTGTAGAATCTGTGCCGACCATTTTGAAGAAGCTTCTGGATGAAAAGACTAGTTGATGAAGCAGTGTTAAATTTTCAGTATTAAATTACAATACTATAGGATCTTTGCTGAGAGAATAACATCTACAGTATATCAATGCATGACAATCATAATATGACAAGCATCACAAGCATCATAAGAATCAAAAGCATAGAGACAAGAGACACAGAGTTTCCGTGGGGAAAACCCTAAGGTGAAAAACCCCACAACTTCCTCAGAGATAGAGAGAGCAATGGCTCAACCAAAATACAACCAAATAATACAGAGATAGTCTCCTAGCAGATGATCCTCCTCCTCCTCACTAGTGCGCCACTTTCCAGAGAGAGAGATAGATACTTTTCCGAGTGAGTAAAATAGAGATCTCCTATCTCTATTTATACTCACCTTTTTGCCCAGTGACCTACTAGGGCCGACTTGTCTACTTGAGTACATCCACATTATATTATATATTAATTAGGGTCGACCCCATAAGGTGGTCTAATAACCCATAGGCAAGTACACACACTTGCGACACTTGTCAATCCACATGATGACACTTCCTTATAGAGGAATAACACATCTCTTATAAGGGTACAATAAATATATATATAATACACAGATGAAATACATTCCGAAGTTACATATACATCAACACTCCCTCTTAACTAGGAAGGTATTTCTCGACACAGATCTGCTAGACAAGTCTTCTTCTCTGGATCATCGTCATCGATGCATCGTCATCATCATCGTCACTGCTGCTGCTATCTCATCCAATCTCTGTCTCTACTCGTCATAGGAAGTTCTACAGAGCCAGTCCTTTTTCATACTGGATGTAGGCCCACCACCTGCAGGTCTTCGTCATCACTGGCCATACTGTGGAATCCTCAGGACTTATTACGTGCGTCACAAAACCTCGAAAGAGCATCCCAGGATATTATGGGTACACAACTCCAACCTGTAGGATCTCCCAGGGCGCTATTATATGTGACCCCACCACAAAACCTCGAAAGAGCATCTTAGGATGTTACGGGTACACAACTCCGACCTAAGATCTCCCAGGGCACAAATTACATGTGGTCCACCACAAAACCTAGCAAGAGCATCTCAGGATGTTACGGGTACACAACTCCGACCTGAGATCTCCTAGGGCACAAATTACATGTGGTCATGGAAAAACCTCGCAAGAGCATCTCAGGATGTTACGGGTACACAACTCCGACCTGAAATCTCCCAGGGCCCAAATTACATGCCATAGGACAAAACCTCGCAAGAGCATCTCAGGATGTTACGGGTACACAACTCCGACCTGCAATCTCCCAGGGCCCAAATTACATGTCCTCCCAGAGCAATGTCTCGAAAGAGCATCCCAGGCTGTTACGGGTACACAACTCCGACCTATAGGATCTCCCAGACATGCTCAACTGCACAACCTGATCCACGGCCACAGAGTACCAACCTGATACTCACCATACATCATCCTGATGTACTCATGATCGTCCTGATCATAATCACTGCAACGTCCTGCTGCAAGTCATCTGGAGCAACATCCTGAAGCTCGTCATCCATGATCGTCCTGATCATCAATGCAACATCCTGCTGCATGTCATCTGGAGCAACATCCTGAAGCTCGTCATCTATGATCATCCTGATCATCACTGCAACATCCTGCTGCATGTCGTCTGGAGCAACATCCTGAAGCTCGTCATCTATGATCATCCTGATCATCACTGCAACATCCTGCTGCATGATCTACCTGATCATCAATGCATCTTCCTGATGCATACCAAGTATCATACATGATCCTCCTGATCATCAATGTATCCACCTGATACAAATCATCATACATGATCCTCCTGATCATCAATGCATCTACCTGATGCATACCAAGTATCTACCTGATACATATCATCATACATGATCCTCCTGATCATCAATGCATCTACCTGATGCATATCATCATACATGATCCTCCTGATCATCAATGCATCTACCTGATGCATACCAAGTATCTACCTGATACATATCATCATACATGATCCTCCTAATCATCAATGCATCTACCTGATGCATATCATCATACATGATCCTCCTGATCATCAATGCATCTACCTGATGCATACCAAGTATCTACCTGATACATATCATCATACATGATCCTCCTGATCATCAATGCATCCACCTGATACAAATACAAATACATGATACATATCACCATACATGATCCACCTGATCATACAATGTATCCACCTGATACATATACAGATACATGGTCCAAGCATCCAACATGATGCATAAACAATACATACACATGATCCAACTGATCATATCCAGCATCCAACATGATGCGTACATAAAATGATCCAACTGATCATATCCTGCATCCAACATGATGCGTACATACATACAAAAATGATCCAACTGATCATATCCTGCAGAAACTAGAAAATCATCCTGATGCTCATCATCCAGCGCTTACATCCACAGCCATGTGAAGGATCCTCCTTCCAACATGCTTGGAATGGCTTCAGCAAATGTGTCCGTCACTTCTTCCTCGAAGTGTCCTCGATCTGAATAACGCCAAGCCTCTCTCTGAAGTACTCGAACTTCACCCTGGCTAGTGGCTTCGTCAGCACATCTGCAACCTGCTCGTCCGTCGCAACATACAGGAGCTTCACAGCTCCTCTCTGCACCATATCCCTGATATAGTGATATTTGATCTCTATGTGTTTTGACCTGTCATGAAACACTGGATTCTCGGACAGCTTCACACAACTCTGGTTATCACAGAAGATACCAGTAGCTTCCAATGGGAGATCAAATAGCTCAGACAGTAGCTTCCGTAGCCATACTGCCTCACAACTAGCTGAGCAGGCTGCAACATACTCTGCCTCAGCTGTACTCAGTGCTATGCAGGATTGCTTCCTGCTAAACCAAGAGATCACACCTGATCCCATACTGAAGCAACACCCAGATGTGCTCTTCCTATCTGCAGCACTGCCAGCCCAATCTGAATCAACATAACCCTGCAGGTTAAACTTTTGATTCACCTCATACTTGAGCCCATAATCCACTGTACCCTTCAGGTACCTCAGAACATGCTTTACAGCAACCAGGTGAACACTCCTCGGATCCGTCAGGAACTGGCTCAATGTGTTCACAGCAAAGCAAATGTCTGGTCTCGTGTTCGTCAGGTACATCAAGGACCCAATCATCTAACGATACATAGAGACATCAATCGGCTCAGATGAAGCATCACATAGAAGCTTTAGATTTGATGCCATAGGTGTGGCCATGGCCTTGCAATCCATCATCCTGAACCTCTTCAGGATCTCTACTGCATACTTCCCTTGTCCAAGGAAGATTCCTTCTGCATTCTGCCACACCTCCATGCCAAAAACAAATAGTGCATCATCCCCAAGTTCTTCATCTCGAACTCGGTAGTAAGCTTCCGCTGCGTGTCGGCAATCAATCTATCTTTACCATACCAAGTTCTGCACATATATGATTTCCTATCATGTGTCTCAGAACGAAGTGGCTACTTCTTCTTCAACTACACCATTCAAGAAAGCTGTCTTGAATCCATCTGGTGTATCTTCTATTTCATCACTTTTATATTTCTCTATGCTGCCATCTGCAACATGCTTGATCTGAAAGTTCTATTTGGAAGTCACAACAGACTTCCCTTTAGCTCTTGGGATCGCATCCCAAACATCATTCTTCATGATCGACGGATCATGGCATTTCATTTCTTCATCCCAGATCCTGGGAACTTCAATATCTTCAATAGATATCTTTGTTGCTGGAACAAATGTTGTAGTTCTTTTGTAGGTGAAGATATACGGTGTTTCCTACAAAACAGGTTAAATTGCATGATTAGAAACATCTCATAATTTTCAGAACAAATTATTACACATAAAGAAATATGTCATACAGTCATGCAATTATCTTAGCCAATGCTTCAATACAACATTTATCCATATCCCGTAACTTTCTAGATGCCTTCCAATCTCTACCAGAACATTGTTAAGAGTGTGCACAACTCCCAACATGTCAGCAAAGAGGTTTCATTCTAGATAAGTAGCAATGGAATGTTGTACAGTGCCATTAGGCCACTTACCCAACACATGCATATTAGTAGTATACTGTTCATTAATTCAATCATTCTAATATGCACAATACATATCCTAAGTCTAGGAACATGAGCATATACATCATTGAACAATTTTATTTAAGCAAACAAATATGCAAGAAAATTAAAATACTTATCTTTGTTTGTTTGTTGGGTGGACTCCCTCTGAGTCTTTTCTTCCTTGCAGGAGCTGCTGGAGTCCTTCTAAACCTTCTTGTTGTGGAATGGACAACTCCCTCTGAATATCTGCACCCTTGCAGAAACCACTGGAGTGTGCTCCCTCTTGATCTTTGCTTCCTGGATTACCTGTTCTTGAACTCATATTCATCCTTGGTCCCTATGCATGCTTATTAGTATCATGATTGTGTTATCCTTGTAATCTCATACAAAATCATACATTCATTAAAACACAATAATCTCAAGTATGTATAGTCATGATCATTTCAAACAGAAATAATAAGCATTAGCATTCAAGGTTTATATAGGACTCTTATGGTTAGTCATATCATAAGAAACATAACATGTATAAACCTGTAATTACTCAAACCTATGACTCTTCTGGTTAGTCATATTATTAATTAAGGTAAGACACATAATATGCATATGCCCATGATTATTCAAACTTATGACTTTATGAACAATCATCATCAATCATGCCATGCATACTTATATGATAGATCCTATGATATAAGAAACACATACCTGGTCACCATATTTGCTAGTTATGTCTAGCAATGTGTTCTTGTTCTCTTCAATGACCTGCATAACTCATTAGTTAACTTTTGCAAAAACAAATTATACATACCTCTATGTGATCCATGACTATGGATGAATCTTTGTATTTATGTCACCATGGCATGTTCAGGTTGTCCCTTCAAATTGTACAAACCTCCCTCTTGCTTTCCAATCACTACTGCATCATCTATGGTCTTTCCCTTTGGTCACATTAGGACTTGGCCATCCACAAATGCAACCCTCATACCTTTTGCATCTAATGCAGAAATGGAGAGTAAGTTCTTCTTGAGCCCAGGTACATAAAGTACTTCTTTCATCTTCAATGATTTTCCAGAATCTAGATTGTAGGAGGCTTCACCACTTCCTTTGATTGGGTATTGATAATCATCCCCAAGTTTCACCTTATGGGGTGATTCATGTTTAGAAAGATTCACAAAAGATTCCTTGAACCCAGTCATGTGTTTGGAGGCCCCACTATCAATTAACCAATCATTACATCCATGGGAGATGGTACCTGTAAGAGCAGAGATCAGAACATACTCTTCTTCACTTGACGAGTCATCATCACTATCACTTTCTGCCCTAGCCTTCTTCTTTGGGGGTTCATCATCTTCGGCAGCATGAGCATGAAATCTTCTTTTGCTGCCCTTCTTCTTCTTACTGAAGTTGTTGTTATTATCCCTTTTGTTCTTGGGACAATCTGAAGCATAGTGACCCTTCTCATTGCATGTAAAGCATCTTAGGTCCTTCTTGTTCCTTTGATGAGTTCTTTTGTGGTGAGAGTGATCCTTCTTGGTTTTGCTTCTTTTGGTGTGAGCTGCAAGAGCTTGATCTTCTCCTCCCATCTTTTCCTCACGAGCTATAAGTCTAGCTTCTTCTTGAGAACATTCTTCCCGAAGTCTACTGAAGGAAATCAACTTCTTCCTTGCACAAATTCCTTGAATAAAGGAATCCCATGACCTGGGTAGGCCATTTAGAGTAGTCATCACCACCTCACCATTCTCCACCATTTCATCTACTGCTTCTAATTTTTCCTTGATCTGAGAGACCCTTGAAAAGTAAGATTGAATGGTTTCTCCATTCTGGAACTTCACTGCTTTCAATTGGTTCCGTAGGGTCATCTTTCGATTTATGTTCTTTCCTTCAAATAGCTTGGTTAAAGATTCAAACATCTCTTTGGGTGTCTTAAGAGAAGACACATGGGGTATGAGATGGTCTTTGATGGAATCAGCAATGATTCTCTTTGCCTTGACCAAGTTCTTCTTGTGCAATGCCTTGGCTTCTTCATCCTCTGGGATAGGGATGTCTTCTTTCACATATGAGTCCAACTCATTCTCTTCCAGGATTAACCCAATCCTATACTTCCAGGCTTGGAAGTTATCAGCCCCTTCAAGCTTATCCTCAAGCTTGGTGTGAAGAGACATCTTTAAGAGTACTTCAAATGGAAATAGAAAAGATTTAGAACTTACCACTTGAAGTGCTGAAAACTGGATCTGGTCCCGGATTAGGGTTTGTCAGAGAAACCCTAAAAATTCAAAATGTGAATTTCAAAATTCTGAAAGGATAGAAAGATGCACCTTGGAGAGCTGATCAGCCTAGTACATTCAGAATTTGAGATCAGCAAAGTCTTGTCCTTCAAAATTGCCTTTTTGTCCTTCCGGGTTCACTAGGGAGAGCCCTGAATTAGGGTTTGAGTTTTCCGGAGATCTACCCAGCCAAAAATCTCGATCCAAAGCTCAAACCTTCAATTTTTGCAAGGAGCTTCCAGCTATGCCTTCAGTTTCCAGAAATTCCTATTTTTGTGGAAACCCTAATTTTTAGGGCCAAATCTGAAAATGCTCGGAACTGAATTCTGATTGGACAGATAGATGCGCCTTGATGAGTAGATCCAATCTACTATACTGAATTTCAAAAATCTGTGGAGAGAAACTCAATAAACAAGGAATACAAGCTTCCGTCACTGCAAAATGTCTTCTTCTCAGTTAAGCTCTGATACCATGTTAAATTTTCAGTATTAAATTACAATACTATAGGATCTTTGCTGAGAGAATAACATCTACAGTATATCAATGCATGACAATCATAATATGACAAGCATCACAAGCATCATAAGAATCAAAAGCATAGAGACAAGAGACACAGAGTTTCCGTGGGGAAAACCCTAAGGTGAAAAACCCCACAACTTCCTCAGAGATAGAGAGAGCAATGGCTCAACCAAAATACAACCAAATAATACAGAGATAGTCTCCTAGCAGATGATCCTCCTCCTCCTCACTAGTGCGCCACTTTCCAGAGAGAGAGATAGATACTTTTCCGAGTGAGTAAAATAGAGATCTCCTATCTCTATTTATACTCACCTTTTTGCCTAGTGACCTACTGGGGCCGACTTGTCTACTTGAGTACATCCACATTATATTATATATTAATTAGGGCCGACCCCATAAGGTGGTCTAATAACCCATAGGCAAGTACACACACTTGCGACACTTGTCAATCCACATGACGACACTTCCTTATAGAGGAATAACACATCTCTTATAAGGGTACAATAAATATATATATAATACACAGATGAAATACATTCCGAAGTTACATATACATCAACAAGCAGAGCAGAAGCTATTGTCGAAGCTGATCAACAGAGGATGCACGAATCTGTTGGAGTGGTGCGAAAAGATTGTAGACAATTTCTAGGAAGAGCAGGTGATTGAAGATCGAGTCTCGGTAGATGAAATAAGAAGAAAGTTCTTCACCGAATTAGCTGATCAATTTCTGTGTTCTCTGTCGACTTTATTGTTCAATTTTTTTATCGACAAAGGCGCTGCACATATTCTCGAAGCAAGACCGTTGCTATTCCCGCCCCTTCTGAGCTATAACTAGAAGGAGAAAGAACGTAAGTGGGAAAAATTTGTAAAGGAGTGCGAATGGGAATTTTTCTTGAACAAATGATGATTTGCACTTCCCCAGTGATCTAGAAACCTTCGCGCTGGCATTGGGGGGTAATGAAGCATGCTCTGATGTACCTAGTTTGATGAAATTTGACATATGACAAGACGACATGGCCAGCAGTGGAAAAAAATTCGGCAAAGATAAAATTTTGAGTCATAAAAGCACACTAGACATTCAGGAAATTGAAAGAGAAAAGAGGAGGCAGCGGCATGAAGAGTTGCGGGAGCAGGCAATTGCACTTCGAAGGATGCTAGGATCAAATATCACAACAAATGCTAAAGGAAATCTTCCAGAATCAAGTCGAGCCCGCAATGATTGGGGTGTTGAAGAAGACGTGTCGCCGATGGATGAAGACTTGTGGATAGAGCGTGGTAGAGCTCTCCAAGTTCAAATACCTGAAACGGTAACACCTCCTTCTCCATTTCATTTAACACAAAGCATAAGGGTGCAAGAAATTGTCGAAGAATCTTGGTCTCCATGCTGGTCAGTTGGGAATTTGGAGTCGTCGAAGTATAGAAGGCGATGATATTAATAGACTATTGATTCATCTACTGGAGGAAGGAAATTGGGTGTCTTTTCAACCCGAATTTTTGAATAGAAGCTTTCATCTAGTGTAATCAGAGCATGAGGAAGCGCCCCCCCCTGCCATTACCAAATTTGAAATCCCATTCGAGCAGAAATTTAACTGGATTTCAACAGAAGTGGTAGAATAAGTAAGATATAGCGGTACAGAAGAAGTTATAGTCACTGATTATGAAGACAGAGGACCAAGTCCAGAAAGACAGCTAATTCAAATTGACAACACACCAAGTTTTGATTGTGGAAATAACCCACCCACACCACCATCAAATTCAAAATAATACACCAGTAGAGATGGCACACACAATGACACACCTTCCATTCTATGAAGGTGACGAAGACCCAAGAAGACACTGGTTTGTGTGCAAAGCAATATGGACAGCCAATCGAATCACCAGCGAAGAAAGACAAGTTTCTCAGTTTGTTGGCTGATTAAGGAAAAGAGCACTGACATGGTACATGGGATACATAGCAAAGTCACCAAATGCAATAAAAGCACAAATCAAACAAAGCTTTTTGGCCTTCTTTATGATTGAAGATGCAACATACCTGGTGGCAGAACGACTGAAGATGACAGTCCAAAAGCCGACAGAAACTGTCAAGGAGTATGACAAAAGGTTCAAAGACCTCCTAAGCAAATTAGACTACGATATTGAAGAAAAACTATTAATCAAATGGTTTATTGCTGGTCTAATAAATAAATCCAGAATACATGTCCGTCGACAAAGTGTTAATACATATGCAGATGCACTAAAAGTAGCACTAGAAATTGAAAAGGATGATGAATACCCTCCGGTATCCATGGATAGACATGTCGACGAATGCCTTGAAAGTATGGAGCAGGCTATCCGAAATATGACGCTAAAAGGGCTAGAATTATGGTGTTCAATTTGTCGAACTTCAGGACATACCAAAGATTCTTGTCGAATTGAGGATCAACGACAAGAAGTGAAACTCATTCAATCCAGATGTTTCTATGACTTGTGCAAAGAGTATGAATCACATACCAAAAATGATTGCCCATTCAATCTGAAAAACAAGAAGGCGAGATGGTGTCAAATTTGTGAAGTGAATACACATACAATTGAAGATTGTCATCTGAACATGAAAAATCGGCAAAATTATCATGCAGTGTACCAGACAAACTTTGTCGAGTAGCATCATGACAGAAATACAGCAGACGACGGATTCGAGAGAAATGATGGAAGAAATAACCGGTACAATCAAAACAGGAACGACAGATACCCAAGATATAATGACCGTCGGTATGATTGGCGATATGAAGGCTACAATAGACACAGAGGATACTAGAATCGTGGTCGTGGCGGTGGAGGTCGCGATGTTCGATATAGTCGACCTGGTGCATGTTTCACATGTCTCAGTGAGGATCATTAGCATGCAGAATGATCTTATAAGGGAAGAATTGATCCTAAATTTTGTACAAAGTGTGGGGTAGGCGATCACTATTTAGAGGATTTCCCTACCATGATTGAGAAAATAAATAATAAAAAGAATGTTCATGTTTTATCTTGTATTTCAAAAAATGATGTGCTCCATACAAAAGAATTGCAAATTGTAACTAGGCAAGGAACTCACACTAGTCAAGATAAACCTCAGATAACTAGAATTGTCAATAAAGAGGATTATCCAAATCCTATAAAACAAAAATATGTGTACAAAGATGCATCTGACATATTTCATGACTTAGCAGCACATGAAGATGTCGAAGAAAACCAACAGGAAGTTCTCAATGAATTGCTCAGATTAACTCCAAATGAGGAACCTGTAGGCAAAATGATTGACCTATTGCATAAATTAAAACATAAACATGTCGAGCAAAGACAAACTAAAAACATTTTCTTACTAAAACAAAAAGAGAAAAATGATGTTGACCCATTAATCAACCTCGACATAAATGGATATCATGTACGACAAGTCATACTAGATTTTGGATCCCAAGTGAATATCATGACTCATGATACCTGGGACCAACTCGGTCAACCTCAAATGCAGGAATCAGGCATCTATTTAAAGCTCGCAGAGCAAGGATTAATTGAGCCAATTAGAGTATGGAAAGGAATCAAAACTTCCATTAAAGGCATCACGACAAAAGTAGATTTTGAAATCATCACTCCAAAGGATGATGCGAGTTCTTTCCCTGCATTGATCGATCGACCATGGGGATGAAAGATGAAGGCCTCAATTTCCTTAGACAAAAGTCGCATCAAGTTGAAAGGCAACGGGCAGAAGTTTATTGTACCAATCTTCCCTTCTAAGGGAGACCCTTGGTCGGAACCTACAGAAATAAACAATGATGTTCGACAGCTTTACCACATAGACAATAACGAAGATCGCATTGAGCCAAAAACCCAAGGAGAACTTCACCTCGGAGATCCTATCTCGCTCGGATACAATTCCGATGCAGAACTCTATGATTGGCAAATAGAGAACTATGATTTACATGCGAAAGAATGTTGGACTGTGGAATCCATCTCAAAGAAACAAATAAATAAGTGTCTCTCAGTATCTTATACACCGAAGATATTCGAATGAAAAATGCGAGCATATCCAACACTTGTTCCAGACAGAAATGCACAATATGGTAGTTCGACATTAAGATATAAAGAGCGTGATTCACCTACTGTTCATGTCGAATAGGTATCAAAACATGTCGGAGAGCAAGGCCGACTACAAATTTTGGTAGAGACATTTACTGGTCAAGCCGCGAGATGGTGGGACACCCATCAGTCGAAACTCCAAAATTGGAATACTGCATCAAGAATTTTCATAGAAAGGTTTGGAGGAAGAAAATTGACAACTCAGGCCGACATCCCCTTGTTTACGCAAGGACAAAATCCTGAAGTTCACATCAACTGTTGCAAAAAAGAATGGAGAAAATTGGGCTATAAAGATGAAAGAACATGGCATCACCTCTTCCCTAGAACACTTGATGATCTACCTAACAAATGGTACAAGATGGAAGAAGCGAGAGGAGAAACCTTCTTTTGGAAAGACTTAAAAGAAAATTTTATTAAGGATTTCCAGTTTTCTCCATAGGATGAGAGGATGGTCGAAGCAAGTAAAAGCATCAAATAATTTATGCAGCCAATAGAAACCTTAACACTTGTAGACAAGCAGAAGATTATGTACCCACCTACCACCTACTACAACATAAAGTCGACAGAAAGCCAGCATTTGACAAGACTGAGTCTAGAAACAGAGATGTCAGTCGAAAAAAGTTTTCAATGGAGAAAGGATCATCTCGGCGTATCGAAGCCCGTAAGAACAATCTTTAGCACATAGATTGTCGACAAAGATGAACCCAAAAGGTTATCAGAAAAAGGCTTTCCACCAACTTTCACACAAATCAAAGAAGGTGAGAGATAGATAAGTAACAGTCGTGCACCATAATGGATGGACGTGAAGATTAAAATGAAAGAAGTAGATATTTCAAATGACGACCGACCGAAAATGGAAAAGATTGGTGATTACAAGAGTGAGGAACAAACAGAAGAAATCTCCAGTATCCTCAAAGAATTTCAAGACTTTTTTGCTCGAGATTATAGAAACTTGAAAGTACTTGTACAGGAAATGGGCGAGATGAAAATTGATACTAAGCCTGATGCCAGACCTGTAAAGAAAATACCCTACAATCTTGGTCACAAATATAAGGATATTGTCAAAAAGGAGATCGATAGCATTCTCACAACAGGAATCATATATCCTATAGACTAGTCGGAGTGGGAAAGCCCGATGGTCGTTCAGCCAAAGAAACAAGATCCGACACGACTGAGAATCTGTGTCTCCTTCCAACAGATGAACAAGGTAAGACTCACATATCCCTTTCCAACCCCTTTCGCAGATGAAATTATTAATGAAGTTGTAGGGCATGAGTGTTACTCTTTCACAGATGGATTCTCGGGGTACAACCAAGTACCTATTGTAAAGGAAGATAAGAAAAATACAACATTCATGTGCGGATTTGGGTCATTCACGTACAAAGTTATGCCCTTCGGTCTGAAGAACGCACCTGCGGTCTTCTCAAGAATTGTCGTCAAAGCATTTCAAGAATATATCTACAAAACCATGGTTGTATACTTTGATGATTGGACAATCTATACAATGCTGAAAGATCATTGCAAGTGGCTTCGACTGATGTTGGAATGATGTCGATAGATACAATTGTTGCTGAATATTAAAAAGTACATCTTTGCGACACCTATCGGCATATTACTAGGCCATGTAGTTTGCAAAGAAGGAATAAAGATCAATTACGTGAAGATCAAAATTATCCTCGACCTGAAGCCTCCAGTTAATCCGAAACAAGTACGAATCCTGTTGGGTCATACCGGATATTACAGGAAGTTTATTAGACATTACTCCGACATGACTTATCCTCTCGAAGAATTGCTAAAAGATGATCGAGATTATAGGTGGATGGAGGAATGTGACATTTCATTTAACACGTTGAAAAGAAAAATGGTCGAAGCACCCATCCTCCAATTTCTGGATTGGTTGAAGAAATTTCATGTACATATTGACGCATCTGGAATAGCAGTCGATGCCATTCTAACACAACCCGGAGAAGATGGCATGGATTACCCTAATGCATTCAACAGTCAGAAATTGAATAAAGTTGAAAGAAATTACTCCACGACCGAAAGGGAAGCATTAGGTATGGTATTTGCACTTCATAAATACCGTCATTATTTATTGGCTAACCCTTTTGTATTTTATACAGATCACCAAGATTTAAAATACTTAGTCAATAAACCATTGCATCATGGGAGGTTATGCCTTTGGCTATTACTGTTTCAAGAATTTGAATTTGAAGTAATAATTTGACCTGGGAAAGTTAATGTCGGACCTGACCACCTGTCGAGAGTTGACACAGGAGAAGAACCGATAGGAATTGAAGATGACTTACCAGACGCACACTTGTTTCATATCGAAATAGTCCCTTAAGAACTTGCGGAAATTGCACAATTTCTCGAGAATGGACAAGCTCCTGAAGGAATGACTGAGAAAAAGAGGAAGATATTAGCAATGAAAGCAGCCCCCTACACTTTGATTAATGGATTCCTCTATAAACTTGGCTTGGATGATATATTACGTCGATGTGCACTAGATCATGAATGATAAGATATACTTGCAGAAGCCCATGCTGGACTGGTGGGAGGACATTATCATGCAGACATAACAACTAGAGAAATCCTGCAAGCTGGACTTTGGTGGCCGACAGTTCATAAAGACTGTCGAGAATTTGTATCTAAGTGTGATAAATGTCAACACATGGGCCTACCACTAGCAAGAACAGAAATGCCATTGGTCCCAATTAACCCTAGCCGAACATTTGAAATTTGGGCTATCCATTTTATTAGACCATTTCCAATAGTGGGGAGAAGGACAGGTGCTCGATACATTATCACTACTGTCGAATATGTTACCAAGTGGGTAGAAGAAGAACCAGTTGAAACATGTTCAAGTGAAGTTGCCGCTAAGTTTATTAATGAAAACATCATAACACGTTTTGGATGCCCCATAACATTGATAAGTGACCAAGGTACGCACTTTGTATGTAAAACCATTGAAGCATTGACTAAGGAATTTGCATTTGATCATAGAATAAGCACAACGTACCATCCTCAGTCGAATGGCGTCATAGAATCATTCAACAAAACACTTACAAAAGGATTGACGAAAAAATGCAACATAGAGAAAGATAATTGGGATGACAAAGTACCTGCTGTTCTTTGCGAATATAGAATAGCATACAAAAGAACGACAGGTGAGACACCATTCTCACTTGTCTATGGGCAAGAAGCTGTCATCCCATTACATTTTCGACTACAGGCACCGACCATTGCAACAACTTTACATATTTACGTCGAAGATACTTGACAAGAACGGCTACTCCAACTGTCGATTCTAGATGAAAGTCGACAGTTGGTGATAGAACATCAGCAAGTGCAGAAACAACAACAGAAAGCGTGGCATGATAGAAATATCAAATAGAAGAATCTGTCAGTTGGAGATTTGGCACTCCTTTATAATAGCTGAGTAAAAGGGAAGTCAAAAAAGCTGCATATATAATGGATGGGACCCTACATTGTCGAAGCATTAAATCCTAATGGATCAGTCTAACTAAAAACGCTACAAGGAAATATTTTCAAGAAAACGGTAAATGGCGCCCGACTTAAACGGTACAAGTCATGAATATTCGGGAAAAAAAAAAAACACGGTTAAGAAATAACCAAATGAGAGTACTATAAGAAAAACAACAGAGCATGACAAAAGTAGAAATGACGAGAGAGTGGTAGAAGAAGGAGGGGAAAAACAAAGAAAGAAGTCCGGCGCATAACCGTCGATATTATAGACATCGACAAGAACGCCAATGGTTTGCAGAGATAAATCAGGCACGATAGAAGCATTGGATCCCAGACCAACCAAACTCAAATAGAGAATCCCATCGATATAACACATCGAATGAGGTGTCGCAGCGTCATGATGACAAAGAAATAAAGGCTAAAGATACCCACGATTCCAGAAGTAATGCACCTGACGAAGCGCCGATATCCTATCAGTCTAATTTAATAACCCTGTCAAATCAACCATTAATATAGGCCTCTACGTCCCGTTCATCCGTGCCGAGTAACTCCACCATAAATCCGGAGCTCGAGGATTCTTTGGCACTCTTTTGCCGAGAACTTTAACTCCAAGATACAGAGTTCCTTGACTCCATTGAATCTAACTTCACATTCTTGAACCCCGAATCCGCCATGGCTCCCAGAAAAACTCTAACAGCTACCAGAGCCACTGCGATGTCAGTCAGAGAACTAGAGAAAGAACAAACACCACTGGAAACAAGACTCCAGATGATTCAGAATGCAAAGGCGACAAAACCCACTTGGAAGAAAGCATGGAAGAGAATTGAATATTGGGGGAAGGAGTCAGATGGTCATTGGAGGGATGAAGCATGGCATTTACAGATAACCACAATTCGGTATTACATGAAAGCACCGTTGTTGGATACTTTTGGAGGACTGAAAGAAGTCATTGCACAATTTATCGTTAGTAGGTATCACAATGGCAAGCTTTATTTTGATGTCCCAGTCGACATCAATGGTGAAATAATCCACAAGATAACTGGCTTATCACATAAGGGAGACGTTGTACCAACAAGTTCACACACAAACTTGGTTGACGAGTTTATTGATACTCCTACTGTAAATAATTCTCGAGGCATAGTCGTGAGCTGGATTGTTTTTGGCAACTACAAAACCGCTGCCAAGATTGTGTCACATGCACTTTCACGGACAGGCAAGGGATCAGATTTGAAGCCCGACATGTTGGAAGCTGTCAAGAATATGGCTCTGAATGGAAAAGTATACAAATGGGCAGACTTCTTGGCCGACATCCTCAAATACACATGCCATAAGTGCCAAGAGGAGGGAGCTAGCATCCGCTACCCATCTATACTCATATGGATTGCTATGACCCATTTTCGACCGAAAGGAAAGAAGGATTTTTCGGAAGAGCGACTTGTTTTTATGGAAAATTTCCATTGTTTTGCACCTGGAGCAAGTCGACATTGGCCTACAACAGTTAAACTTTGGCTAGAAGCATGGTTTAACGACCTTAAATTCAATGGCAACAAGATGGAGAGTACCACAAAATGTTCATCGAAGTCTACCCCCTACAGCTCACATCCAACTATCTTCGGATGATACAGCAGTGTGGTACATGGAAGGAGTAGTAGGTCCAGTAAGGTGGCTCGACTATTACCCTTCGGTAAGTGAATTTTTTATAGAGTTAAGCCGACAATCTAATGAAGTATTAGCTATTCTGGCACAAGCAAGGAAAACCAACTTCAAGTATGTCGATCCTCTCACTGATATGGAACAAGAAGAAGCATACGAAATTCAGTTGTATATGAACACCTTCATTTATTAACCCAAGCCGATACCTAACCATAAGATGTTAGCACTTACCCAGACTCTGTACATAGAATCAGCAGAGGTTGGAGAGCATTTGGACAACAGCACAGAGTCCGACAGCCTAGAACATCTTCTGACAGATGATAATATACCGAAGGTAGCAGCTGAAATCATTACAGCCCGACAGAACCGAGTAACATCGACCAAGGGAAAAGGGAAAAGACAAGTAACATTTCAAGAGCCTACAGAAGAAGATGAGATCAAGTTATACGACACTACTACTCAAATTCTTGAAGATGCAGCCAAGAACAAACTACGTATCGAAGATCAGTTCAGAAAATTTCTAGAAACAGATAAGTATCCATCCTCTAAAATTATTGTTAAAAAACCCAAAATTTTGGTCGAATAGGATGTCGACCTAACAATTCAGTTGCCCCCCCCCCCTCTTACCCAACTGCAGTAGAAGAAGAAAGAAACCTGTTAGCATTACCTGCTCCTCCTAACCCAGCAGACACCGCTTTGAGTACATTTATTGCAAACCTTCCAATACTTTGTCCCAACTGGCGTGAGATAGTCATCCAACAACCAGTTTTTGCATCTCTGTCTACTGTCTCGGTTAACTTAGCTCCTCCCGACACCATTCAAACTGAAAGTTTAATTTTACCATCGACAGTCCCATAAATTGTCGATCACAAGAAAACCCATCATATCAGAAATCTTGACCTGTTAGGTCTAGTTTATGCACAACAAACAACTGTCTATACCCCTCTTCCAGTCACTGCATTACCGCAACAAATGAATCCACCTCAAACAAAAGTCGTTCAAAGTAGAAATCCTCAAGTCATTAGTCCCCCTGTCGAGTCTACAATTGAGTCTAGTTTAGTTAGTTCGGATCCGTTCGACAGTAGCATTTCATTGAATCCAATTCTGACATTAGTTGACCTGCCATCACTCCCGGTAAACCAGTCGAGTCTCCCTGTCGATGGATCCAAGTCTAGTCCAGTTACATAGAAGCACAACAAAGAAGCAATTATGACAAAAGAAACTGAAGCTGTTTCCATACAAGACAAGGAACCAGCCATGAGTTAGGATCCTGTAGCCGACACAACAGAACCACTAGAGCATACTAATGTTCAAGATCTAAATGCAAGCAATATGGATACATCCGACATAGCAGCAGATATTCCACCAAGTTTTGGAGTTGTTGAACATGAAACTCCAGTCACCACAGCAGTAGTACCAAGTACACAAACCCAGGCGAAACAAGTTGTTGCCACCACTCAAGCAGTCATCGACAATCATCCAGCAACAACCAAAAAAGACAAGGGGCTAGAGAAGCAAAGCTTAAGTAAAGAAAAAGAAAAGAGTGGCCACAGGAAGCATAAAGAGAAGAAATGCAAAGAAAGAAAATTGTAGCAGCAATTGCAAATGCAGCAAACACAGCTAAGCCAATCAGAAAATACTCTTTTCGTATACTTAGATCAATTCAGAGCTGCTACAAGCTATTAGCCATAGTTGGCATCCCAAGAAGAGCTTGATTTACTTGAAGACACAGTCTTTAGAGTGCAAAAATGTCACCGACATGAGTCAGAGGAATAAATACTGCAGCTACAGGAAGAAAGGACTACATTCCTCGCTAAATGTGAAAACTTAGCTCAGCAAGTTATCCCGCTTCCAGCCAGTTTCGACACGACATCACCTCTTGATCGAGCATATCAGTTATTTGAGTATGTCATGTCGATGCTACAATCTGAGCTTCTTAAGAAACAACAGGATCAAGCTGTCGAGGTAGCTTCCCTCATGACAAATCAGTTTACATCCTTTTTAGAAGCTCTCAAATTACTCAAGCAGTATGATAGTCAAGCAGAAAAACATACAGAAGTCCTGAACAATTGGTATGTATATTATGGCGACGTTCACAAAGATCTTCAGAAAATAAGAACACTGCTAACACGGAGGCTTTACTCAATAAACCTCTATCATAGCATGTTCGTTCATGGCATATGAAACAATACCCTTAATTTCACTAAATATTGGAAAATACCTTCCAAAATCTTTTTTTTTAACCCCCTCCCAATATGCCTTCCCAATTTAAAAAAACCCCTATTTTCACCAAATATTGTATGTATCAATTTTTCATTAACATTTTTTATACCCCTTTATATTTCCACCTAGTATATTGATATGATACCCCTCTTATGACCCCACATGCATTCTACAATGCACCTTGCTTCTTTCGATGTATATTGTGGATGCACATTACTTCACCCACAATGCAATTACTCAACCACATATCATTATGATTTGTAACATCTAATGGTCTAATGAAGAGATAGGAGATCACTTCTTGTATGTCACTACAGCCAATGCAAATAGTAGAACATTTAGATTGCATGTTGCAGTTCCCCAATTGTTGGCTAAGCCTGTTGTGGGCTAGGTATCCAAGCCCCCAGGGCTGGTAACAAGCTCTAGGAGTCTGACTAAACCTCCCAAGGATTGTGACAGGAATGAGTGGTTGGGTTATAGGCCTATCAAGGGCCTATAATAGGCCCTGGAGGCTTAGATCCTCCCAAGGCTATTGGTAACAACTAGCTGAGTACTATTAGTAACAACTAGCTGTCAATGACCACTATCTCTTGACTATGATCGACTGGAAACCCTCTTCACCAAAAAACCCCTGGCCTCAAGCATGCCTCAAGACGTGATTTCCCTGCGTACTGGTAAGCTCAAGCCTTGCCTCAACCCGATCTCTCATCCAGTAGTGATCCTGCCATCTCCATTTGGCAGATATTTTTCAGCCCTCCCATATAAAAAAAACCGCAAAGTATTTTTGTATTGTTACATTAAATAAAAACCCTTTGTCCCTTAATATATAAGCAATATAATTTTTAGGTTTTCATGATTATTTAATACCCCAATATGAATGAACGTGATATTATATTTCCTTCTAGTGAAGCCCCTGTGACTGCTAAGCAAACTTCAATACCAGCGCTTGACTGCAGAGGAAGCACTTATTGAAAAACTTGATAATCAGATTATCATGGAAAACAAGAGATTGGATAAATTAGAAAAACAAGAAGTTCAGTGGATGTCTCAAGCCCGAGGCGGTCTCAACAAACTTGGAGAAATTTAGCCTCGATTCCATCTATTACTTGCTGTTGCTAAAAGAACAATTAAAACATTCAGCCCTGACATGATCCATTTACAGGCTACATCCACTCATGACAAGCTGGAGAACTTGTCGAAACTCACAACTCTGACCGTCGACATCTAGAATCTGCTATGCACTTGGGAAGAATTCCAGCACCACTTCTTTGTTTCTGCCGAAGTTATTCTTGAAACCTATCTCCAGATACCTGATACCATTGATTCCAGTGTACATTTCATAACCGTCTGCATAACTCTTTTTGAAATTTTGATCTCTCCATTTCTTCGGGACGAAGAAATATTTTGAGGTGGGGGAGATGTTAGAGGGGCCTAGGTCGGCCTGTCGACTAGGCCCTCTGCCCGGCCACTCTGCAGCACATGTCGACAGGTTGCATCGACTAGTATAGGTTGCATCGGTTGGATCAACCGACAGATGGTTATGTAACTGTATTTGCATATATAAATATAGGCCGATGAGCCGATGTACTAGTTAAAATTGGTTCTGTGACTGTATTATGCTCTTGCTGGTCGATATAAGGCTTGTGTTCTCTCTATCTATCTCATCTCATGTATCTGTATCATTATGTCATCTCCTCAAATAAACATAGACAAGTTGATTTTTCTAGGTGATAGGAAGTATTTCAATTTTTCATTTTTATAAACATTTGAGGTTCTTTTTCAATAAATTTGAAGTATGTAAAAAAGTTTGAAACCACATTGGATATCACTTTCTCTTCAAGAATAAAAATCAGTTTTCGGTGGCTTAGGTAGACATGGAAAATGATTCATTAGCCACCGAAAACCCAGCTTTCGGCAGCTTACAGTGTAAAGGCAAAATCATCCCAGCTACCGAAAGTAAGGCAGTTCCAAAACAGTTAAAAATCAAATCAAAGGTCAAATCTCGAGTTTGAAGCAGATTCTTTTTCCGTTAAACCACCAAAAAGGGTCACTGCCAGCAAAGACACGATCTCCTAGAAGTAAAACCGGCTGCAATGATGATATCACCCTAGCCGATTGAACCCTACATCTATCATATCTACTGAAATTCGAAAAGTTGTACATCAAGTGTAATCATGCAAAATGACAGGTCTCTAAACCCTCATGACTAGATTTTCCATTTACATCCCTCGAAGTCAGGTTCTTTAACCGAGACACCCTTCCTCCTTCACTCTTACCTATCGTCAAGCTTACCTTTTCCCTAAATTCGCATCAATTTTTTCTCTCAAGCTTGAATTTTAAACAACAGGTGTCAAGTAATAACTTACAGATGAAGAAAGGAGGAGTGGTCCTCAGGAAAGAGCTAGATGACATATGTTACATAGAATCACACCCCGAGGTATGTCAACTCTTTAAGGGTGAAGGTTGTTATAAGTTATGTGAAAAATTATAGGGATCACATTAATAGGTGGCAGAAGCTTTTGCCAAAACATTTGATGGAAAAAAAGAGGTAATCGGCACAAAGGAATTCGAGATAGACGAAGCTCTTATAGCTAAAGTGACAGAGATTCCAAGAACAGGAGAAGCATGGTTCAAAACTACTGTCACATAGGAGATGTAATGCAGGTCCTCTCTAAATCCTAAACATAGGAATCTCGTCTGGAAGAAAGACATCCCCACATCTTATCTTGAGGAAAAATGGCATCGTTTGTTGAAATCTATTCTGGTTTATATAACCTGTGAAGGCAGATACAACAGGGTACTCATTTATCATTTCAAACTGACAAACCACTTCACTGGGAGAAACCCCTTGAAATTGCCTTTCTATCTACACAAAAGCTTGACCAAGATGGCCCATCAAGTTCAAGCTAATCCTAGCAAAGTTGCAAGCAGGCTATTTCATCATGGTTTAATCAAGCTCTTGATTGGTGAGTTACTCCAAAGAAGGAAGATTAGATGGGCATTTTTCTTATATTGGAAAGAGTTCGAAACATAACTACAGCCCGAAGATGATATGAAAACCTCTTCAAAGAAGTCTTCCACTCCCAGAAACAGAAAGAGGAAAATGAGGGCCATTTCCCCAATAGAAATTGATCAATTCTTTCCATCTTCCAAAGATAAGAGGGCTAAAAAGGAACTAGTTTTCAGTGAAGAACCTGCAATAATTAATTAATGCAAACACACGAGATATCAGAAATAACAGAACTCAGAATCACTTTTATATTGATCATGAGCCACTTCGAGGGGGCAACCTCCTTTGAGCAAGCTCAATACAATTAACTTCACAGTCCTTCATAGGCCTCAACACACACTTATATACTAAGTCTAGGCGCCAATACCATGGGTCAATACCATGTGTCGATACAAACCATGGGCCAATACAAAATATGGATCAACAATTACTACGGGTCAAAACCATGGGCCAATACAAACTATGGATCAAAAGTATGGGAGACTTACAAAGCGTATGCGCCAACAACAATAACACAAACTATTAATCAACAAATACTACGGGACAACTTACAAAGCATATGCGTCCAACAACAATATACTAACAAAGTAAAGAGATGGGTTCCTAACATCCCCTCTCCCTTAGAAAAAGCTTTGTACTCAAAGCTTTAGATGTGGAAATTGATGCAGAATCTGAAGGAGTGGGTCCCCTGTAGCATCCTCGGGTTGCATTCCAGGCCACTAGCACCTTTTGAGTTTCAGGGAGGATTGCGTGGAAGGCTGTAGACGAAGAAGAACCATATCAGCGATGTGAAAAGTGCACGCAGAATGGTGCTGATCAACTTGTTGTTTTAGTCGAATTCTTGCCATGTGAAGATTGTCCTGCAGAATGAGAAGAAGCTGATTGTGGTTTCGAAGAATTGAGTCAATTTCCTGAATTGGGGAGCTGCCGAAGGTGCATGAAAGAAGAACTGGCAGTGCCTGTCCAGAGACTGCTTCATATGGTGTCCTTTTAGATGTGGTACTATACCACTAGAGTGCTTCCAGGAAATCCATAGAAATAGTTGTCCAAATTTGTGTAGGGATGGGCAAGGGTTCGAGCAGTCCCAAAAGGAGGGTTGTTTTAGCCTTGTTGACCTGGAAAGTATCACAGTCAAACACCATCTGTTGAATTGTCATTTTCAATCCCCGCCAAAAGAAGTTACATTGTTCCTGATCATACGTTTTGAGGAACCCAGAGTGCCCTATTGATGAAGAAGCATGGAGTTCATAGAAGAGATAGCCCCGTTGAACAGATTGCAACCAATTTGGAACAAGCATAGAAATAGCTGTAAGAGAAACTGGGTCATCAAATGTGCGAGAAGGAGCATCTGCCACCATATTGTCCTTACCCTTCTGGTAAGTGGTCTCATAGTCATAACCCATGAGTTGGAGAACCCATTTCAGGTGTGCTGGGGAGGAGACCCATTGTTCCAGGAAAGTTTTCAGACTTTGGAGATCAATCTACCACCATCCGTTGAATTGTCATTTTCAATCCCTGCCAAAAGAAGTTACATTGTTCCTGATCATACGTTTTGAGGAACCCAGAGTGCCCTGTTGATGAAGAAGCATGGAGTTCATAGAAGAGATAGCCCCGTTGAATAGATTGCAACCAATTTGGAACAAGCATAGAAATAGCTGTAAGAGAAACTGGGTCATCAAATGTGCGAGAAGGAGCATCTGCCACCATATTGTCCTTACCCTTCTGGTAAGTGGTCGCATAGTCATAACCCATGAGTTGGAGAACCCATTTCAGGTGTGCTGGGGAGGAGACCCATTGTTCCAGAAAAGTTTTCAGACTTTGGAGATCAGTCTTGATGCAAAATAATTCCCCAATAGGGATGGCTGCCACTTCTGTACTGCATGCAAAATAGGCATCATGTCCTGCTGAGATGTAGATGCGGCAAAATGCTTACCGGAAAGGTCTTGTGAAGGCGGCAAGCCCACTAGTGCAACAAAGACACCTGCATATCTATCCAAGGAAGTAGTGGAGACCGTTGGTGGGTGCATCTGAAGGGAATGGAGCTGAGCAATGACACCAGGTGAATTCTTCTTAAGGATATTTTCCAAGCGATGTGAACTGATGATGCAAAGAGACCCTGGTTGTAAGCCCATAAATTTGTGTTGTGTCCCACTGACTGAAAACTGCATCCAAAGTTTAGCAAAATCCCATAAGATGGGGCCAAGTGTGTGTAACCATTGAATGCCCAAAACCACATCACATCCACCTAAGGATAAGGAAAACATGTCAGAGCACAGGTTATAATATTCCATAGAGATACGCACATTACGACACTTCCCCTTGCAAGGTAAGGTGCCCCCATTGGCAACCATGACTTCAAAGTTGGAACAAGGATGGACAAAACAATCAGCCTGTTTGGCAATCCGAGGGTCAATGAAGTTATGAGTGCTACCAGAATCAATGAGTATGGTAAGAGGGAGCTTCTTGAAGTATCCCCTGACTCGCATTGTTTGTGGGGTGGTGACGTCGGTTACAGCATGGAGAGAGAGCTCAGGTGGGTCATCCTGAGAAGGGGTGTCAATAAGCGGGTGTTGAATGTCGACCTAATCATCTACTATATCTGGAGCTTCTTCATCAAGTTCTGAGGTAGGCGGAGGATCCACATCCAAGAGATAGAGCTTTTTTTGAACACATCTATGTCCCCGAGTGAATTTCTCATCACAATTATAACAAATCCCTTTTTCTTGGCGTGCTTGCATCTCTGTTTCAGACAAATGCTTGATAGGAGTTGGTTGCGGGGCAGGTGTGATGGGAGGTCGTTGGGAACCCATATTTCTGAAGGGAACAAAGGTGGGTTTGGAGCATTGTTGAGCTGCGATCTTGTCCTCTGCCAACTTAGCCAACCCTAGGACTTCCATCATTGTGTTGGGACATAACATTTTGACTTCTGAGCGGATTTCATCCTTGAGACCACTGATAAAACAACTCCTGTAGAATTCATCAGACAATCCTTCTATGTGATTGGCCAGTTTCTAAAATTTTGTCTGATACTCTCTCACTGTGCCAATTTGGTGAAGTTTAGTGAGTGCTCCTGTGAAGTCATCAAAAGAACTAGGACCAAATCGTGGCAAAAGGAGTTGGCAAAAATTAGTCCAGTTTGGCTTAGGATGAGCTTTGATGTACCAACGGTACGATTGAAGGGCTTCCTGTTCCAAATGAAAGGATGCAAGTGGAACTTTCTGGACATCAAAAGTATTATGCGGACTAAAATATTGTTCTGCTCGGTATATCCATTGAGTCAGATCAATACCATTGAAGCGAGGAAAATCAAGCTTCGGCCCACGAAAATTGCTAGAAGAAGAGAACCCAGTGGCTACAAAAGATTCTGGCTGTCGGTTATTGTTCATGGCTAAATGCTGAAGATGGAGGCAGAGAAATTTTTCATCTAGATCTTGGAGTTTGGTTTGGATGGTTGCAAGTGCTTCCTCCATGGTGTGTGCTCCTGCACGGGTGACAACCATAACCAGGGTTTTTCTTTTTTTTTTTCTTTTTTTTCTTTTTTTCCCGGGGGGGGAATGGGTAGAAAAACACAAACAAAAGCTGATTTAGTAAAGGGAAATTTGGATTGGGGAAAAAATTTGATGGGTAATTGGGATTTGACGATATTTTGGACACTGTCGAAAGGACATGAAAGCAGAAAAGGGGGATTTCAGAAGCGGGGTGAAAGAATGAGAAAATTTGGCAGAGGGGGACAAAGAAGTAGAATTCGGAAAGGAACTCTGTGGTAAAATTTGAAGGTGATTGGGTGAAATCTGAGGAAGTTACGGCAAACCCAAAAAATAGACAAATGTGGGATTTCGGGCTTTGGGAAGTGGAATTGGGGATAGGGTCCTCAGGAATGAAATATGCAGAATGGGATTACAGGGGTTCCTTGAAATTTTCAAGGGAAACAGAGTAAAAACAAGGGATATATGGAGAAAAAACAAGAGAGTGATTTTTTTTTTTTTTTCCAGAATGGAGCAGCTACGGCTCGGAAGGGATCTGAAACAGATATATCTGCAATGGCCTGTAAGTGAGCAGAAACAAAGGGATTTGAAACGGTGCTGAATGAATTGAAAACGGCTAGATCTGGAACGGCTTTCAGAATGGATCTGAACGACTGGATCTGAAACGACGCAACAGTGATCGACAACAGTTCAGCTAAAAATAGATATGGACCCCAGGTATGTGCGGCTTCCGAACAATTCAAGGGTTTCACTTGGTCACCAATGCTGTCTGACAGCTTGCATATTGGGGTAGTACCCCTCACTCCACGGCTCAGGTAAAACTGATAACCACTTTGCCACAAACGACAGCTCTTGGTTTACCTCACGGGTGGGAACTAGTCAATCAGGTAGGGGTCGTTGCCCTTTTCGCTGGCAGGTCCTCTCAATGGGAAAGCTACTTCGGGGTTCCTGTGGTACTCCTCCCAATGAGTTTTAGGGATTATGCCCAAGTACTTCCCACAGTTAAGCGGATAGGGATTATTCCCAAATCCGAACCTACAACAGATGCAAAAAAAAAAAAATCGACAGAAATTTCACCCAGCGAGCCCAAGAAAGTGCTCTGATACCAGATGTGAAGAACCTATAATAATTAATTAATGTAAATACATGAGATATCAGAAATAACAGAACTCAGAATCACTTTTATATTGATCACGAGCCACTTCGAGGGGGCAACCTCCTTTGAGCAAGCTCAATACAATTAACTTCACAGTCCTTCATAGGCCTCAACACACACTTATATACTAAGTCTAGGCGCCAATACAATGGGTCAATACCATGTGTCAATACAAACCATGGGCCAATACAAAATATGGATCAACAATTACTACGGGTCAAAACCATGGGCCAATACAAACTATGGATCAAAAGTATGGGCGACTTACAAAGCATATGCGCCAACAACAATAACACAAACTATTGATCAACAAATACTACATGACAACTTACAAAGCATATGCGTCCAACAACAATATACTAACAATGTAAATACATGGGTTCCTAATACCCAGAAACAGAAAGAGGAAAATGAGGGCCATTTCCCCAATAGCAATTGATCAATTCTTTCCATCTTCTAAACATAAGAGGGATAAAAAGGAACTAGTTTTCAGTGAAGGTATAGAAGGAGAAGTTTCTCTAGAAGTTAAAAACATCGTAAACCTCCCTTACACAGATTCTGAAGATGATGAATAGCACGAAGCTGAAGCGGGGTATGAAAATTTGCCTTCACTTACACCTAAGGAAGAGCAAGATCAGCATGTTGCTGAAGCATCAACCAGCAAGACAAAGAAGTCTTCATCTCAAAAAATCAATCAGCTTCTTATGCAGGTATATGAGCTTAGAATTCTTGAAAGAGTAATTAAGGAAAAGAATAAAAAATTGACTGAAAATAATGCTGGATTACGTGATTCCTTCCAAGAACTTACTAATAAGTAAACTAATTTAAAAGAAAGGAACTCGATGTTGATGAAAGACAACACCAAATGGTATAGGAAGACCAGGCTGCTGAGAAACAAGATGATGCCTCCAAAGCCTTAGCCTAAGACACACTTAGATCTTGAAACCCTAGTAACAGTAGCTATCAGTCTTACTGACAGTCTGGATCTAGCTCAGGATGAAGAAAATTCCAAACAGAAAAATGATGAGTAGCAAAAGCTAGAAAATACATTTTTGTCAAAATTTTGCAGGTTAGATCAAATAGATTTTTCGGTGGCTTAGACAAACATGGTGGTTGTTCATTAGCTACTAAAAACCCAGTTTTCAGCAGCTTACAGCATAAAGATAAGACCCTTTTAGTTACGGAAAGGAAAGACAATTTTCAAACATCTCAGAGAAAGTTTCGGTGGCTTAGGAGAACATGCTGAATTGTTCATTGGCCACCAAAAGCAAAGCTTTCAGTAGCTAACCAAATTAAAATCCAGCCTTTCTAGCTACCGAAACTACAAAATAATGCAGAAAGTTATTTTTTTGCAAAGATCTGACATTGAGGGCATTTACAGATAACCGAAACAATTCAAGGATGGTTTATGATGCTAGATAGTAATTAAGGGCATTGATATTAAGATCCTGTTTCAGTTTTGAAAGATGCTAACAAGGTGAACACAGGAATCCTAGTTCAAGATCCAAGAAAAGGAGAAGCCTAGTTCAAAACTACTATCACACAAGAGATGGAATTCAGGTGCTATCTAAAGCCTGAACACAGGAATCTCATCTAGAAGAAAGACATCCCCACTTCTTATCTTGAGGAAAAATGGCATCGTTTGTTGTAATCAATCCTATTTTATGTAACCTATGAAGGCATATACAACAAGGTACTCATTTATCATTTCAAACTGATGAACCACTTCAGTGGCAGAAACCCTTTGAACTTGCCTTTCTATCTACACAAAATATTGACCAAGATGGCCCATCAAGTTCAAGCTAATCCCAGCAAAGTTGCAAGAAGGCTATTTCATCATGGTTTAATCAAGCTCTTGATTGGTGAGTTACTCCAAAGAAGGAAGATTAGATGGCCATTTTTCTTATATTGGAATGAGTTCGAAATAGAACTACAGCCCGAAGATGATATGAAAACCTGTTCAAAGAAGTCTTCCACTCCCAGAAGCGGAAAGAGGAAAAGGAGGGCCATTTCCCCAATAGCAACTGATCTATTCGAAACATAAGAGGGCTAAAAAGGAAATAGTTTTTAGTGAAGGTATAGAAGGATAAGTTTCTCTAGAAGTTAAAAGCATCTTAAACCTCCCTTACACATATTCTGAAGATGATGAATAGCAAGAAGCTGAAGCGGGGTATGAAAATTTTCCTTCACTTACACCTAACGAAGAGAAAGATCAACATGATGCTGAAGCATCAACCAGCAAGACAAAGAAGTCTTCATCTCAGAAAATCAATCAGCTTCTTATGCAGGTATATGAGCTTAGAATTATTGAAATAGTAATTAAGGAAAGGAATAAAATATTTACTGAAAATAATGCTAGATTACGTAATTCCTTCCAAGAACTTATTAATAAGTATACTAAGTTAAAAGAAAGGAACTTGATGTTGATGAAATACAACACCAAATGGTATAGGAAGACCAGGCTGCTGAGAAACAAGATGATGCCTCCAAATCCTTAGCCTAAGACACACTTAGATCTTGAAACCCTAGCAACAACAACCATCAATCTTGCTGACAATATGGATCTGTCCTAGGATGAAGAAAATTCCAAACAACAAAATGATGAGTAGCAAAAGCCAGAACATACATTTTTGTCAAAATTTTGCAGGTTAGATCAAACAGAGTTTTTGGTGGCTTAGGCGAACATGGGGATTGTTCATTAGCTACTAAAAACCCAGTTTTCAGCATCTTACATCATAAAGATAAGACTTTTCTAGTTACCGAAAGGAAAGACAAGTTTCAAACATCTAAGAGAAAGTTTCAGTGGCTTAGGCGAACATGCTGAATTGTTCATTAGGCACCAAAAGCAGAGCTTTCGGTAGCTAACCAAATTAAAATCTAGCCTTTCTAGCTATCGAAACTAAAAAATAATGTAGAAAGCTTCTTTTTTTCACAGATCTGACTTTTGTTGATCTAAACAATTCGAGGATGATTTCTGATGCTAGATAGTAATTAAGGGGATTGATATTAAGATCCCATTTCAGTTTTGGAAGATGCTAACAAGGTGAAAAGCTAGAGCTTCTTTCCTATTTTTAGTAAACTATTGGACTATCTTCCAGGTAGCATTTTCGGTTTCCTCCACCAAATATCTTAGGATCATGGCAAGTAGTCAAAGACCCTGAACATCTGTTGAGATACAGTTTCGACCTTGAGAATAGGATATTTTCCTAGTTTATTGTAAAGCTATTTTAAATGCTCTTTTTTTAGTAAATCAGTTCCTTTTTCTGAGGATCTAGAACTGTCATGTAAAGGCTATAAATCCTAAAACTTCTGAAGGAGTAAAGGTTCGATTTTGAGTATTCTACTTGACTGTTTTTTGTAAAGAGGCCCCTTTCTTTAATATGATAATCCTGCAAGCTTCTTTTATTCATTGTTGTCAGACCTTTCTTCTTATTTTTGTTGTATGCTATTGAGTTGAATGGTATTCTTTGTTTATGTTTGTGATCTTAGTAACTATCATCTTACTATTGATTATCAAACTAGAATCATTAGCACTCATCGTTAGTTAATTAGCCCATCATATGTAATTGCTTTATATATGTTCTGGTTAATTGATCAGTTTCATTATCCTTTTACCTATCTGATAATAGTCCTTCAAGGGCTTGCATTGTTGAGTATATTCAAGACTGTCTTGAGTAGATAATTCAGTGAGTTAGATGTTCATCTTGATCCAATATTATCCACCATTGAGAGAATAAATTAAGTTACTAGGCATCTTCGAGTTGCAACCTAGAAGAGTTTCTTGGAGAGATAACAAATTGGCGCCATTGCCGGGGAGAGGAGATTGAAGCTCAGCTTCCTTGGGAAATGACATAGATCCAACTTTGATGATATACAAAGTGTGGACATTATCCTAGTTTTAATCATCTATCTAGCGACTCCATTGGAATAAAGTGGCTTCGAGAAGACCAAGTACCAGAGCAAATCCTCAAAGGCCACCAGTGATACCTGTTTTAGATCCTGAATAGATTATAAGGAGAGGAAGAGCTTCACAAAGACATATTTCCAGATCTACAAGGGGAACCACATCAGGTACTTCTAGAGGTACTTCTTCTATTTTATTAAGTAAACCTCCCTTTAAATCTTCTTCTACTGAAGCATCTAGTTCTCAGAAAAATATAAGTGAATTAAAAAACTTGAAAGTTGAGGAATCTTCAACCACTTCTGCTGTTGTAGATCCAATTTCTGAACATATTGTCCAATCTAACTTAGGAAAAGAAGTTCTAGAGCCTATCAAAGAAGAGGAATTTTCCTCTTTCCTGAACCCCTTACAAACTGAGCTTGAAGAAAACTATTCTCATATTCATACCAATTTGCCTGCCATCGAAAATATCTTGCAAGATCTTTTAGATAAACGTGAAGAAAAGTTGGCCCTATTACCTGGAAAGTTCTACAAGGTTTCCTTTTCTCCCAATCAGCCAACAAATCTTTTCACTTCAATTCTCGGCAAATCCACTGGGGTAAACCCACCACCTTTACCACCACCTATACCTCATCAGGTACCACCCACACCAACAACATCTTCTTCTGCTTTTTCCATACCCATATTCACTATGGTTGTCCCTATGACTAAGATGGAAAATATCCTCGTTTCCAGATATGCCCCTCTAAATTTGCCTAACCCCCTTTCTGCTATGCCTACTGGATATTACCAAAAATACATGCCTAAGTTTACCGGAGAGGGAGACTTTACAGTGGAAAAACATTTAGAGGCATTCTACAGTTATGCTGAGAACATAAATATTGAGCATGAGGACGTATGGACTAGGGTTTTTGTGCAAATTTTAGATGGTCAAGCTAGGAAATGGTTCAAAGAGTTACCTGTTGGATCAGTAGCTGACATTGAAGCTCTAGATGAATTATTTTTGAAGCATTGGGGAGAAAGAAGAGACCACCTCTATTACCTCACAGAATTTGGTAATTTGAAGAGAGAAAATGGCGAGTCTGTTTCAAATTTCACAAAGAGATTTAATAAAATGTTTGGCAAGATCCCTGCTGAGATCAAACCTACAGATACTTCAGCCAGAATCACTTATGCAAATGCTTTTGATCCTGATTCTTTTCTTCATCTCAGAGAAATAAAATCTTCTTTTTTATCACTCATGCAAGATGTTGCTCTTGAAGTCGATTCTAATATTGTTGCATCTCAGATCCTTAAGGGAAAAATGGATAGAAAGAAGCAAACTCCAAACCCTTCTTCTTCATCAAAAACAAAAATTGAAAAAATGGCCAAGATGTTGGACAGCTTAACATCTGAAATGTCTAAACTGAAAGTTCAAGGTCAACAACCTGCAAAAGGTAAAGGACCAAATAATTTTGTTCCTAGAAACCCTAATACTTTCCCTTACAGAAGAAATATCCCATAGGGTTAGATCCTCCAAAGGGATAGGAATCCAGCTAAAGAACAAAGAATCAGAGCTCCTTTCCAGCAAGTTGTATTGGAAGAGGAACAAGAGCTTACTCAGGGAGAAGGAGAAGAAGAAGACAATATCAATTGCATGGAAGATGAAGTTGACCCCTCTTTCATGGCACAATCAGATTATGAGGAAGTCCTCATGAATGAACAGATCACCGAAGAATCCTTGTATCAGGCAGATGATCAAGGAAGTTATAATTTGAGGTCCAAACCTGCTGCAAAAAAACCTTTGTTCATTTCTCCCGGAAAGAAGAATCCTGTCCTTACAAAGTAGTCTACTTCTCATGCAAAAAATATTGTTGCTCCTACAAAACAGGTTGTTGCTCCTGCAAAATAGATTGTTACTCCTCTAAAATAGCAGCAAAGGCCATTGCAACCTTCAGTCCATGATCAGATTCATCTTAAATCTCCATCACAAGAGGTAAGAACTTCTGATAAGATGTCTTACTCTTTCAATCTTGAAGCAGAAATTCAGAAACTGAAAATCCCTTTTCCACTGATAGAGCTTATGAAGAATGATTCCTTCAAGTCATCTGTATTGAAATCCCTTCAAACAAAGACACCCGTAGATGCCGACTATGTAAATCTGCAAGATGATAAGCCCTTAGTAACTCTAGGTCCTATGGTTGAGGAACTGGATGAGTCTTGTCCACCTTTCTATATATCCTTGAACATACATGACAAGATACTTCACAATTGTTTGCTAGAATCCGGAGCATCCCATAACCTTATGCCAAAAGCAGTGATGGATGAACTTGGGCTTAACATCACAAAACCCTACCATGATCTTTTCTCCTTCGACTCTAGGAAAGTCAAATGCTTAGGCCTCATCAAATACCTTTTCATAAATCTCTCCCAGCTACCTTCAAAAAGCATAGTGATGGATGTAGTGGTTTATGATATCCCACCCAAATTTGGCCTTCTCTTGTCCAGTTCATGGAGTAAAAGGCTAGGAGGTACCATACAGATGGATCTTGCTTATGCTACAATCCCAATGTTTGGAGGTGAAACTAAAAGACTGTACAGAGAAAATCAGCTTGCCTACATTACCATCAATGAAAAAAATTCTATAAATCATCCCATCTTTGCATTAGACACAGACTTTGGAGCATGTATTTTGCAAATAGTGACTCTCAGCCAGCACCGTTGCAGCTCACAAAGCCTAGTTGTCAGCAATCTGAAGAAGTAACCACCTCTGTTTGGAGCATGTTTTTTGATGGTGCCAGTACTCAAGCCTCAGCAAGTGCAGGTGTAGTCTTGATCTCTCCTTCAAAAGATACTATGCATTTGTATTATAAACTGGATTTCAAGACTACCAACAATATAGCAGAGTATGAGGCTTTGCTGTTGGGAGTAAAGGCTACTAAAGAAATGGGAATTATGTGTCTGAAGATATTTGGAGATGCAGATCTCATCATACAACAAGTGAACAATAATTTTCAAGCAAAGAATGTCAGGCTAAAGGCATACAAAGATGAGGTATGGAAACTTAGAGACTCTTTCATGATTTTTGACATTTCTTATCTACCTAGAGCTATGAACCACCTAGCTGATTCCCTTGTTGTCTCTGCCAGTATGTCCATTCCTCCTATGCCTCCTAAATTGAACTATGAAATCCAAGTCAAATACAGGCCATCCCTACCTGATAATGTCAAATATTGGAAAGTCTTTGATGATGATGATGAACTTAGTAGATTTCTTCAGGTCATTGATGAATTTTCTGATATGCATATTGACCAAGAAAATCTAAATGTAGAAGAATCCCAAAAGCCTAAATTGAAAGGGAAAATGGGTCAACATGATATTGTTCAGTTTCCAAGCAATCATATACCTCGAGGTCTAGTACCTCTTGAGAATCATTTTGACCATAATGATGTCCCCTTCAAACCTGTGAAAAAGAAGAGAGATTCTATTGTTCATGAGCATAATATAGGCAGCCAAAGTCATCCTAAATTCATAAATTTGTCTACTGAGTTGACTGCTGATCAGAGATCAGAATATTGCAGTCTTATGAAAGAATTTGTTGATGTATTCGCTTGGGAATACAGTGATCTAAAAACCTATGATGAAGATATCATTCAACACAGAATTCCTCTGGAAAAAGACACCATCCCTTTCCAACAGAAGTTAAGACCTATCAGTCCTCTCTTGTTACCTGTGATTGAGAAAGAAATCAAAAAGCTCCTGGAAGCTAAAATCATAATTCCACTGAGATATTATAAATGGATTGCAAATTTAGTAATAGTGAGGAAGAAAAATGGTGAGGTCATATTATGTGTTGATTTCAGAAACCTGGATAAATTCTCCAAGAAAGACAACTACCCCTTGCCCAGGATGGAGCATCTGTTGCAAAGAGTCTCAGGAGCTAGTGTTATGTCATTTCTAGATGGCTTTTCTGGCTATAACTAGGTTTCTGTACACATTGGTGATCAGGAGAAGACAGCTTTTACCACTCCCTGGGGTACCTTCATGTATGCCAAGATGCCATTTGGGCTGATGAATGTCGGGGCCACCTTTCAGAGGGCCATGGACACAGCTTTCATGGGATTAAAAGACAAGTTTGTACTCATATATCTCGATGATATCACTGTATACTCAAACAGTTATGAAGAACATTTGCAACACCTAAAAAAGGTTTTTCTGAAATGTAAACAGTTTGGAATATCTCTGAACTCGAAGAAGTCTCAGTTTTTTCTCAGGGAGGGCAAACTCGTAGGCCACATAGTTTCAGCAGAGGGTGTAAAGATTGATCTAGTTTGGGTTGAAGCAATTCAGAAACTGTCCATACCAAGGTCGAAGAAAGACATCCAATCATTCCTTGGTAAAATTAACTTCGTCAGGAGATTTATTCCAAATTTTTTTGAGTTAGTGAAACACATAACTTCCATGCTGAGAAAGGAATCTGAAATTAAATGGACAGATAATGCAAGAAAATCTTTTGAAGCCATCAAGTAGGCTATCACGGAAGCACCTACTTTAATTAGTCCAGATATCACCAAAATCTTCTATATTTTCTCTTTTGCTTCCTATGATACAGTGGCAGCAGTCTTGTTGCAAAAAGATGATGAAGGTCTTGATCACCCAATTGCCTTCTTCAGCAAAACATTGAGGGATGATGAACTAAAATATGATCCTATAGAAAAACAGGCTTATGCTCTGATCAAGTCATTGAAAGCATTTAGAATTTATATCCTACATACAAAGGTCATTGCCTATGTCCCTTCAGCCTCTGTGAAAGATGTTTTAACTCAGCTTGACATTAACGGTAAGAGATCCAAATGAATTTCTAAGTTGATTGAATTTGATATAGAAGTGAAGCCTACCAAGCTAGTAAAAGGCCAAGGCTTAGCTAAGCTTATGGTTGAAGAAAATTGTGAACTACTTGACATGAATTTCATCGGGATAAGTTCAGCAAGTTTGCAGACAGAAGTGGTAGCAGAAGAACATCACGATAGTCAGTAGGTGGCTGAAAATTTGTTTTCGTGTGAGTGGTATTCAGGTATTATTCATTTTTTGCAAAATTTAGAAGTTCCTCCTAAACTTAGCACAACTCAAGCACGAGCTCTTAAGCTTGAATCTATTAAATTTTGCATAAGTAACAATCTGTTGTATTGGAAAGCTCCTTCTGGTGTTTTGCTGAGATGTCTAGATCAGGAAGAGTCAGTTCAAGTCATGCATCATTTCCATTCAAGTATATGTGGAGGCCATCATTACTGGAAAACTACAGCTCATGAGATTCTAAGGGCTGGATACTATTGGCCTATTCTTTTTTCTGATGTATACACCTTTGTAAAGTCTTGTGACAAATGCCAAAGATTCACAGGAAAACAACAGCACAAATCCTTGCCCCTGAAACCTATTATAGTTAATGGTCCCTTCCAACAATGGGGTCTTTATTTTATAGGGGAAATTAATCCTTCATCCAGTGGTCAACATAGATGGATCCTAGTAGCCACTGATTATTTTACCAAGTGGATAGAGGTGATTCAAACAAGGAAAGCAATTCATCAACTCATCATGAAATTTATCTATGAAAACATATTTATCAGATTTGGTTGCCCAAAAAGGCTGGTAACAGATAATGCACCAGCTTTTAAGGATAAGGAATTAGTTGACATGTGTGATTCAATGTGCATTCAATTGGTACACTCCACTCCGTACTAACCTCAAGGAAATGGCCTTGTTGAGTCATCCAATAAGAGTCTAGTCAGAATTATCAGAAAGCTATTGGAATAAAATCAGAAGAGCTGGGATTCTAAACTGAAGTTTGCTCTTTGGGATGACAGAGTGACCAATAAAAAATACATAGGGACTTGTCCCTTTAAATTGGTTTATGGTACTGATGCCATTTTTCCAATTCAGCTAGTTCTACCAGTAGCTAAGTTCTTTCAGGAGGAATAGGATGAACCAAATGACATGATAAGAAGAATGATCAACTTGGTTGAATTGCAGCAGACTAGAGAACAACTGGTGGAAAAATCAGAAGCTCACCAGAAAATGATTAAAAATACTTTTGAAAAGAAGGCAAAGATGGAAAGTTTTCAAGATGGAGACTAGGTTCTAAAATGGGATTCCCCAAGGCAAGACAAGGGAAAGCATGGAAAATTTGATTCTCTATGGATAGGTCCTTTTGTGATAACTCAAGTGCAGCAGAACAACACTTTCAAATTGCAAAATCTGGAATGTGAAGAAATGTTTGGTGGCCCACTCAATGGGGGATTTCTGAAACTCTATTTCATCTAAGGCTTCAAAGCCTTGGCATTGTAAATATCATTTTTGTTTTAGTTTTTTTTTGCAAAATAACTCCATGCCCAATGGAATTCTAGCAAATAGATTTGAATTTTTTGTTTTACAGGAAAGGCATTTAATCTGTGGTTGTTGGAACCTCACAGGGAGGATTCCATCCCCGAGTAGGAGCCATATGTTATCTCCTCAAATAAACATAGAGAAGTTGAATTTTCTAGGTGATAGGAAGTCTTTCAATTTTTCATTTTTATAAACATTTGAGGTTATTTTTCAATAAATTTGAAGTATGTAATAAAGTTTGAAACAACATTGGATATTACTTTCTCTTCAAGAATAAAAATCAGTTATCGGTGGCTTAAGCGGACATGGAAAATAGTTCATTAGCCACCGAAAACCCAGCTTTCGGCAGCTTACAGTGTAAAGGAAAAATCATCCCAGCTACCGAAAGTAAGGCGGTTCCAAAATGGTTAAAAATCAAATCAAAGGTCAAATCTCGAGTTTGAAGCAAATTCTTTTTCCCTTAAACCACCAAAAAGGGTCACTGCTAGCAAAGAAACGATCTCCTCGAAGTAAAACCGACTGCAATGATGATCTCACCCTAGCCGATTGAACCCTACATCTATCATATCTACTGAAATTCGAAAAGTTGTACATCAAGTGTAATCATGAAAAATGACAGGTCATTAAACCCTCATGATTAGCTTTTCCATTTACATCCCTCGAAGTCAGGTTCTTTAACCGAGACATCCTTCCTCCTTCACTCTTACCTGTCGTCGAGCTTACCTTTTCCCTCAATTTGCGTTGATTTTTTCTCTCAAGCTTGAATTTTAAATAGCAGGTGTCAAGTAATAACTTACAGATGAAGAGAGGAGGAGTGGTCCTCAGGAAAGAGCTAGATAACATCTGTTACCTGGAATCACACCCTGAGGTATGTCAACTCTTTAAGGATGCAGGTTGTTTTAAGTTATGTGAAAAATTACAGGGATCACATCAACAGGTGGTAGAAGCTCTTGCCAAAACGTTTGATGGAAAAAAAGCGGTAATCGACATAGAGGAATTCGAGATAGATGAAGCTCTTATAGCTGAAGTGATAGAGCTTCCAATAAAAGGAGAAGCCTAGTTCAAAACTACTATCACACAAGAGATGGAATTCAGGTACTATCTAAAGCCTGAACACAGGAATCTCATCTAGAAGAAAGACATCCCCACTTCTTATCTTGAGGAAAAATGGCATCGTTTGTTGTAATCAATCCTAGTTTATGTAACCTATGAAGGCATATACAACAGGGTACTCATTTATCATTTCAAACTGATGAACCACTTCAGTGGCAGAAACCCTTTGAACTTGCCTTTCTATCTACACAAAATATTGACCAAGATGGCCCATCAAGTTCAAGCTAATCCCAGCAAAGTTGCAAGAAGGCTATTTCATCATGGTTTAATCAAGCTCTTGATTGGTGAGTTACTCCAAAGAAGGAATATTAGATGGCCATTTTTCTTATATTGGAATGAGTTCGAAATAGAACTACAACCCGAAGATGATATGAAAACCTGTTCAAAGAATTCTTCCACTCCCAGAAGCGGAAAGAGGAAAAGGAGGGCCATTTCCCCAATAGCAACTGATCAATTCTTTCCATATTCGAAACATAAGAGGGCTAAAAAGGAACTAGTTTTCAGTGAAGGTATAGAAGGATAAGTTTCTCTAGAAGTTAAAAACATCTTAAACCTCCCTTACACATATTCTGAAGATGATGAATAGCAAGAAGCTGAAGCGGGGTATGAAAATTTGCCTTCACTTACACCTAACGAAGAGAAAGATCAACATGTTGCTGAAGCATCAACCAGCAAGACAAAGAAGTCTTCATCTCAGAAAATCAATCAGCTTCTTATGCAGGTATATGAGCTTAGAATTCTTGAAATAGTAATTAAGGAAAGGAATAAAATATTGACTGAAAATAATGCTAGATTACGTAATTCCTTCTAAGAACTTATTAATAAGTATACTAAGTTAAAAGAAAGGAACTTGATGTTGATGAAATACAACACCAAATGGTATAGGAAGACCAGGCTGCTGAGAAACAAGATGATGCCTCCAAATCCTTAGCCTAAGACACACTTAGATCTTGAAACCCTAGCAACAACAACCATCAATCTTGCTGACAGTCTGGATCTGTCCCAGGATGAAGAAAATTCCAAACAACAAAATGATGAGTAGCAAAAGCCAGAACATACATTTTTGTCAAAATTTTGCAGGTTAGATCAAACAGAGTTTTTGGTGGCTTAGGCGAACATGGGGATTGTTCATTAGCTACTAAAAACCCAGTTTTAAGCATCTTACAGCATAAAGATAAGACTTTTCTAGTTACCGAAAGGAAATACAAGTTTCAAACATCTAAGAGAAAGTTTCAGTGGCTTAGGCGAACATGCTGAATTGTTCATTAGGTACCAAAAGCAGAGCTTTCGGTAGCTAACCAAATTAAAATCTAGCCTTTCTAGCTATCAAAACTAAAAAATAATGTAGAAAGCTTCTTTTTTTCACAGATCTGACTTTTGTTGATCTAAACAATTCGAGGATGATTTCTGATGCTAGATAGTAATTAAGGGGATTGATATTAAGATCCAATTTCAGTTTTGGAAGATGCTAACAAGGTGAAAAGCTAGAGCTTATTGCCTATTTTTAGTAAACTATTGGACTATCTTCCACATAGCATTTTCGGTTTCCTCCACCAAATATCTCAAGATCATGGCAAGCAGTCGAAGACCCTGAAGATCTGTTGAGATACAGTTTCGACCTTGAGAATATGATATTTTCCTAGTTTATTGTAAAGCTATTTTAAATGCTCTTTTTTTAGTAAATCAGTTCCTTTTTCTGAGGATCTGGAATTGTCATGTAAAGGCTATAAATCCTAAAACTTCTGAAGGAGTAAAGGTTCAATTTTGAGTATTCTACTTGACTGTTTTTTGTAAAGAGGCCCCTTTCTTTAATATGATCAGCGTGAAAGCTTCTTTTATTCATTGTTGTCAGACCTTTCTTCTTATTTTTGTTGTATGATATTGAGTTGAATGGTATTCTTTGTTTATGTTTGTGATCTTAGTAACTATCATCTTACTATTGATTATCAAACTAGAATCATTAGCACTCATCGTTAGTTAATTAGCCCATCATATGTAATTGCTTTATATATGTTCTCGTTAATTGATCAGTTTCATTATCCTTTTACCTATTTGATAATAGTCCTTGAAGGCCTTGCATTGTTGAGTATATTCAAGATTGTCTTGAGTAGATAATTCAGTGAGTTAGATGTTCATCTTGATCCAATATTATCCACCATTGAGAGAATAAATTAAGTTACCAGGCATCTTCGAGTTGCAACCTAGAAGAGTTTCCTGGAGAGATAACACATTGTGCATGCTTTGCTTATATCGTGTAATGTATCTATGGTAACCACATGAACCTTGGGACTACAACAATCTACTAAACTTTTAACAATATGATAACTTGGTTCAAAATTTTTTACCATCTTTACATTTAACTTTCTCCTAACAATAGTCATACTCCTAGATTTCTATAATGATAAAAATAATTTACATTTATCTCCATCACATTTAGAATCAAAATAGTTTACAAGTATTTGTGGAGTATGATATTCAATATTGTGTTTAGATAGCGTACCTTCAAGCAAACCAATGAGACTTTCATCAATCTGTATGTGCTTTGAATTTATTCATCATGAACTTGCTAATGGAGATAGGGAGGTTGGATCTTCATCACCTAGTCATTTTTGTGTTTCAACAGTAGCTTCGTGTCCTTCCTTCTCTTGTTGGAAGCTAGATGATGGAAATAGGACATCCCCTTGGATGGTCTCAATGACATTGTCTTCTTCGAGCATATGTTCATCATGAAATTCCTTTCTAACTTTGTCACTTGTATAACCACAACCTGCAAAATCACCCATTGTTCCAGGTGGCCTTGATGTGCACATATGTTTTACTCCTTGATCAGGGCCTTGGGGTGCTTGTTCTTCAACTGTTGTGGAAATCAAAGGCCCCTCAAGTGAATTCCCCAACCATATTTCTTGTTGTGGATTGGTTGGAAAAATCATGACATCCTCTACAACCGGAATTGGTTGAGTGTCCATAGAATGTTCTTGATTGGTAATGTCATTTCTTCTCTTTTCTCTAATTTATTCAATGATCTCTTCAGGTAGCTTCTTCCTTGTAGATTTTATTTTTTGATTGTGTAGATTTCCAATGACCACAATGGTCAATTATTTATAGGGCTCTTCAATTGGATATTATCGAAGCTTATTTTTTTTCTTACCCAATTGTGTTATACTCCACCACAATGATCACCGAGAAAAATTGCCTTTAATACAAATCAGTAGCGAAGATGGTTTATGGTGCTTCTCAATTGGATATCATTCAGGCCTATTTTTTCTTACTCAATAGTTTCTACACTCAACCTCAATGATCAATGATATTATGCCTTTGATGCTCCTCAATTGTAATAACATCAAGGGTGGGGATGGTCTATGGTTTTCCTCAATATTACATTCTCCAACCTTGGTGTTTTTGTTGCTCAATTGAATCTATTCTCCACCACAATTGTCAATGAAATATTGCATTTGATGTTCATAAATTGTAAGAAATTTAATGGTGGAGAATTGGAGATGGTTTTTATATTGGACTCTTGAAACTTGTCCAATGTCTTTTTCCCCTCCAATCATTCCTCGTAGCACCTATGATGGAGATGGTCTCAATGAAATACTCAATTTGTATTCAAAATTTCTTGCTATGATGAGTTGTATGCTATGTATACAATCTGAATTTGCATGCGCTATGCTGTTTTTTCATGATCCTATTAGAGTGTCTCTCACACAGTGCTGCGCACTGTCTATACAGGCGCAAAACGTGTATGTGTTATTCTTGTAAAAAATGCATGTGCCTTTTCTAGTTATATAACACGTACGCATTTTGTTCTACTAACGATCAATAACACTTAAGAAGGTAGTTCCACGACTAACACTTCATTGAAATTTTTCCACACCCCCCGCCCACATCTCTTAACCCTCTAACACCCCCCATGTCTTAATGCCCTAACACCCCCCCAACTCTTAAGTTAGTCCCACCTCTCCAACTTTACATTCAGCATCTTTCCTAACTCGCACCCCTCTACACACACATAGATATCCCTATGCCGCCCCATACTGCTAACACCCCCCTCCTCTCTAGCCCTCCCACCACCCCCCCCATATTCCGCCTAACTATTACTAACCCCCTCTCCCACTCTCTCCCAGTCCTTTAATCCACCTCCTAAGCCCAACCCCGACCCCCCCCGTCCCTCTCTCTCCCCTCCACTCCCTAAACATTACTAATACCTTCTCTATCTCTCTTTCTCCCCTCCAGGATTACCCCCTCCTCTCCCTATGAGGGAGAATGAGAGTGAGACCATATGAGGGATAATGAGAGTGAGATAAGGGTTTAATAAGGTTTAGGGAGATATGGGATAGAGAGAGAGGGGAGGTCAGGTTTAGGTGTAAGTGGATGAGTAGGGGAGTGAGAGAGATTGGGATTGCTAAGGGGTTAGAGGTAGAGACAGAGGGGGATTGTTAATGGGCTAGAGGTAGAGATAGAGGGGGGTGTTAGGATATTAGGGGTAAGTAATATTTAGGGGGAGAGAGAGATATGGGGGTTAGAGAGAGAGAGAGAGAGAGAAAAGCCTAGGGGTTTGGGTATGACAAGGGGGATTAGGGAGAAAGGGGGATAAAGGTGAGGAGCATGGGCGTTTGGGTTAGAGAGAGAGAGAGAGAGAGGTAAAGGGAGAGACTTTAGGGGGTGGTAAGGGGTTAGAGGTAGAGACAAAGGGGGATTGTTAAGGGGATGGAGGTAGAGATAGATGGGGGTGTTAGGAGATTGGGGGTAGGTAAGAGTTAGGGGAAGAGAGAGATATAGGGTGTTAGTAAGATTTAGGGAGAGAGAGAGAGAAAAGGCTAGGGGTTTGGGGATGAGAAGAGGGATTAGGGAGAAAGGGGGATATAGGTGAGGAGCATGGTTGTTTAAGTTAGAGAAAGAGAGAGAGAGGTAAAGGGAGATAGTTTAGGGGGTGATAAGGGGTTAGAGCTAGAGATGGAGGGGGATTGTTAAGCGATTAGAGGTAGAGACAGAGGGGGGGTTATGAGATTGGGGGTAAGTAAGAGTTAGGGGGAGAGAGAGATATAGGGGGTTAGTAAGAGTTAGAAAGAGAGATATTGGGGGATGGAAAGGGGTAGAGAGAGAAGAGAGAGAGAGAGAGAGAGAGAAGGATAGGGGGGTTGGGTATGAGAAGGGGGATTAGGGTGAAAGGGGGATATAGGTGAGGAGATTGAGTGTTTGGGTTAGAGAGAGAGAGAGGTAAAAGGAGAGACTTTAGGGTGTGGTAAGGGGTTAAAGGTAAAGACGGAGGGGTATTTTTAAGTTGAGTAAGAGTTAGAGGGAGAGAGAGAGAGATATAGGGTGTTAGTAAGAGTTAGAGAGAGAGAGAGAGAGATTGGGGGTTGGAAAGAGGTAGAGAGAGAGAGAGAGAGAGAGAGAGAGAGAGAGAGATAGAAGGCTAGGGGTTTGGGGTGAAAAGGGGTATTAGGGAGAAAGGGGGATATGGGTGAAGAGCATGGGTGTTTGGGTTAGAGATAGGGAGATAGGTAAAGGGAGAGAATTCAGTCGGTGGTAAGGGGTTAGAGGTAGAGACAGAGGGGGGTGTTAGGAGATTGAGGGTAATTAAGAGTTAAGGGGAGAGAGAGAGATAGCTGGTTAGTAAGAGAGTAAGAGAGAGAGAGAGAGAGAGAAAGAGAGAGATATTGGGGGGTGGAAATGGGTAGAGAGAGAGGGAGAGAAAAGGATAGGGGTTTGGGGATGAGACTGGGGATTAGGGAGCAAGGGGGTTATAGGTGATGAGCATGAGTGTTTGGGTTAGAGATAGAGAGAGGTAAAGGGTGACACTTTAGGGGGTGGTAAGGGGTTATCGGTAGAGACAGAGGGGGATTGATAAGGTGTTAAAGGTAGAGACAGAGGGGGGTGTTAGGATATTGGGGGTAAGTAAGAGCTAGGGGGAGAGATATATATAGGGGGGTTAGTAAGAGAGAGAGAGAGAGAGAGAGAGATAGAGAGAGATTGGGGAGTGGGAAGGGGTATAGAGAGAGAGAGAGAGAGAGAGAGAGAGAGAAGTCTAGGGGTTTGGGGATGAGAAGGTGGATTAGGGAGAAAGGGGGATATAGGTGAGGAGCATGAGTGTTTGGGTTAGAGAGAGAGAGAGAGGTAAAGGGAGAGACTTTAGGTGGTGGTAAGGGGTTAGAGGTAGAGACAGAGGGGGATTGTTAAGGGTTTATAGGTGGAGATAGAGGGGGGTATTAGGATATTTGGGTTAAGTTATAGTTAGGGGGAGAGATAGATATAGGGTGTTAGTAAGAGTTAGAGAGAGAGAGAGAGAGATTGGGGTGGAAAGGGGTAGAGAGAGAGAGAGAGAGAAGGAAAGGGGTTTTGGGATGAGAAGGGGGATTAGGGAGAAAGGAGGGTATATGAGAGGAGCATGAGTGTTTGGTTTAGAGAGAGAGAGAGGTAAAGGGAGAGAATTTAGGGGGTAGTAAGGGGTTAGAGATAAACACTGAGGGGGATTGTTAAAGGGTTAGAGGTAGAGGCAAAGGGGGGTGTTAGAAGATTGGGGGTAAATAAGAGTTAGGGGGAGAGAGAGATATAGGGGATTATTAAGAGATAGGGAGGGAGATATATATATTTATATATAGAGAGAGAGATATTGGGGGGTGGAAAGGGGGAGAGAGAGAGAGAAAGGGTTAGGGATTTTGGGATGAGAAGGGTGATTAGGGATAAAAGGGGGTATAGGCGAAGAGCGTGAGTGTTTGGGTTAGAGAGATAGAGAGGTAAAGGGAGAGACTTTAGGGGGTGGTAAGGGGTTAGATGTAGAGACGGAGGGGGCATACCCCCTCCTCTCCCTGTAGGAGAGAAAGAGTGTGAGAGAAAAGGTTAGTAAGGGTTAGGGAAAGGATGAGAGAGAGAAAGATAGGGGGTCGGGGGATTGTTAAGGTATTAGAGATAATGACGAATGGGGATTTATAAGGGTTTATAGTTAGAGACAGAGGGGGTTGTTAGGAGATTGTGGGTAAGTGGAGCAAGGGAAAAAGAGTGAGAGGAGGATTTAGTAAGGGTTAGGAAGTGGGGAGAGAGAGAGACAAAGAGAGAGCCAGAGAGAGAGAGAGAGAGAGAGAGAGAGAGAGAAGGGGGTGCTAGTGGGTTGGGGGGTGTTTATAAATTAATGTAGGGGTGTTTGGGAGTTGTAGGGGGGTGTATTAGTGGCTTCAAGGGGTTAGGATGATAGGTAAACATAACACGTACATGTTTCTATTAACACAAACGCGCACAAGTTTTTTCTGAACATAAAACGCACGCGTTTTTTGTTAACAAAAATTCGTACGTGATAAGGAACATAACAATTCTTCCACGATATTTAACTTTACAATTTTGTCACAATATTTAACATTAAAATTTTGTCGCAATATTTAACATCACACTTTTATCACTATATTTAACCTTACAACTATATTGTTTGGTTTAGTGAAAAATATATTTAAAGGAATTGGGGGTTGGTAAGGGCTTAGAGGTAGAAAGAGAGGGGGGTTTTAAAGGGTTAGATGTAGAGACATAGGGGGGTCGGTAGGAGTTAGAGAAAGGGGTGAAAGGTTAGGGTTAAGGGTTATGGAGAGGAGGTGGATAAAGATATTGCAGGGCGGGTGGGGGTTATGTTGTATTTTAAAATTTGTTCCCCACCCTTATCCCTTTTCATGGATTTAAGTTGACGACACTGTTTGGAGGGAGTTATCTCGCCCTTCAAGTGATAAATTTTGCGTCCATTTTCCATTGGATTGTGTGCATCAAATTAGAAAAATTATAGTCTTTCAAAGCATCGAAAATAACACGAAGATTAAATCTTGGGGGAAGTAGCTCTGGAATATCTACTACCTCAAGGTGTCTTCAAAAGAATAGAACCAAATCATTAACTGAATACATAAAACCTCTTGCATAAGGTTGTAATGTAAGGTGATCTTTAGAAAGGGTTTAAAATCCCATAATAGCCCAGGGATTCATTTCCATTAACTTGGCCCAGTTACTTGTCAATGGAGACATAAAAAATTTCGAAAGCCTTGTTCCCCACTGATATTCCCACATTCATCTACGAGGAGAATAAATTCCGGTGTAGATAGCAACATCTGATACACTTGCCAAATCTATGTTGTTGGAAGAACTTACATACTTCAACAAAAGAGCATTTTGCAGGTGACTTCAAAGTCCCTTTCAATTTTTAGCAAAGAAATACAAAATTTCAATGTACATATTTTTAGGCAGGCCTTTCAACCAACCATATGACTGAATACAGGGAGAATGCCATTTTTGTGGAAATAAAATCATAAAATCCTCTCATCATCCATAGTTCCTCCTGTAAATCGTTCATGTGATGGAAAAGCTAATGTAATATCTCATTTTTTGACATCTTTCCTTTGCTCAAACCTACACTCATCTTCCACAGGAAATCATTGCCTCCATATGTAATAACTACATTGTTTCGTGATAAATTGATCTTCTTTTACTAACAGATGCATAATGAAGGATTCATTGTCATTGCTACGAGAAGTTCTAAGGTCAATTTCTCTTAAAACAAAGATTGTATAAATATTGTTAAGATCGATATGTTACAACTCATGAACTGAGAGCTTCTTTATCTTAGACATAAGCAAAATAAATTCAGTATGAATACAAGAGAGTTTTTGCTTTACAACTTCAACCTTATCAGGGAGTAGGCATAGAACTATACTATTATTGGGAAAATGACATACGTAAATTTCTTCAAGTTGTGTTGTGCATGGCCTATATTCCATTCATTTTGGAATAATATATCAAATCTTAAAATTACAGAGCATTCATTGAACCTTATCCTATATCCATTTATGAAAATGCAAGGCTGGATTGCAACTAAGAAAATGGTCTTAAATCTAATACCTACAATGAAAACAATAATTTTCCATTCAAAACAAGAAAGAAAACTAGAGGGTTATATATTTGCACTAATATCTAATTTAATAAAAAGGCCAACACACGTATTGTGATGGTTGTATTTTAAAAGTTGTTTCCCACCCTTATCCCGTTTCATGGATTTGTGCGGACGACATTTTCTGGAGGGAGTTATCCCACCCTTCCACTGATAAATTACGCCCTTTAACCCTTTAACACCCCCCCCCCTTTTCTCTACCTCTAACCCCTTACCAACCTTCGCCCTCCTTTCTGTACTTCTAACCCCTTACCATCTCCCATCCCCTTTTTTCTACCTCCAACCCCTTACCACCAAGAATTATTCTTAATTTTATAATCGACACAAAATAAAATTATAACCCACTTTCAGCAAAAGAATTTATATTGTTACAAAACATGCACTCATTATGTAACTTCAAAACGTACATGCGTTATGTAAATTTAAAACACGTGCGCATTGTGTTTTGGCGGGCTTTAAAATTTAAATTTTGAGTAGGCTAGTGCATGCAATATTTAGAAGGAGGCTAGGGAAACTTGTTTCTTTATCCATATAAAGAAAAACATTAAAGACGGGGACTTGCTTCTATGCAACCTACCTTGTACCTTGTTAGTCCCTGGGCCTTGTAGCAGTAGGGACTATAAGAATCACTTGGCAAACAATCCATTGGTTATGCACATATTTTAAAGTCGTTTAACCAAAGTTTTGTAAGAACATATTTGTTTTGGCCAATGGAACATTTCAAATCCTTATTTGGACTCTTTTCGAGGTCACTTGACAAACCACGATGCATGGAGGCCACATGCTAGTGCTGGCTAATAACCATTTCATCTCTAAATCTAGGGTGTCTTCCAAGATTTAGATGTTACAGGCTGTAGAACAGATGTCGCGCAACACTGCACTAAGAAACCACAATGCCCTTACTCTTGAATGCATTTCTATGGTGATTTTTGGGTGGTATCATTTGAATGTTGAGTGCATAAACCATACTCCATGACTCCATTATCCCATAACTCCTACAAATTTTCTCCTCCTCCTATGCTAAATAGAAGAGCCGAACTATGTCCATGGTTTTTAATGAGAACCCAAATCTAGTTGCGTCCATGTTTTTTCTGAATGAGAGCCCGAGAGCCCGAGTGTTGTGACTGTAACATCCATTTCCACGGTTTTGAATGAGAACTTGAATCTAGTTGCATCCATGGTTTTTTGAAGAGAGAACGAGAGTTGTGACTGTAACTCCATCTTTATTTGAGTATTGTGACTTCGTCTCTCTTCTTAGGACTGCGTGGAGACTGAATTCAAGCTGCAAAAGTTCAGTGCTTGACCTCCAGTCACTAATATCCGCTGCAATCTCTTTCTTTGGGTCTACATGTATACTGGTGGTGAATTTCATGGAGCTTCATTGCATGTGAGCCATGTGTGTGAAGTGTTTACTTCTCCATTGTATCATGGAAAACATTCTGAAGAGATCCAGAACTGGGAGAATTCAGGGAATTCTGCTAAAGACCAGTAGTATTTGAATTTAGGACCAGGTAATGATGATATTAACCATATGCGGTTACAACAGAGATCTGTGTTCTACTCCAGTTCTCCCATTGGGTTTATTATACCTATATAATAAAAAAAATCCATACCGATTTTCAGCGTGTGTTAGTATACCATAGTCCAGGTTCTACAATATTTCTTGTGCCTATTCTCAACGCTAGTATTGTTGGAGATAATTCCTCCCTCCATCTTCCTATATCCACCAACCACCGTACACGGAGTTAATGCAATTAGGTGGACAAGTAAATGAGCCTCAGGTGAAGAGGCATCGGATGATTCAATGTATTTTTGGGTGTTCATTTGGGTTCTAGAATGTGGTAGAAGAGCCGCGAGCTCCACTCAGAAATTCTGCTCCTCAAACCCTATTTTGTTTTGCCCCTCAGTTGCATACTCTGTTTTTGGGGTTATGCTCTGCCTCTCTAAAAATCTGTCATGGTATCAGAGCCACGGGGTCCGGGAGCCACGCCGTCGAGTAATATGCCCTTCCACAGAGCAATATAGATGCCCGTCGATCTGAAGCAGCCGAGCCAAAGAGTTTGCAGAGCCGCCAGTCTGGGTTGTGTTTGGTGAAGAAGGCGCATCCTGGAAAGGCCAATCGTGAACTGCCATTCCTTCCCAAGCACAAACACCATCTCGACACGACTCCAGTCATTGAGCAACAACATAGATGGCTTATCCCCCACCTTAAAGCAAACAACAGCATTTACGGGGCACGGAAGGAAAACTCCAAACACAAGAGCAGTAATATTAGATACAACACTGAGCCAGTATCCACTCAAAGCAGTCAAAGATGCAAGCGAAACAATGGAGGTAGACAGAGTTGCGGCATCAGTGAACGCAATACAGCTGTTAGTCGTGATTACATGGAATCTGTTTTGAGTGACCAAGAGGGGTATGGCCTAGTGCAGTTAAATATTAGTCAATGCACTTTTTTATCTGCTCCTACTGTTTAAGCTGTTTGTGATACTTTCCCAGCACTGCATACTTGTCCGGAGAAGCATTCTCTCATCATAAGTGGCTGCCTAAACCTTACCTCAGTGCATTGTGTATGCGCAATTGAAGCCCTGAGAGAACGAAGAAGCAGAGCTGCAGTTTCTGATAATTCTGCAGGGATTCTAAATGCAAGGGCAATACGGTGAAGTTAGCAAAGTTAGCAAGCATTCCTATACTATATCTAGTTTTTCAGGCTCCGTAATACAGCTTGTATTGAATCTAGTCTAGATTTCTTGTAAGTTTTGGGATGTGTGAACACCAGGGGAAGTTATCATATGGGAAACATACGAGTTGAAAGCATGTTACAATTTCCCCATGGTTTCACTTTGTAGGTATGTTTTAGTAATGTACTGTTACCTGATGGAGATGGATAAACTCTTATTTGTCCATGGCTTCAGTTTGTAAGTATGTTTTAGTAATCTATCAGTTCCTTGGAAGTTGGGGTTTTATGGGCCACGGTTGCTTCCTTTTGATGCAAGAGGCCGAAAGGGAGGATCCGGGAAAGCGATGAAGCTCTCTTACTCTGTCCCTGCCTGAGATAAAAACATAAATTGAAATGGAGATGCCCAAGGCATAGCGAAGCCAAAAAAAAAACAGAGTGTTTTTGCATTAAGGGGGCGCTATTGACAGGTCTAGCAGCCAGCAAGCAGTTTTATATTTTTTTTTAGGGGGCGATAGGGAAGGAGAAGCAAGTAGGAGACTTGCATGAAGAAGACAACTGCCAGCACTGAACTTGCAAAGAAGAAATGGGTTACCAAAGCAGACTCAAGCATATCAGAAGAAGAAATGCAAGGGCAGAGGCAAAGTATTTTGCACATAGATATGGAGAAGTTCCCATTGCAGAGGAGCTTATTAACACAGTTGAAGTCCAAGAAGAGAACCAGGATAACTGGAGCAGCAGAGTTCTCTTCGTACCCCCACATTTTTCAGGTAAAAATTATGAATTTTGGGCTATTAAGATGAGAAGTTTTCTTAGAGCAAAGGATTTGTGGTGTTTAGTTCAAAATGAATGTCTGCATCCCCTAGATTTAGAGGCTCTTGAAGCCCTGACAGAAGACCAAAAATTGCAGCAGCATGAATTAGCCTTGCATCTCATCCAACGAGCTGTGGATGAAAGTATTTTCCACAAGATTGCAGTAGCAAAGACTTCCAAGGAAGCATGGAGAATCTTGGAAGAAGAGTTCAGCGAAAGGGGGAGTAACATGTGCAAGCAGCCAACAGTGTCACAACATGTTGAAGAAGTAGCTGTTGAGAATCCTGCAGTTGAAGCAGAAGACAGCCAAGCTGTTAGTGAATCCCATGGTGTAGAGGCACTTGTGGATGAATACGAAGATGGAACTGCCATTGCAGCAGTAGAAACTCCAGCCATAGAAGCTGTTGAGAAATTCGGTGAACCCCACAGAGTTGTGGATAATGAAGTTGATGAACCTTCTACACCAGCAGAAGCACTTTCCCCAGACATAGATGAAGAAGCAGTTGAATGGTCACATGAAATGGTTGAGGACTCTGTCATCCAAGCAGAGCCTGCTAAGTTTGAGAACAGTGAATCCCACTGTGCAGAGCCACAGGTGGATGGATATAACAAAGATGATGTTGAAGATGAAGCTGCCATAACAGCAGTAGAAAATGATGAATCAGCAACTCAAGAAGTTGCAGGACAGCCAATAGAGGCTAAAAAGGAAGCTGAAGCAGTAGAACAAATCGAAGAAGAAGTGCTCATGAAGAGCATGCCCATGAAAGCAGAAGTTTTTCTTAACAGTTTAGATGTTTGTGCATGTGCAGGTGCATATAGAAATCAGCTTGTAATTGAGGAAAATGCAAATGATGATGAAATCATTCAAGAGTTTTTAAATAATGTGGACATTGTGATGTCCTTGTTTGAAGCAGAAAATGGAAAAGAAGGCAGCATTGGAGCTAATAAGTATAATGAAGAAGCTCATGCAGACTGTAATTTTATTGTCGAGTTTGACAAAATTATTGAAAGCTGCATGGAATGTGAAGCATTTGAATTCAGTGATGATGGGCATTGTGACATGCCAAGAGTGCTTAGCAACACCATGGATGAAGAAATATGCATTGAAGATGCAGAGGAAGAAGATAAACCAGCTGAAAACATTTTTATGAAATGGAGTCTTGAAGAAATCAGACACTATCATCAGCTGATGTCATGGCAGCATGCCAATGAAGAGGATGAAAACAAAATGAAGGATGTGAACAGCATGTGGAATCTTAAAATTCCCACAACATACGAACTAAGGATGCTGAAATCAGAATTTGAAGATGTTGACACAAGGCAGAAAGTCATTGAAGAGTTTGCAGACATTGATGGAAGAATCAAGCCCAAGGAGCTTAAAGAAAGCATGAAGAAGAAGGTGAGAATGAAGAAGAAGGTGAAGAAGAACGCTGAGTTCAAAGTCTGGAGCAAACGAAAGAAAAAGAAGCCGCTGCATCAGCATGCAGCACACAAGAATGGTAAGATAATTTTGAGTTTTGACATGAACTGATGTAAGCCTAGCTGAGACTTAGACCAGTAGGCATTAATGTTTCAACGTTTTTTGTTGAAAGCCCATGAAGGCATTGCATGTATGCTTTAGATGTTATTAGTATGATTATGGTCGGAATTATGGGGGAGTGTTGGAGATAATTCCTCCCTCCATCTGTCTATATCCACCAACCACCGTACACGGAGTTAATGCAATTAGGTGGACAAGTAAATGAGCCTCGGGTGAAGAGGCATCGGATTATTCAATGTATTTTTGGGTGTTCATTTGGGTTCTAGAATGTGGTAGAAGAGCCGAGAGCTCCATTCAGAAATTCTACTCCTCAAACCCTGTTTTGTTTTGCCCCTCAGTCGTATACTCTGTTTTTGGGGTTATGCTCTGCCTCTATAAAAAACTGTCAAGTATATCATTTAAATGGCATTCTCCTGTTCAAGTAATTTGTATTCTATGATTCCTAAGGTTTTGGCATATTTATATTCATGGATTACCTTCATTAGCATGAAACCTTTAATCTTTGTAGTGTGTGATCTATGAATCCTGAGGTTCTGGCATATTTGTATTCACGGCTTACCTTTATTAGCATGAAACCTTTAATCTCGACATTTTTCCATTTACATTATACAATAATTCTTACAGGTATATCTTGTTGGATTACTACTGGTTGGTATGGCCTGTTTGCATCCATCTCAAAAACCTTGGATTTTGTTGTTTAGAGTAGTGCATTCATGCATGGTTCTGTTGTGTACAGTGGTGCATTCATGTGTGGTTTTGTCCTATTTCATGGGAAGAACTACCTGCTTGGATATTCTCCCAAAGATAACAATGTTTACATACTTGTCAACTCTTCTAACACCCTCTCGGCCCAGGCAGAAACTAGGCCATCCGCAAGAGTCTGATCAACAGAAAGGTTGTTTCTAGAGGAGGAACAAACCCTCATTCGACTTCATGGAATGCTAGGGAATATGTAATATAATAAATTTTTCTCTCTTCGTTGCACCGATGTAGGGTTCTGATTGCATTTAGATCATACTTTACTCATATATAATGTTCTTAGATAAATAAGAATAAAGTGGACTACTTGTGTGTTCAATTTGTTTTCAAGTTTATGTAAGAGGTTTTGGATCAATATTGTAACAACTAAATCTGTTATATGATTCACTAGATTTATGTATAGGATCAAAAGTAGTGATAAACCCTTACTAATTTGCTCTGAGTACCCATCAGAGAGATGTGCTATGATGTTTACCTGTGAAAAAATAATAATAAAATAATAATAGTAATGTAAAATTAATTAATGGTGATGATGTCCATTCATGTGATTCTAAATTTCCATTTTCTCTTGATGTATATAAACCGGAATCTATGTATGTTGTGAAAGCAATATCCTTGTTTTAATCAATTTAAAAATAAATGAAGGTGGTCGACTATTGCCTCGTATCTTCCGAAGGAACAGATAACGAGATTAAGAATATATGGAACACTCAGTTAAAGAAATGTCTCGTGCAGAGTGATGGAGCCATGCATTCCTCTTCTCCTACTATGCCTAGTACAATTCCGGTCTTTAGTATTTCTAAGTCATTGGTAATGCAGAATTCGCAATTAGATCATGATTTTCGACTGCTTTCTAGTTATTCACCTAACGATTATGGTACAATGGAGAGAACGGAAAATAATTTTGATGCTAACAATTTTGAACAATTTTGGGAGCAGGGGTCTGCTTTTGTAGATCCACATGACTAACTTCTGCCTCAAGCTCCTGGTTCTCCCAACTTGGCCCACAACTTTGCTTACAGGATAGATTCAGCTGACTAGGAAAAGCTTTCTGATGCTAAGAACCACACATGTAGCGACGTAATAGATGAACAACAGTTTGAAAGAAGCACTTTGTGGGAAACAGGTAGCGCCCATATGTAGTGCCTATCCAAAAACAATATTATAATATTACAACCTAATATTGCTTAGGGATTATTATAATATTAATATTAGGTTATGATTATGTTATGTTATAATATTACAAGATATTATTAGGTTATTTGAATAGGCCATAATTACTATTATGTAAGTTTTATTTGCTATTTGAATATTATATTATTGGGTTTATATTATAATATTATATCCAAAAACACTACATAGGGCTTATTCCTCTTCCACAGATGCCATCTGAGAATATTTTTTCGGGCCTTCCTCACTGAAATTATTTTTTTCCCTATCAAAACTAAGAATCTCTGGATTGAGTTGGGATACAATGCGAGTTGTTTCGTACTCAATGATTAATCAAGGCACACATCCCATATATTCTCGCAGAAAATTCTAGGTTTGTGAAACTCTCCTAGAAAATTCTAGGTTTGTGCCAAATATTCTAAAGTACACAGAAATGCCAACCTGGAACTATGTGTGACTAAACTCATATATCTCATTATATTCATCCTACTTTGTTGTTTTCCTGTTTATTTCAATTTTCCATGCAAAGAGACACTCTATATCATTATCAGTTAATTATATTTTAACAGACCCACTTAATAAATAAATAATTTCTTTTATAAACTCTACCATTTTTCTATTTAAATTGTTTTCCGATTAAATTTATAAACAATTTAAATTAAAATATAATAATATTTAATCTACTTAAAAATATTATATGTTTGGAATATGTAAAATAAAATAAATATAGTGTATGCTCACACTTGTCTTCCATGCAGTAAAGTAAGTTTCGTGGTCTAAGAGGTGAAACAAAAAAGTTTCCTTAGGTTCATCCATTCATGCTTAGTTGCATCAATCGTGTCACCCTTCACCATGCTTAACAAGATAAATAAATGAATAAATAACGAAAAAAAAATCAATTTGGAAATAATTTTAGGGAGAATTAGTCCTCACGGTGCATGAGTGGAGCCTATGTTAGCCTTGTTTTTTGGCGATTTTATTAAGTGGGTTAACTATAAGAGAAATTTCATGTGAAAGTAGGGAGAGCACTCCCGAAAATTTCAACTGATGTTGAAATTCTTCACGAGCGCTACCGATATGCCGATAATATGGAATGTCTTATTAGTATACACATTTTGTATATAAATTCTACTTTAAATTCCATTATTTTGTCCTCCTTTTCAAGTATGTGTATGTACTGGTAAACTGATGGTGAAGCAATTTTCTAGATAAGTGTTCCTTCATTCATTTATGATGTTAAATGCAATGGGTTAGCCTTCAATTTCAGTGCATTTATTGTCATCGATCATAGGAATTTATTTGTTTTCTCTCTTCATCGGCATGGGTTGTTGGAGAATTAGTTGTGTGGTATCTCGGCTTTTCTAGAGATTTTAGTGCATTTGTTGGGTTTGTTCTGAACATTAATAACAGAGTTGTCCTGTTTTGAGATATTTACCAAATTTTAATGAGCTGCAATTACGGTTTCAGATATACAATAGCAGCTTGAGATTTTCTTTGTGGTCTGGACCGAAAGGAATCTCTAGTTTTTATAGTCTTTCATTGCAAGTACTGTACTATGGGAAACTGTCAGGCTACAGATGCTACAGGTGTTATTATTGAACACCGAGGGGGTAAGATCGAAAATATTTATTGGCCAGCTAGTGCTAATAAGGTCATGGTTTCCAATCTCGGAAACTATGTTGCTTCGACCATAACAGATTCAGTTAAGGATTAATCCGGTGGTGGTGCTCCTCACAAGCATCTGAAGCTTCTTCGTCCTGATGATACTCTACTTGAAGGCCATAACTATCGCCTGGTTTTTCATTTCTAAGGTTCAGCTAAGTTTGTCAGTAGATATTGTAATTTATGTTTGTTTAATCTTATTTTGTTAGCTTTCTTTGGGCGATTTGTTGCATACACCCTTGATGCTTTATTTCCTACTTCAGAGCTGGTTAAGAATGGAAATTTGTGGTGATCCTTTGCATGGGGGTGTAGTTTAAGTTTTCATTTTCATTTTTCTTTAGTTAATGATCCTTTGCATTATTGGGCAAATGTTGTTGCAAATTTTGAAAAAGGAAAAATCGAGAGGGGAAGAAAACTGGGGAAAGCATGATCTAGGACCTGAAAAAATAGGAAAAAGTTGAAAAACTCTGCAACCTAAAAAACTACTTGTGAAAAATGGAAACTAATGGATAAATTGGGGAGATTTTTGCACCAAAAATACTCTATCCATATGTAAATATCAAAAAATAGACCTTCAAAGATAACGAGGCGATAGTTATGGCCTATACGCAGGATGAAGAAGCTTCGGATGCTTGTGTTAAGAGTGCAGGGTGACACGATGCAACTAAGCATGAATGGATGAACCTAAAGAAACTTTTTCGTTTCACCTCTTAGTCCACAAAACTTACTTTATTGCATGCAAGACAAGTGTGACAGATGCCATCCCTAATACCATTTTAATATCGTTGTTGTTCCTTCTAATCATAATACAATTTTTGGAACTTGAATACTAGTTTTTAAAAACTAGAGAAACATAAGCCATGGCATGTCTCAAGTGTTTTACCATTTTTGAACCATTTTTTTAACTCATCATAACTTTATATATATACAAAACTTACTTTACTGCATGCAAGACAAGTGTGACAGATGCCATCCCTAATACCATTTTAATATCGTTGTTGCTCCTTCTAATCATAATACAATTTTTAGAACTTGAATACTAGTTTTTAAAAACTAGAGAAACATAAGCCATGGCAAGTCTCAAGTGTTTTACCATTTTTGAAACATTTTTTTAACTCATCATAACTTTAAGTATAGAGAGAGAGTCATGACACTTTTTGAAACTCATCATAATCATCATAAATTTAAGTATATATATAACTAGTCATAGAGCCCCCGACAAACATAAGCATGATATGTTTCTTTTTGCAACTTCTATTTCTTCATTGTTTATGCATTCTTTTTAAACTTCACATCCTTCAATGTATAAACTATCTATCAATGTACAAGGATCTATTCAATGCTTTATACACTTCATAAATTTATCTTAAAAAAAAAAATTATGCACATAATACAAAAATATTGTTTTTATAAGTATCTATTCAATGCTTTATACACTTCATAAATTTATTTTTAAAAAAAATAATTATTTCACATAATACAAAAAGTTTGTTTGTACTAAAAAACAGTTTTGTTTCATGGATAATGATAAATTTATCTTGAAAACACATAGTTATGTCTACACAATACAAAAATTTTATTTATATAAAAACAATTTTGTTATATTCTTTTATAAATAATCACAATAACAAAATACAGATTTTTGATGATATTTATTATGTATAACATCTATGCATATTATTTTACTCACAGTTTGTATATATACCCCATGGAGATTTTTAATCTCTTAAATTTTTTATTTATCATTTTTTTATAAATAAATTATATAATTTTCTTAATTTTAGAAAGTTTTAACTATACGATATTTTATATATATAAAAATTTTAATAGTATTTTATTTATTGCACCAAGATGAGCGAGGTGCTTTACAACTCAATATGGGAGATGTTGTAACTTAACGTAACATTTTTTGTGTGTTTTTTTTTCTAGCAGAAAAAATCGCACTTTTGTTAATCATATTGAATAAAAGAGTACATAATAGTTCTTCATGGTAGTCTTAAAGACTATACATGACACAAAAATAATATATCTATTTAGTTCAATCATTTAGGATCATACCCAGTGACTGTTTCTTACAAAAAGCTTCCCAAAATTAAAAGTATGAGCTATGTCCATCCTAGACTGAGAAAAAAGACAAATAAAGCAAAAATATAATGAGAACCAAAATCCATCAAAGTGTTTTCCTGAAATTCCTCCCAATGGAGGATCCCTGCCTTCCCAAATAGAGCAAGTTTTGAAAGACTATCTACCTCTGTATTTTGTTCCCTGGAAATATGTTTGAACATGATCATGGAAAAAGTATTTAAAAGTGCCTTTAATCTGTAGCACCAAGGACTCAATGTAAAAACATTCAAATTGAACTTCCCTTCAACCCATTTAATTGTCACCTTGCAGTATCCATAACACATCAAGTTAACAATACCAAACCAGAAAGCCGTATTGCAGAGTAACCAAAGTGCTAATAACTCAGCTTTAATATTTGTGCCCCCTCCATAGTTTAATTTAAAAGTAAACATGTGATGAATATTTATATGTAATACTGCTCCAACAACACATAAACCATCTTTATCTACACCATCAAAAACACATATAGCCCCACTGAAATGTTGCAAGATCTTTGGATTCCTTTGTCCCTTTTCAATAATTTCATTTGTGCTAAACTCTTTGATGAAATTTAATATATGATGCTAAACATAATCATAATCCTGAAGGTAATCTTCAAATATACAAATATTTTGAACATACCATATTTTCCAAGAAATGACAGCTAGAACAATTTTAAAAATTTTACACTTTTTATGCCACTAGTAGCAATTCTGATCGACATTTGTAGAGTCCCAATCCTGATTAATATTAAGGGCTGACCGAACCTTGTTCCATATACTTGAAGTGTATTTTCACCTCACGAGAATGTGATCAATAGTCTCCAAATCCGATTTGCAGAGATAACAAATGCTTGGCCTGTGCCAACCCCTTCTAACAAGATTGTCCCAAGTTTTTAAGCAATTCTGAAGTGGAAACCACATAAAAAATTTCATTTTTAACTGGATATTCCATTTCCATAACACCTTAAATCGCCATTTTTCCACAAATATACTATTATCCCGAACTAAAACAAGATAAGTTGACTTGGTAGTAATTGTGCCTATGATAAGATTTGAAAGCTAGATAATAGTGTCTTCTTCCTCATTCAATCTGCATCCTGTAGAGTTAATTCTAGAGATATAGTCCTGCCATTCTAAAGCCAGGTCACCACTGATACCCAAGTATTTTGCATTGTACCAAAAATAATTTTCGTGATTGATACCGAAAGGATTTCTAATCTTGTAAAGTGTATTATAGCCAATCTTAGCGAGGTATTCAAAGAGAATTGTAGACAGTTGAAAGTTTCCATCCATGTTGAGGATAGGATCAATACCCACCATAACATCCTTCCCATTGCCAACTTTCCAAGTAAGTTCTTTTCCAAACCACTGATAAGATTTGATAAACCCTTTCCAAATAGGTGATGCATTCTCATAACGTGTCTTTGGGCCTCTAATCCAATGAATGGTATTATGTTTTATATACTTCGTAGAAGAGAAATCCACAATTTTTTTATCAAATATACCCCTCCAAAATCTCTTAAGTCTTAATGTAGGGCTGAACCATAAAAGAATTTTGATCCCCCATCCCTCCCATAACTTTGGTAATGATATCTTCTCCCATCCTGCCATAATGATTTTTACTCTATCAATACCCTCGTCCACAGAATGTTAAAAATGATCTTCCTCATAGAATTAATAACTGAGATGGGTACTTGTAGCAATGAAAACCAATACATTGGTATACCAACAAGAACTACTTGTACCAAAGTAAGTCTACCTCCAATTGAAAGCATTCGACACGTCCAATGCTTAATTTTCCTTTCCAATTTTTCAACCATCCATAACCACTACTCAGACCTATAGCTATTAGGATTTATGAAGTAGCCTAAATATCTAAATCCATTCACCAACGAACAAACTTTGTAAGGGAAGACTGAAAGAATGTTGTCCATAATGGCATCCTCGATTTTATGTTGATAAAAAAAAACTTCCTTATGCTTACTTTCATACCTTAAGCATTGCAGAAAACGATGATAATTTCTAGATAATACTTCCATTCCTCCACATAATTAATTCCAAAAATTAATACATCATCAACAAACAATAAATGTGTAATATGAATGGCAAAAGAAATTTTTACTCCTTTAATTTTACCTTCATTTTTTGCATGCATGATGAGTATGCTTAAACCTTCAATAATCAATAAGAACATAAAGGGTGATAAAAGACATCCATGACTGATACCCCTTCATGTCGTTTTATAAAATAAAAAATTATAAAAAGTAATTAAAAAATCCTTATCGACTCATAAAATAAAAAAATTATGAAAAGTAATTACAAACATCCATGTCCAAAATAAAAAATTAAAACGTGAAGCCAGATCTATCAAGCAAGAGAAGAATCAAATTTCTTGAAGTTAAGATTTTAAAAGAAAAAAAAACTACGCTTCAAGAAATTAGATCCCTATGAATACTTCATATATCTGGGTTTAAAATGGATCTATGCTAATTATACTAAAATGAAAGTATTCCAAATCATTTTACAATTGGCTTATTATTTTGTTAATAAAAATATTAAATTTTTGTAATTGTATTTTTCAATCATTATTATCATAAAAAAAATTATACATCTTTCAAATGAAGCAGTCTAAAACCTCGACGATTTCGCCCGTATGTCCAGCCAAAACTTTGTCGGAATCCCCCGATATGAAATCTAAAACTCCATCGATTTGTGTTAATTAAATTGTTTTTCTAAACATCGAGATGTATTCAGCACCCCAAAAACCCAAGAACATCCAAATTATGTAGGATTAATACTGATATTTGAGATTCTATAAATTCTATCAAGGATTACGGCAAATTTGTGCTGAAAAAACGATTTTCTACGAGCTAGAGGTTTTAGACAACTCACTTTCAAACTTTTATAATAATATTAAATTATATTATTTAATAAGAAAATAAAAAAATACCAACTAAAACAATTAATGATTGACACTAATGAAATCAGATCTCTAACAAAGCTGAGACATAACTATAATCCAGCCAAAACTAATTAATTGATTTACAATAGACATCAAACTCCATATTACATAAAATATCAGAACTCGAACATCCACTTAGCTCGACCTCCAGCTAGGATCGCGTTAAGTAAGATTCCCGAAGCGCTAATGTATAGTCCACAACTACCATACCACCAGTTCAGTTCTTCAGATTTTAGTGAATCTTCACTTAATGAATATGGATAGGTTTCACTGACTAAAAACGCGCCAATTTGCCATTTCACAGTACTTAGGATTTGCAAACCACTACATATCCATCTCCCAACTTGTCCATATCCCTGTGCTATTAAGCTACACATTACAATATAAACTATTTCTAAAACAATGATTCCACAAATCAACAGAGGATTTATCCAATGATCACTGCTTCTAAAACGGCGCATTCTTCTGATTTTCAAATATAAACTCAAATCAACACCATCCATGACCAAAGCAATACAAACACCTGCCAAATATATCACAGGAACCCTAGCTGTGGAGGGTGCCATATAATGCGTATGATACCAATTGTTAGGGTCTACGTCCGTTGCAACAAGCACCACCCAAAAAGCAACGCAAATGATGCTCATGCAATGGTCTAACATGTATGAGAGCGCCATATTTTGAGGAGCACCTGCGCAGAACAACACTTGGCATACATTGGTCTTATTGGCATTATATTTGACAAGGGATCTACTTAGAAACACATGGGGAGAAAACAGATAATCTTTTTGTGAAAGATAATTTTGCAATGCCACAGTCGCGAACAAAGAGCTGGAGACACCATCCACGTTGAGCCAGAAAGTCAGTACAAGCTCGATGAGTAGTTTTGATAACCTTGGCAGTATAAATAACGAAGCAACCTTGTATTTTTCGTCTGCAATATTGCATTCTCCATTCCCATTTATGTAGTTTTGAAGCGCAGAGGAAGCATTGGTTCTGCCATTTCTGATGACAGCTCCTCTTACTTCATTATCGCGAGGCTCGAAAAATCCGATCAACCGCTTTGTCCAGTCATCCTCGTTGGCTGAACGCACTGGAATGCAGATGCAAGTACCCACTGTGTGGATGGATTCAAGATCAAGTATTTCGCAGACTGCAACAGGGAATCCCAGCTGGCGATAACCCTCTGTCAATCGATCATTCTCCACATGCAACAGCCCCTCGTTGCAGCAATGGCAGCCATTGCTCAGGCAGCGCTGAGATGGAAGTAGGCTCACAGAATCAAGATAGTCTTTTCAGTATTCCGGGCATCCTACGAGCAAGCATCACTGTGATATCTTCCACTGTATTGAATAGGCATCTGGAATGACAAAATTACGACAGAACATTCCTGTAGTTCTTCCCTACACGTCGTCAGTTCTTCCCTACACGTATGTTCTTCAATTTCTCACTTTCTTGGGTTGCCAGTCCAAATTCGGCCAGAACCTTACGCCAATGCTGGCCTCGAAAAAGCAATCTAAAGACAGCTGCTGAATTGCCTAAGCACGTGAGTTCTATATTTGAAAAACTAGCAGCACCTGTTAAGGATTCAGCTAGCTGTCCAAATTCAAGATCACACAGCCATCCCAACCAACAAAGTAATATAATAATTCACAACTGCATAATATATTGGCTTTCGCTCAACAAGATATTCATTGTTAAGTAAAATCCAAATCCAAGGGAGAAGTAGTTTTTCCCAGACTGTATAAACCAAAAAATTCCAGTCAATTCTAGCTTTCTTCTTATCGTGCTTGCAAATTTGTATGGCAAAGTTGCTTAAGGTACAAACAATCAATAAGTTGCATAATATTGCTTAGATAATGTCGGGAGGGTGAGAAAATGCAAACATTATCAGTCAAATGGAATTATTAAAGTGCCAATTGGAATTATTAAAGTGTGAGAGGTGGGACAAATTAGTCATATTAGCGAGTTTTGTTTTGTCGCAGTAAACCCAAAGTTACTAGCGGTGGAGGTCTTACGTTGGGCCGTGCCATCTAATCAGACGAAAAAGCAGTAGTGACGGGTGATTTTACAGTCGAACGGGTTGTACAACATATTGGATTATGTGAACAGATTCTCTTAGCATCTTATTTCATTCTAGTTAATAAAGAAGATAAGGAAGATAAGCATTTTTTTTACTTTAATAAGTAGCTTTCCTTCGATAAATGGTTTCTGTGAGCCTCAGATTTCTACATGCTTTTTTTACTTTTTCTTAGAATTTCATTTCATTTTTTCTTTAATAAATACATTTTTCCTTTGATAAATTATGTAAGATTTTTTCTTAGAATCTCATTTCATTTTTTCTTTAGTAAATACATTTTTCCTTTGATAAATTATATTCCTAAAAACTCATTTCATTGCAGGTAATAAAGAAAGTTAAAAAATAATAGTTTCAGTGGGCTTTCAAATTTCTATAATAAAGATTATCTTAGCATAAGTATTTATTTTTCTTTAATAAACAATTTTACTTTAATAAATAGTTTTGAAACCCTTCAAATTTCTACCATGAAGATTATTATAGCATGATTTCATTGCAACTAATCAGGAAAGTCATGAGAAGAAACATTTATATATAATAAAGATTATCTTAACATAAGCATTTTTTTTTTTTAATACATAATTTTACTTTAATAGATAGTTTTGAAAGCCTTCAAATTTCTACCATGAATATTATTCTAGCATATCATTTCATTGCAACTAATCACCAAAGTCATGAGAAGAGACATTTATATATAATAAAGATTATTTTAGCATAAGCATTTATTTTTCTTTAATAAATAATTTTACTTTAATAAATAGTTTTGAAAGTCTTCAAATTTCTACCATGAAAATTATTCTAGCATATAATTTCATTGCAACTAATCAGGAAAGTCATAAGAAGAAACATTTTTATATAATAAAGATTATCTTATCATAAGCATTTATTTTTCTTTAATAAATAATTTTATTTTAATAAATAGTTTTGAAAGTCTTCAAATTTCTACCATAAAGATTATTCTAGCATATCATTTCATTGCAACTAATGAGGAAAGTCATAAGAAGAAACATTTATATATAATAAAAATTATCTTAGCATAAGCATTTATTTTTCTTTAATAAAAAATTTTACTTTAATAAATATTTTTGAAAGCCTTCAAATTTCTACCATAAATATTATTCTAGTATATCATGTCATTGCAACTAATCAGAAAAGTCACGAGAAGAAACATTTATATATAATAAAGATTATCTTAACATAAGCATTTATTTTTCTTTAATAAATAATTTTACTTTAATAAATAGTTTTGAAAGCCTTCAAATTTCTACCATGAAGATTATTCTAACATATCATTTCATTGCAACTAATCAGAAAAGTCATGACAAGAAACATTTATATATAATAAAGCTTATCTTAGCATAAGCATTTATTTTTCTTTAATAAATAATTTTACTTTAATAAATAGTTTTGAAAGCCTTCAAATTTCTACCATGAATATTATTATAGCATATCATTTCATTGCAACTAATGAGGAAAGTCATGAAAAGAAACATTTATTCTCCATTATTAAATAGTTTAAAGACATTAATATTCAAACCTATTACTATGTATATGTTTAAAAATAATAATTTTCAAACTTGATTTAAAAATATATATTCTACTTTTTTAACCTTTTTTAAGTATGAACATACACATATAGATAAATTTTGCTATATATTTTATTATGTCAAATAATAAAGTTATTTATGTAAAATATGAACAAAACTTTGAAAATGTTTAACAAATTCCATCTACATATACTTAAATTGGATATAAGGAGAGAGTGAATTCTACTATAAGTAAACAAGAAGATGAGGGTGTAAAGTATAAATTATGATATATATATATATATATATATATATATATATATATATATATATATATATATGATGGAGGAGTAGACTCTAAGTAATAGATCTGAGCTCTCAAAAGAATTATAATAGTTGTAAAATGAATTAACCCTAATTATAAATTACTTTGCAAACACAGTATGATGTTTCAGAAATACAATGCAATTTAAATATATAAGTCTTTCAAGAACTCCGTCATCAGTTTATGTATCGATTTGGGTTTCTAAGTTTTTTGCTGACCTGGGTGTCTAACACAAGCTAGCTAGGCTAGCTCTGCTAGACCCTTGGATGGCTTGGTTCAGATTTCTACTAAATAGGAATAATAATTTTTAATGAACACCTAAAATCATAAAACTTAACCCGGAGAGCCCATGCCGATTGGCCCTTGCTCTATGAAAATAAATAAATTGATAGAGATTAGTAAAACAATGCTGCATAATAATTACTACTTTAAGTTCCTTGATCTATTTGGATTCGAAATGGGAAGTTGGTAGATCGTACCTCATTACTTGAAGCTTGATCCTCCTCTGCAGAACCTGCATAGTCAAACAATAATTAATGCAGAAAACTTATGGACATGGCTGACCTGTAGAATGATGTTTTAATTGGATAACTTTGGGACTACCATGTTCCTCCCAACCATGACCCTTAGACCATTCCTGGTTCTAATTGGATCCCCTCGAGCTGGTTCCAACATGCAATAAGAGAAGTAGAGGCCTTAGGTTGAACTGCTGAATTAGATCTGAAAAATTAATGTGGGATTGCTTCAGTTCTTGCAGCTAAATTCTCTTTTATTACCATAAAAGAATGATAATGAAAAAGATGATGATCCCCTCTCTTGGGATCTACCCTCTTTTATATAGGGGAGTTTTGGAATATAGTTGTTTGAATAATTATTTAGTTTTTAATTAAATTAATATCTTTAAAAAATATTTTACTAAATATCTAGGACTTTTATTTGTTTTAACTAGAAGTGACTTTAAGTTATTTCATAAATAATAATAATAGTAGGTATATATTATACTTAATATTAACAATACTTATTAATAATACATATTAATAGTATGATAATGTGAAGCCATTCTATGCATAGCCTTTATGCAATATATAAAAGAATAATAATATTACTATCAATACTTTTAATAATAATATTAATTTTGAGATCTATAGCCTTTATGCATGTCAGTCACATAAGGATATTTTAATTATTCAATAATTATGTAATGGTGATTTCCTTTGATTTATCTATGTATATCTCATAATACTTTGATACTTTAGTTTTGAGCCCAAATTCTAGTACTATGGACACTTTGCCTTCATGCATTAGATCTCAAAGTTCGACAACAACATTTTTTCCTAGGGCCTAGGGATTGGATTAAAAATAAAGTTTATAAAATTTTAGGTGAAATACTGTGTGTATAAGTAGAGTAATTTTCTTACGTCCTTTTCTTTCTACTTGGTATACCATTCTCTTTTTCTCTCTTTACTATATTTGGTATGTAAACAAGCATGATTCATACGAGCTTCGAGGACAAGCACATTTGGTCTATACTCGAGATTTTCCTATCACATGAAATGATTAGAAGCCATTATGAGATATAAATTAATGGGCTCCCCAAAGCTAACTTAATTCTATGAAAATAAGTTGGATTCCTAAATATTGGAAAATTCAAATGACTATCCCATTTTTTAATTCCTTAATTTACTCACATCATTAATGAAAGAAGTTTAGATATCATTAATTCATGATCTTTTTGGTTCAATAAATGAGTCATCTCCTAATGGGTACCCACACGAAGCTGGTACCCAAAATAACCGCAACAAGGGCGTGTGAGCAGAAAAAAAAAAGGATGCGCACGCGCCTCCAAAGGCGCACACGCGTCCCTGCTTCGGCAATGTCGAACGTCCACGTGGTTCATCCCACGTGGACAAAAGTGGCATGCACGCGCCCTTGATGCGTATGCACATATTGGCGCACACACGTTAGTGGCGCGTGCGCGCCTATGCTTTTTTATAAATAAAAAAATAGAGCTCACGGGTTTTCTCATTTTTGACAAATGCGTGAGCTAAATTACCAACCCGCGAGCACACCTTCAACCCCACGAATGCATCCTCGTGCACCCTCCTCGTCGTCAACACCAAGCAGTCGCCCCTACACCACGATGTCATCCGTTTCTCTAGGTAAGTGCTCCTCAAAGCACAAATTTGTCTTTATTTTTGTTTTTTTTTTTGTTTTCCATTTGAATTTTAATTTTTAAAAAAAATTTACAATCCATTAAAAAACCAAGGAAATTTAATTGCAGGCCATCTACACACCTAACAAGATGTCGGACACACCACCACCATCCGATGAAACCCGACCTCCAGAAGAGAATATGGGAACCGACAATGAACCCAATGAAAACCCTGAAGATGAATTACACCAAGACTTAAATCAATTGAGGGCACGAAGTAATGAATTGAACAGTACCAGGGAACCCTCTCGGGTTTCCTTGGCTTCATCACTTCAAAACATTATTGAATCAATCAATATTGCACACAGTGAGATAACAAACTTGAGCCAATACAGGGCTCAAATGAGGGAACACTACTCCACTGGGTTGTCCAAAGAGCAAATAAAAGACCTCAACATCAGCAAAGCCCAATTGTATAGCAAGTTCATAGTTCCCTCGACCGGACAACCTCCAGATTTGATGAGGCCTCGGGTTTGCATGGATTGGTGCATTTACCAACCATGGAGAGATAACTGGAGACAAAGGTGGTTCATGGTGTTTGACAGGCCCCCGTGCAACAATTTGGAGGTCCCACAGTATTTTCTTCGGAAATTGTCGACTGAGTTTGAGCTAGGGTACCATGCCAACTATTTTGACATCACTAAGTTTCAGGGTGTCGGTCTTGGCTCTGCCCAAGATCGACCTCAGGCACACCGCAACCCTCTTAGAGGACCTCCTGCACCCAGGAGAGAGCCAAACCCCCTTCCTCAGCCACTCGGGTTTGGTAGCGATCTAGATGAGATTCATGACTCCGTCAGACGTGCCACACATGACTTGCTTAGACATACCAAATTTGTGGCCATGTCTTCCTAGAGCCGGGAGGACATCGATGAGACACAGACAACTGCACAGTCTATGGGTGGTGGCCGAGACATGTCAGGTACAAGTGGAACCCAGGCAGGGCCTTCTAGTTCTGCTGGAACAATGGAACATCGTTGTTCTCACCGTGGTCATTCTTGCCATGGTGATACGCAGCAGCATGCCACAGGGAGCTTCATGGATCAGGTTTGCTATTGTTTTATTTAATGTTCAAGTATTTTTTGTATTTTATTTGATATCATACTGTTTAATATAGTTAACTTTGAATTACACAATGTTGACTTTATTTGTTTTAATGTTCAGTTATTCGGTGCCTAGTCTCCACCCCCCAAGTGGGAGGACGTCGGTCCCTTTGACCTCGATGGAGCCATGGCGGCAGCAGAGGACATTACGACACCATACACATAGGTAACTTCTTTACTTTGAATAATTAGATCCAGTTATGAGTAATTTTTGTTTAGTAATTACAAATTAATTAGCATTGAGTAATTACCATATTATCATCATATTTTATAGTTGTGTTTATAATATTGTCTAATTTATTTGAGAGATATAAATTCATATAATCCCACCAAAAAAATAAATGAAACCTTATCAAACATGAAAACCTAACAAAACTATAAACATTTGTGTTAGACACAATGCTCACTGAGAGGGGGGAGTGAATCAGTGAGCCTATACTTTATTTAATTTCAACTTCAATCACCAACTCTTATATCATCATTTCACATTCACATCATATTCATCAATGAACTAACTATCAACTAATGAAACACATCAACACATAATATGAGACTAGATATAGTTTTTGTAATATTTTGTATTTGGTTCAACGGCTACAACCGTGAGGCAATTCAGCACTAATTGATACAATGAGCACCAACTCATCATCTAGGACCCAGCCTAGTTTTTCTTAGATCCTATTAAGAAAATGGATACAAGACCCTGCTTGTATTTACGATTACATAGTTGTCACATATCATACATATCACACTCATGTCATTATTCACATCATCTCATTCATCAATCTGTTGCCAGCACCTTGTCTTCAATCATCATTTTGTCCATGTTTTATCATGTCCAACATCTTCTCAAACATATCGATATTCTATCTACATTCACATCTTTAACCTGTCATCAAACTGTCATTAACCATAGGAAAATTATCATTCTGCTATCAAGATATCAAACATATCCACATTTATATCACTTTTTGCTCATCATCACTCTGTCATAATTTTAACCAGGATATACACAAATACATCATTCTCTCCTTTCACCAAACTGTTTCCCAAAATATCATTAGTCTCTTCATACTACCTAGATCGTCATGTCTTTCTATTGTACATGCACATCATATCACATGATATTCAATTGACCTGTCTATGTAATTTTCATTTTATTTTTATTTTTAATTGTTGAGTCGACTTTGTCCTTTGAATGGACACATAATAGTTCACATACAATGTTTTATTTGCATGCTTGTTTTGGTTTGACTTCACACAACCACATCAAAGGCCACGTTAGAAACTTAGGGCTTCCTCATTTTTTTTATGGGGTTCTACATCATCATGTTTAAATACTTCAGCATCAAAGGTTTCGTCAAGCAATTATAAGGGCAAGGGCTCCATCACACCCACAACAATAGACCACAAACAATTCCAAGAACCCCAAGGCAACAATACATTATGTCTTCATCACCATACATCAAGGATTCCACATATGGACATCTTCAAGGTTCAAGGGCTTCAACATCCATCATAAGTGCCATTAGATAAGGGCTGATTCAATTTGTATGTGGGTTTCAATGTGGGTTCCACCATCAAGAGTTAATCATTTAGTATTTAATCAACATGCTTTCAATGGACATCAAGCCCATCATCAAATGGTAGCATGGACCATCACCAAGGGTTCCACTACCCCATCAAACCACAAATGACCACAGAATGGCTCATTTGGCTCATTAGGTGTTCCAATGGCTCCAATGCCCACCTCCATGGTTCTTCATGCCATGTGTGTTCTTCAAGCCATCCACATCATCATCTTCTTTGCCATTCCTCAAGCCTTTGTCATTAATGTTGTCACCACCATCACCATCACCGTCAACGTCTTCATAGTGGCCAAAAGAGAATCATAGTGGCCAAGCTTCTAGAAATTCAAGAACCTGATGTTTCTCATGTCCTTATTACCCTATTTTATTATCATGGGATTTCCAATTTATTCTAATACTTGAGACTGAAAGTAATCATACTACTACTCCTAGAACATGCTATTAGGAAATACATATAAACAACGTAAAACAACTTATCACATGTATTGTCACTAAAGTTTTTGAAAATGATGTAAGGCCCATAAGGAAGAGCGATAATCTTACAAATATGATCTATGGGGCCTTGCTATTATCTTGATTCAAATTCAACTCGATAAAATATTTGGCATCAAGAATACTCATTTAACTCATTTCACTCAAGATTTCTTTGATTTCAATCAAGTGATATCATTCTGACAACATAGCTATTCAATCAAGAACACATAATTACTCATTCAATGCAAAAGAACATGGCACATTCAAGCTTGTAAGTAAGTTAACCATGAAAAAGATTCCTCTTTCTTCCTTTTTCTAACGATTAACACTCTAAAGTGTATTAAATAACATGCACACTAACTTAACTGCTATTTAGCACCTCTTTGCAAATTTAAACAATGAGATGCCATTTTATTTGATGATGTAAATAATATGGAAATAAAGGGACTCAAGATCCTCACTCTAGGGATGCAAATACTTTTCCACTGGGTGAATCAAACTTCTAGGAAACTACAAATCTATAAGAAGACATCAAAACCTAGGAACTCTTCACCAAGAACCCAAACACATTACATAGGTTTCCAATTCAAATTTGTAAATGGACATGAATTCCATTTTCTTATGAGACACTGCACATCTCTCTAGGGCCAAAGGAAAAGCTCACCTACTCATGGGGATGACTCTAGAAAAGGAAAAGCTCACCTACTCATGGAGATGACTCTAGAAAAGGAAAAGCTCACCATGTCACCTTCTATGCCTTCTCACCTTATTTAATTTTAATTTCATGCCATGCCACCTTCTATCCTTTTAGAATATTGGATATCATCTAACTTGAATATAAATTTATTGCAATCATGTTTTCTAAGTACCATCGTTGTCATTCTCATTTTCATTGTGTTTAATATTGTTAATATTGTTTTTATAAATTCAGTCTAAAAATTGTAGTGTTCGCACAGGTGCTCGCGTGCTCCAGCGACCAGCCACCGCCACCGGGGACTAGCAGTTCTCCCTGTGCGCAGGTATTGTGTGTATTAAAGCATAAATTTAATTTCAAATACGATGACCTGTTTGTGTATATTTATATTTTTGTATATTAAACCATGAAGTTATAAATGTGTACGCAGGTGCGAGGACCTCGGCCTACCAGTGCCATTATTCCTCCCTCCCCGACCTTTTGGCCACCCTATATGCCAGTTGTATCCCCTGGCATACATGCGCCATTCCCCAACCCCTTCCATACATCCCTCGCCTCCTATATACCACCAAAATTCCATCCAACTCCCCCTTACGCATCATATCCAGCTCCACCTCCATATCAGTTTCCCATGTTCCCACCCTCCCCCATCCGACCACGGCACACCACCCATCCACAGTCACCCATCCCTCTACCACAACATAGACCTCTCTCCCCCCCCACATTCCCCCACCACACTCGCTTCCCCTTCCAGGGTGCGCCCATCCATACTACAGCCAGTTGGGGTTTATAGCCCTAGACGTACATCTCCACTTCCCCCATCCTAGTCCATGCCTCCTCCTACCACACCCCCTTCTTCCACTGTTACCCCCAGTGGTGTAGCCATCGTTGATGTGGCTACATCCTCCCCTTTACCATCCACCCTAGCATCGGAGCAGGATGTCCAGCCGACTGCTCCATCCGCCAGCCCCGAAGACCAGCCGATTTTGTTCACGGTGAGATTGACTAGTTTATCATTTAACTCTCATTCAATTTTAACGAAAATTACTATATGCATCTAGTTTCAGCATTGATCTGATTGTTCTAAATGTTGTAGGGTGGCATTGTCGAGAGACTTGGATCACGGAGGAGGGAGAACCCCTCACGACTTACAGTCTCACATGCGGTGAGTTATCCAAGATTTGAAAACTATTTTTAGTTTGAAATTATGTTTTATACTTGAATAATTGCTAGGGAAAGTTGACATATTATTGTTGTTGTTTCAGGGCTCAGGGGGACGTGCTCAAAGACGCCAAAAGGACCCAGCTTCCTCTAGCACAAAGAAGAGGAAGATTGATTTTGGAGATGCACCTAGGAGCTCTGAGGGTGGGCAGGAGGATTGAGAGACCCTCCTATGTACAGTAGCCACGATGTGGCATTTTCAGCATGAGTTGCCACATTTTGTATAGGGCACCATGGGCCATATTTTGTATAGGGCACGAGTTTCCTTTTTTTGTACGGGGCATGAGTTGCCATTATATAGACGCTAGGAACGATGTTCCATTTTTCCAAAAATTGTACATGATTGGATCATTTTTGCATATTAATAGATGGATTTGCAATTTTTTATATGAGTTTGTCCTTGATTACATTTTTGCATACATGATTTTGTCTTCGATTCAAAACTCTCATCTTTGGCTCATAGTGTTAATTGCATGTTATTTGAATGGTTATTATTTCGCAAATTTGTCTTAAGAAATTACACACAACATATCCTAAATGGTTATGGTTTATTGAATGAATGTTTACAATCATCTAATCATTTACATTCTAGAAGTTACCAAACCTGCGCAAGTGGTTTTGGTGTCCTGTTCTCTGCCTTGCTTAGGAATGATGGGAGGGGACGTGACATAATGGAAATGACTGCAAGTGGTAATTGATTAAATTCTTAACTATTCTTTTGAGATGAGTTTAAATAATATAAATAAAAATAACAATTCAAAAGGTAGTATATAGTGCCCTTAGTTATGAATCCATGTGCAAATGACAAATGATAATCCATTTATGTGATTAGACACTTAGGAATTATGAGTCCACCTTCTATCCCTTAAGTGATTTAATTAATAATCCTGGTTGATGAGATGTAAAATTACAAGAACATCAACTTACAATTCTTGGAAAATTTAAAGTTTCCCTCAAGCTAAGCTACTGACAAAACATACAATTAAATCTAACTAAAAATTCACGACTTGTTACAAAGATAACTATGCAAGTTACACAAGTAAATAGTTACACTTCCTATGAAATGAATTTACATGCATATTACATTGGCCACTATGGAACACTAATGAAAATTAGGGATTCTACCATTGAACTCTTCTGAGAAAAAGAGAAAAAATGTGCAAGTCACCAAGATCATGCAAAATAAAATTCCAAAAACCTTGATTCCTTACAAGGGTTGCTAAGTGAGTTTGCATGCTAGTTAATGACTTTGCATGTCACTAGAGGTTAAAAAAAAACTAAAAAGAACCTAGTAAGTAAGATTAAGTGATCAAGATTCTAAACCCAAAATGGAGTAGTCAATCTATTTTAGGGATTTTGTTGCAATGATGAGCAAAATTTGTTAATATATCCAAGTTGTGAGTGAGACAATATACAATGGTTATTTATTTGATAACACGAGAGTACTATAATAGAAAATAAATAACTAAGAAGCATGCAAGCAATCATATCATAATATTAAATACAAGAATGTAATTCAAATACAATAAATGGATGGAAAAAACAAAACTCATATATTCTTCAAATGGAAAAGCATACAAATGTGTAACATCATTTGAGAAAAAATGATTTGAGGCAATTTAGCCCCAACACTCTCCTTAGGATGGGTCATTTTCCTTATTAAAATCTCTCTCTAGCTATAGTGACTGAAGAATACTTACTTCCTTAATGAAATAACTCAAGTAAGAATGAATACAATGAATGGTAAAGATGAGAGAATGAGGTGTTTGATCTCCAAGCTCTTTTTTCCCACATGACCTTACAATTATTCTCTTCTTCAAGTCTACCCCATGGCTTTGATTTATAGGAAAATTATGAGATTCAATGAAGAACTATTTCCAAACCATCTTCCCAAACCCTAGCACATACCCTCATCCAAACCCTAGCACTAAACCATCTTCTTCATCCTCACCATCACCATCACCATCACCGTCAATGTCTTCATCATCACCACCATCTTCATCATCATCATTAACTCTAACTCTAACCCTAATTCAATTTCCTTCTATAACTCTAGCCCTAACCCTCACCCAAACCCTAGCACTAAGCCATCTTCTTCATCCTCACCATCACCATCACCATCACCGTCACCATCATCATCATCATTAACTCTAACTCTAACCCTAATTCAATTTTCTTCTATGATTCTATCCCTAACCCTCACCCAAACCCTAGCACTAAGCCATCTTCTTCATCCTCAGCATCACCATCACCATCATCGTCACCGTCACCATCATCATCATGTCTTTGTCATCATCATTAACTCTAAATATAGCCCTAACCCTCACCCAAACCCTAGCACTAAACAATCTTCTTAATCCTCACCATCACCATCACCACCACCGTGAATGTCTTCATCATCACCACCATCTTCATCATCGTCATTAACTCTAACTCTAACCCTAATTCAATTTCTTTCTATAACTCTAGCCCTAACCCTCACCCAAACCCTAGCACTAATCCATCTTCTTCATCCTCACCATCACCATCACCATCACCGTCACCATCACCATCACCATCATTTTCAACGTCTTCATCATCACCACCATATCCATCATCATCATTAAATCTAACTCTAACCCTAACTCTAACTCTAACTCTAACTCTAGGTTCCTCATCAACATCTCCATCATCATCATCTTCTCCATCATCATCATCTTCATCACCATCACCATGAACATCACCATCACCGTCACCATCACCATCATCATCACCATCATCATCATCATAAGTGCTCGACGGACGATTTTGCAGAGTTGACCCCCGTGTGCAAAAATTGCACACTCCCTCAGTGAGCAAAACCTTAGTTTCCACGATGGGCGTTCAAGATGGCAGTGGGGCCACAGGACCGGAGGAGATGGGTGCCCCTAGCACTATCCTGATGTTTTGAATCCAACGGAGTCGACGGTTCGTTGATCGGATCCATGGTCGTCATTCTATGGCTTGTTCCGTCTCGCATCCAAAAGGTCTTCAAGGACAAGTGTTGGATACCTGCTGGGGGCATAGAAGTCCAACCGTGCAGCAAAACCAAGCTTCGGGGAGTCCTACAGGTGTTTCTAGGCAGGTTCCGGCTAGGAACACTAGTCGTAAGTGCCCGGCAGACGATTTTGCAGAGTTGACCCCCGTGTGCAAAAATTGCACACTCCCTCACTGAGCAAAATCCTAGTTTCCAAGATGGACGTTTAAGATGGCACCAGGGAAACGGGACCTGAGGAGAGGGGTACCCCTGGAACTACCCCGGCGTCTTGAATCCAACGGAGTCGACGATTCGTCGATCGGAGCCACGGTCGTCATTCTATGGCTCGTTCTATCTCGCATCCAAAAGGCCTTCAGGGACACCTGTTGGATACCTACCAGGGGCATAGAAGTCCAACCATGAAGCAAAACCAGGCTCTGGGGAGTCCTGGAGATGTGTCTAGGTAGGTTCCAGCCAGGAACGTTGGCTGTAAGTGCCCAACGGAGGATTTTGCAAAGTTGGCCCCCATGTGCAAAAATTGCACACTCCCTCACTGAGCAAAACCCTAGTTTCCAAGATGGATGTACAAGATGGCACCAGGGCCACAGGACCAGAGGAAAGGGGCGCCCCTAGCACTATCTCGATGTCCTGAAGCCAACAGAGTTGACGGTTTGACGATCGGAGCCACGGTCGTAATTCTATGGCTTGTTCTGTCTCACATCCAAAAGGCCTTCAGGGACACCAGCTGGATACCTGCCGGGGGCATAGAAGTCCAACCATGCAGCAAAACCAGGATCTGGGGAGTCCTGCAGGTGTGTCTAGGTAGGTTTTGTTTGAGAACGCTGGCTGTAAGTGCCCGACGGATGATTTTGCAGAGTTGACCCCTGTGTGCAAAAATTGCATACTCCCTCACTATGCAAAACCCTAGTTTCCAAGATGGACGTACAAGATGGCACCGAGGTCACGGGACCAGAGGAGAGGGGTGCCCTTGGCACTATCCCGGTGTCCTGAATCTAATGGAGTCGATGGTTCGTTGATCAGATCCACGGTCATCATTCTATGGCTCGTTCCGTCTTACATCCAAAAGGCATTCAGGGACACATGCTAGATACCTACCGGGGGCATTGAAGTCCAACCGTGCAGCAAAACCGGGTTCTGGGGAGTCACGTAGGTGTGTCTAGGAAAGTTCTGGTTGGGAACGCTAGCCATAAGTACCCGCTGGATGATTTTCCAAAGTTGACCCCAATGTGAGGGCCATCCAAATTTGCTCAAGGGGGCCATTTCTTGTCACGGGGGCTTCACTCAATAAACCGATGTCATAGCACGTTCGTTCGTCGCATATGAAACAATACCCCTAATTTCACTAAATATTGGGAAATACCTTCCAAAATCGTTTTTTTTAACCCCCTCCCAATATGCCTTCCCAATTTTAAAAAAAAAACCTATTTTCACTAGATATTGTATGTATCAATTTTTTCATTAACATTTTTTATACCCCTTTATATTTCTACCTAGTATATTGATATGATACCCCTCTTATGACCCCACATGCATTCTACAATGCACCTTTCTTCTTTCGATGTATATTGTGGATGCACATTACTTCACCCACAATGCAATTACTCAACCACATATGATTATGATTTGCAACATCCAATGGACTAATGAAGAGATAGGAAATCACTTCTTGTATGTCACTAGAGCCAATGCACATAGTACAACATTTAGATTGCATGTTGCAGTTCCCCAATCGCTGACTAAGCCTATTGTGGGCTAGGTATCCAAGCCCCCAGGGCCTGTAACAAGCTCTAGGAGGTTGACTAAACCTCCCAAGGCCTGTAATAGGCACGAGTGGTTGAGTATTCAAGCCCCCAAGGCCTATCGAGGGCCTATAACAGGCCCTGGAGGCTTAGAGCCTCCCAAGGCTATTGGTAACAACTCGCTGAGTGCTATTGGTAACAATTCGCTGTCAATGACCACTGTCTCTCGACTATGATCGATTGGAAACCCACTTCACCACAAAACCCCTGGCCTCAAGCATGCCTCAAGATGTGATTTCCCTGCGTACTAGTAAGCCCGAGCCTTGCCTCAACTCAATTTCTCATCTGGCCGTGATCTCGCCATCTCCTTTTGGAGGATATTTGTCAGCCCACCCATATAAAAAAGACCCAAAGTATTTTTGTATTGTTACATTAAATAAAAAAAACCCTTTGCCCCTTAATATATAAGCAATATAATTTTTAGGTTTTCAAGAATATTTAATACCGCAATATGAATGAACCTGATATTATATTGCTTTCTAGTGAAGCCCCCGTGTTTCTTGTCCGGAGGCCTCCCAGGTGTGCGTGGCCACCGTGGAAAAATCCACCGTGGCCACGTGGACTTGTGGGGGCTGACGGAATCCAAGTCCGCTCGCCGGGTTGGGTTCCGTGGCCCCGCGGAAAATCCTCCAGGTGTCTCTGAACGACCCAGGGGTGGCCGACTAGAATGCCTGTGGCACCCGAACCATGGCTCATTTCGCGAATATGTCGACTCCGGCAAGTCTTGGACGGCGGGTTTCAGCTAGGGGACCCCCCACAGCGTCCCCCGTGTCGAGCACCCTATATGCAGATAGATTATTCTAACATACAGAGCAGACGAGATTTATTGTCAACCCGAGAAAGTCTTTTATTTCAAAGGATAGATGCACAATCTATGCTTAAACACCAAATCACTAAAATTGAATACTTTTATCCTCTAACAACTATGTCCATCCCAAAGATCTGTGTAATCCCAGTTGCTTTCTAAATACTATAATTTCAATTCCTTTCTACCATGCATCAACAAGAAGTAAAATAAGATTCAAAGACAATTGCAGATAAAAACAAATCCTATTCACATCCTAGAACAAGTAACTCACTTCTTCAATCTGGTCACTCTAGAATACCATAAGCAGAAACTGAATATTAATCTAGAAATTCAATTGCAAAGGATTGAGTTCAGCTGCTCTAAGAAATTGAATTACAGGAATGAAAATCAACAATCATAACAAGAAAGGTAAATTGCAAAGGCTCATGGGATCACAACTTAACTGCAAGATGAACAAGGCTGTGTACAACTGTCACACGAATTGCATAAAGTTTCTTACTCAGTCGACTGTCACTCTGTACTACTTGCCAATCTCAAAGAAATATAATGTTAATTATACTAAAAATCCACACCACAATTACTACTACTGCGTACAAAGGAGATATCATCAACAAAACATCACACAACACGAAATTGAAGACTCCTAATTTAACTCAACAATCTCTGTGGAAGACGGGCCCAGCCTTCACACAGAGATGCTGGCTGAACAACATATTCCTTTAACTCAGAGGTAACTCCTTATATTAACAATCATAAGCATTAATAAGATAGAGCAATGATCAGTCATACCTTAATAGCTTGGGGGAATAAAGTGAGGACAACAGGTCTGATTAACATGATAAGTGGTGTAGGACAGGGGAAATAAAGGTGGTCAAGGATGATTAAAAGGGGCCAATTCTGGGCTCAACATCTCCCCCCAACTACCCTGTTGCATGTCCTCATGCAACAACTTGCATCATTGGGAATCTGAGTCCTGTACTGAGCTCTATCCATGGAGAGAGGAAAAAAAATTGTAGGGAAACTCAGGCACCTCATCTATCTTTAAAAAGCCTCTGTGACTAACCCAATACCTTCCAGCATCATTGTTCCCCTTCCAATGCTACCTGCTGGTGTCTGGAAATGCAGTTGGTGTAAGTGGAAATCACCTCTTCCTGCAGTCTCATTATATGCTGTGCCTGGGGAGGACTTGAAAGGAAATCTTAATTTGAGTCCAAATCAATGACATTTCTAAAAGGTAGAAGCACTGGTTCTTGTGGGGCAGTGTCTTCCAGCACATCTAAGTCTAATATGAGAGTTGTTGGTTCTTGTGTAACAACAACATCCTTTAGACTTTCTTCAGCAGCTACCTTCATTGCTTTTAGAGACATTGGTTCTTGTGTAACAGTGTCTCTTTTATCCTTCTGCTGCTGAGATTGGATATCTTCCTCATTGTGCAGCTCCTCCTCCAAGATTTCAGTGTCACCTGCGGATTGTGTCTGTACCTGTTCATCCTCACTCCACTGCATATCGGCAATGATATCCCTTCTAGATTTATCTTCTAATTGAAATTTAGGAGTACCTGCTGCAGCCTCCAAGGATGTTGGTTCTTGTGTAGCAACATCCTGGCTTGCCTCTTCATCCTCCTGTTGTTGCAATTCCTCTCCTATAAGATCTATGTCATGGGAACATTCTGGGGTTACAACCCATAGTTCATCATTAAATTCCAGAGTGTCCTCTATCCCAGGTTCTTCTCCCATTTGTTCGGCCAATTGGACAAGTATACTCAGGTTTGCTGGTTCTTGTGTTACAGCACCCTATTCAAGTTTATCAATGTCTTGCCTTTATGGCTCCTCTTCTAAAATTTATGTGTCATGGGAGCATTCTGGGGTTACAGTATAGAATTATTCATTAAGCTCTAGAGTGTTCTCTATCCCCGGTTCTTCTCCCATCTGCTCTATAATCTCTGTGTCGTGGGAGCATTCTGGGGTTACAGTGTATTCTTTATCCCCATCATCATACATGATTTCATCCCTTAGCTCCTCTGTCACAAGATTGGTGGCAGCTTCAGCAAGGATGTTTAAAGATGCTGGTTCTTGTGTGGCAGCATCTTCTTTTTATACAGCTTCCTCTATTGTGGCCGCAGGCTATTGTGCTGAGCAGGTACGAAGTATAATCTTGTGGCCTGCCTCCTTGAAGATTTCTCCACAGGTGGGACAGATTACTCATTCATCCTCTTTACCAGGCTCAATAGAGTTTGATCCCTCTAGTTGGTCTGCAGCCTCTGCCAATTTATACAGTTTCCTTTCACCTAGTTTTCTGCAGGTTACCTTCCAGGTTTCCAATTCCCTTCGAAGCACTTGGAGGTCCTCTTTTAACAGTGTGTTCTCAGCCAGAAGTCCTTCAATTCCGGGTTCTTCCTCAACTGGCCTTTTTGGAGCATCCATTGGTCTCGGTACAAGGATCGGGGGTTCAACCTGTGCCTCTAAGGTTGCCCATCTTTTTCTGGCTACCTCTGCTACTATAGCTGATCTAGTTCTTTTCTTTCTGATTGGTGAGGTTATCTTAAATTCATTGATTGCTCTCTTTCTTTTCCTTTGTGGTGTTTTCTTTTGTGGAGCTAGTATATAGGGATTCACAGCTGAGGTCGAAGGAATGTTTTCTTGCCTCTCATGTTGTTCTTCTTCAATTAAAGCTCCTCCTTCCCACTTAGGTGAGGATTCAATAGTTACCAGCTCAATGTTTTCTTCTATTGCCCTGGCTCTATCACCTTCAGGTTCACTTGTCGTAGCATTTAGTGCTGCTCCAATTTCACCTTCTGGTGTCAGAGCTACCCTATTGTCTGGATTTTCCACAGGGTTTTTGTCTACATCCTCCTCCAACGGCTCTGCTTGTGCCCCCAATTGTTCTTCTTCTAATGGAGTTTCATCCCCCCAAAATGGCTCTGCTTGTGCCCCCAATTTCTCTTCTTCTAATATAGTTTCAACCCCCCCAGATGGCTCTGCTTGTGCCCCCGGTTGCTGTTCTTCTACTATAGTTTCATCCCCCCCAGATGGCTCTGCTTGTGCCCCCGATTGTTGTTCTTCTACTATAGTTTCATCCCCCCCAGATGGATCTGCTTGTGCCCCCGGTTGTTGTTCTTCTTCAATTTCATCCCCCCCCCCAACTTCAGTGGAGGGACTCCGGTCCTCCTATTGCGGTGGAACTCATATCTGCTGTAATGGGACAACCCGCAAGGGGACGGGTTGCTGAGCTCGAGCTGTGAATTGTTCCCAGGTTATATGATGTTGGGCAAGGGTTCTTACAATTATTAATTTGATAAGGCCATGGTGGGTGAGGGAGGAAAGTGGGTGCTTAGGAGACTAGACAAATGCCACCATATGACGCAAGTCATGCAGTAGATAATATGGATTGTTTAATAAAATGCCATGGCGGAGATGAGTTAGTAAAGGGAGTTTAGAATTATACACAGTTTGATATCTACCTTCACAAGTGATGTACTTCTTGAGAAAGACAGCAACCTGGTCCCATGGCCGCGGCAATGAGTGCAATGCAATCCCTCTTCTTGATGATTCTACTTGCTCCCCCTCCAGTAAAAATGCTTCCCGTGCAGTCGTTGTGGGGACTCGCCGGTTAAACCATGGCTTTCCCACTAGCGGGATGGCAGTAACCTTGGATATAATGGCCTCGGAGACTTCTATGCGCAGCCCCCACACCATGGAGTGAGTTTTGTTGAGGTTTAAAGCAAATTGCAAGGCTACTTCCCGATTGAATCCATCTAGTCGCTCAAAAAATTCGAGCCAGCCAGCGGTTTGAAAGATGGCAAGAACTTGAAGATTTTTCCTGAGTTCCTGTGTATTCAAAGGTTCATGACGAACTGGAATCCCCATGGTCCTGGCTGCAAGCTGAAGTTGCTATCCCACAGATGATAGAATTCGAGAATAGAAGTTGCAGCACAGAGGATGCATGAATCGCTGAGCGGATGTTGAAGAGATGGACAAATTTGGAAAGTTGAGCACAGAAAAACGTTCGAAATTTCCATTCCGAATTGGGGAAGGTGGCAGTTATTAATGTTTACGTCGTACAAGGGAAAAGGTCTCATTAGGAATAATGGCAATATGTATAAAGGTACGACTGATATTGTTCAATTATATTAACACTTAATCACGTGATAAATGAAAGCCATACCTCATAAGACTGTGCGTCAAATATCCTGCGGAGAATGGTGGAGCGTGCAGTTGGTGACGTTGCGGAACTAGACTCATGCACAGTCATAAATAATGCAATAATTCCTTCCGCCAGTGAAACATAAACCATCGCGTCCTTAGGGTCAGAATGATGAGTTCGTCGGTACGACTAGGATGAATTAGAGCCATAGCTTAGCAGGGTTGGAGCAATTCTTCCGTTAACACAGCAGTTACCAATGCAAGTTGCCAGAAATGATATCATGGCCAACGAAAAAGATGTTGCAGCCACCAGAGAAATATGTTACAGCCACCGGAAAATGGTTCATGTCAGCCGGGAAAAGAATTTACGGGATTGGGAAAAATTACGGCTGTCAGGGAAAAGTTTTATGGCGGCGGGAGATATGTCACAGTCGCCGGTAAATATGTTGCAGCCGTCGGAAGATATGTTGCAGCTACTGGAAAATGGTTCACGGCAGCCGGGAAAAAGGTTTTACGGCTATCGGAATAAAAAAAGTCACGGCTGCCAAGGAAAATTTTTACGACGCCGGGAGATATGTCACAGTCGCCGGGAAATAAGTTGCAGCCGTCGGAAGATATGTTGCAACTACCGGAAAATGGTTCACGGCAGCCAGGAAATAGGTTTCACGACCGTCGGCAAAACGATATTGCAGCCACTGGGAGATGGTTCACGGCTGTCGGGAAAAGATGTTGCAGCCGCTGAGAAAGTTGTTGCAGTTGCCGGGAAATGGTTCACAGCTGCCAGGAAAAAAGGTTTACGGCCGCCGGGAAAATGATTTTACGGTTGATGGGAAAAGATATTGGAGCCGTTGAGAAATGATGTTGCAGCCGCTGGGACATGATGTTGCAGCCAATGGGAATGGTTCACAGCTGCCGGGAAAAAGGGTTTTACGGTCGCCGGGGAAAACAATTTTAGGGTTGACAGGAAACGATATTGCAGCCGCTGGGAAATGATGTTGTAGCCGCTGGGACATGATGTTGCAGCCGCTGGGAAAAGTTGTTGCAGCTGCCAGAAAAGTAGTTCACGTCTGCTGGGAGAAAGGATTTTTACGTCTGCCAGAAAATCTATCGCAGTCGCTGGAAAAGATATTGCAGCTGCCGGAAAATATGTCGCAGCTGCCAGAAAAGATGTTGCGGCTGCCGGGAAATATGTTGCAGCTGCCGGCATTTTTTTTATTTTTTATTTTTTATTAAGGAAAAAGGGAAATACAGCACAGGACGGCACAGGGCGACTCTCGTTTGACAGGCCCAATCTAGTCGTTCTTCTGGCGCTTCCCTGGAAATTTTTTTTGAAAAACAACAACAAACGAAAAGATCAAATGCAAAGAGAAGAAAAAAACAGTTATACGCTACAACAGAAAGTTATTTATGTACAGTAATTTAAAATGCGATTTTTAGTTTAAGGATTGGCAAGGGCAGAGAGAGATTCCTACTCTGGTGCCAGCTGATAATCTGGATCGGTGAAAATTTACGAAATGAATGCATCTTTTGAAATAGGCTTACGATACAGTCACAGTCTGTGGCCATTAGCAAGTAATGATATACGGTTTTCATCAATGGTCACCAGACGGACAGTGTCGTTGTCAAATACCCTGTTGACCAGATATGGTCCCATCCATCTTGTACATAATTTACCTTTAAATCCCCCTTGAACCTGGAGTCATATAGTAGCGCCTAGTCTCCCTCACGAAAGGTTTTTCTTTTTAATAAATTGGTCATGCCAGTTGGATCTCTGTTGCTGAAGCAACACAGTCTGGTCTACTACAGCTAACCGTTTCTCATCCAATTCATTTAGTTGATTCAACCTTCTCTTTTTGGCTTCTGTTACATCCAGATTCATTTCGGTGGTTGTTTTCAGGGTTTTGATCTCAAACTCAATTGGAAAGATGGCACTCTTCCCATACACTAGATCATAGGGAGAGAACCCTGTAGTGTTGCGCCAAGTTGTGCGATATGCCCACAGTGCTTCCGGAAGCCTGTCAGCCCAATCCTTTCGATGGATTTTAACTGTTTTTAGTAAGGATTGCTTCAATAACTTTATTAGTACTTTCCACCTGACCATTGGCCTGGGGGTGGTAAGGTGAATCCACCCTATGCTGCACATGATACTTCCGGAGCAAAGATTCAAATTGGTGTGAGATGAATTGCGGTCCCCCATCGGTAACTACTTCCTTTGGTACCCCAAAGCGGGTAAAGATTTCACTGTACAGAAAATCAATTACTGCCTGGGCATTAGCCTTAGCCAAAGCTACAGCCTCTACCCACTTGGTCATATAATCAGTACAAACCAGAATGTAAACTTTCTGTTTGGAAGGAGGGATGATAGGGCCAACAAAATCCAGTGCCCATCTATCAAATGGTTCAACTACTACTTGAGGTTGTAGGGGCATCTGATCTGTTTTATTCGGCTGGCCCATCCTTTGGCAGCTGTCACAGGACTGAACATACCTTTTAGCATCCCTGAACAGAGTCGGCCAATAGTAGCCCATCCGCAGCGCTTTATGCCCTATTCTTTTATCTTCAAAGTGTCCCCCACAAGGTCCATCATGACAGGCCTTCAGTATGTGAAAGATCTCATCTTCCCTTACACATCTCCTAATCTCAAGATCGAGTCCTGTGTAGAAGAGATGACCATTGAGCCAACAATACCTAGCACTTTGCTGGATAATTTTTCTCTTTTCTCGTTTAGACATGTGTGGCGGGAGCTTTCCTGCAACCAAATAATTAGCGATGTCTGCATACCAGGGGGAATGAGATGAAAGTGCGAATAGATGTTCATCTGGAAAAGAGTCCTCAACAGGAAAACTGTCATCACTGTTAGTAAAACGAGATAAAAAAATGAGCAACAACATTTTCTTTTCCAGGTTTATCTATAATGGTAATATCAAATTCCTGCAATAATAAGAGCCACCTAGTCACTCTGGCATTGGTGACAGGTTTGTTCATTAAATATTTAATGGCAGAGTGATCAGTGTGCACAAACGTAGGATACCCAGTAATGTAGTGCCAAAATTTATTAATAGAGTAAACAATAGTGAGGAATTCTTTTTCAGTAACAGTATAATTAAGTTCAGCAGGGGCTAAGTTTTTACTAACATAATAGATGGCATAAGGTACTTGACCATCCTGCTGTCCTAATACTGCTCCAATAGCGGCATCAGAGGCATCTGAAGAAATGTGGAAGGGTAGAGTCCAATTAGGTCCCCTCAGGATAGGAGCTGTGGACAACTTCTCCTTAAGCTTATCAAATGTTGTTTGGCATGCTTCACTCCACACGAACTGTGCATCCTTCATTAACAAAGAAAACAAAGGAGAAGCAAGTTTGGAGAAGTTTTCTATAAACCTACGGTAATACCCAGCATGCCCCAGAAAACTTCGCACCTCTTTCTGAGTTGAAGGAGTCGGTATATTTTTTATCACCTTAATTTTTGAAGGATCCACCTGAATGCCATTGGTAGAGATGAAATACCCTAATACAACCCCCTCACTCATCATCATATGCACTTTTCAGTGCTTAATGAGAGGTGAGTCTGAACGCAGTGAATTAAAACCTTCTTTAAATTTTCCAGTGCTTCCTCAAAATCCTTGCCATAGGGAGTAAAATCATCCATAAAGACATCCATACTATCATTAACTAATTCAGAGAATATGCCAATTACAACTCTTTGGAACGTTGCTGGTGCATTACATAAACCAAAGGGAAGCACCCTGTAGGCAAACGTTCCCCAAGGGCAAGTGAAGGTGGTCTTATCCTGATCCTCAGGAGCAATCTGAATTTGATTGTAGCCACTGAACCCATCTAGGAAGGAGAAGAACTTCTTTCCTGATAGGGTATCAAGTACTTGGTCAATGAAGGGCAAAGGGAAATGATCCTTTTGTGTAGCTTTGTTCAGTTCCCTATAATCAACACAGACTCTCCATTTACCATTTTGCTTGGGCACAATTACAAGTGGGGAAACCCATTCACTATCTGAAATGGGATATATAAATCCTGCTTCCAAAAGTTTTTGGATTTCCTCCTTCACTATATCCCTCAGATTGGGGTTCATGCATCGTTGGGGTTGACACATAGGCCGGGATTCATTTTTAATATAAATATGGTGGGTGCACAGATTAGAGGGAATACCCCTCATGTCTGTATACTCCGAGGCGAATGCCCCCCTTATGTTCCTTCAAAAGATTGATTAGGCACATCTGTTCCTCTAAGGAGAGACCAGGGTTGATATTCAAATTCCTTCCAGGCTCTACCTCAATAGGAATACTTTTTGAACTTTTTCAAAACTGGAATTATGTTTGTGTCACCAACTAGTGCTTCTTCCGTAAGATTTTCTTGTTCTTCCTTACCAAGGGTAATGTTCAGGATTTGATAGACCTCTTTATCCACTGAAGCAGGTTCGCTAATAAAATTACTGATAGCATCGTCTTCTGCTTCATTTTTAAAAGTTAAGGGCCTTCCCTATTGTTAATAGTGGTTGAACATCCTCCTCCTCCTCCTGCTCTATCCAAAGGGAAGTTTCAGCCTCTAAACTTGGCCGAGCTGGAGGATACAGGGTGAGGTTTTTAGTCTCTGTACCATCAGATATAGTCATGGACCCCGATTGACAGCTGATGGAAGCATCAACTGTGGCCAACCAAGGCCTCCCCAGGATCAATGGATGTCCCCCCAGCTGTGATTTTGGTTGCAATATCAAAAAGTCAGCAGGGTATTCCCATGAATCTACTGAGATGACAAGGTCGTCCAGAATCCCTTCGGGTCTAATGGTGAATCTGTCTGCCAATTCTAAAATGGTAGGGGTCGTCCTAAAATTAGTGAGTCCAAGCTTCTTTACAGTCTCAATTGTTATGACATTGATCGCTGCTCCTAAGTCGACTAGCACGTTGGGTATCTGCGTTTGTCCTATATGTACAGTGACAGTAGGATTGCCAGGGTCGTCATACTTGGTCACAGGGGTTTTTCCTGTTATTAAAGCAGATAAATTCCCTATCAAGTGAACAGTGGGAGGATCTCTAGGTTTCCTCCCTGGTTTCTTAGTGCACAGGTCCCGAACGGTTTTAGCATAAATAGGCACGTCTTGAAGAGCTTGCAGAAGGGGGATTTTAACGTAAAGATTCTTTAACTCTCCTAGGAGGTTTAAATGAGGTTGCTTCCCTATTTTTGGTAGCATTAGTCTCTCGGGGTATGGTGGTTGCCTTATCAGCTGGGTAGGCTGCGTATTATCTGATTTCTCATTTGATGTTTCAGCCGTCCCATCTAAGGGATGCTCAGCACCTTCAGTGATAGGAACTGTATCGGATGGATGCTGTGAACTCTCTCCTTCTTCATGCACAGAACGTGGAATATCTTCTGTAATTACAGGTTCTATTATCTTCCCAGATCGTAGACGAATATCATTACAAGGTACAGGGGAAAGAGAGTAGGCCGGCATATTGACAGTTTCCAATTGATGGACTGTTTTATTATTCGGGTTAGGATTAGGTTGGGCAGGCAGCTGAGGCCGTATTGGTATATTAGGGACAAGATTATTCTGCAGCTGCAGCTGCGACTGTTGAGGTGGGTATTGAGGATATTAAGGAAATTGAGGGTATGAAGGAGAATAGGGTGACTGTTGAGGTGGAGGTGGTTGAGGAAACTGGTTCCCAAGATGGAAGTTCCTCCATCCAGGAGACCATGACGTAGGTTGATGTGGTGGCTGTGTCCAGGGACTCCATGAATTATAATTTTGCATTGCAGGTTGGGAAGGATTCCACTGAGCATAATTTGAAGGGAATTGTGTATTCACATTTTGCATGTTATTATTCCAATTGCTCATATTATTCAAAAATGGAAACGAGTCTAGAGGCATACCTTGATTTCGAGGCTGCCAAGGTTTCTTCTGTGCAATGAAATAGGCTGATTCCACTTATGGAGTTGATGCCTGCAGAGCAGCCTTCACTTGGGGAAGTGTGGGACATTCTTTCATGTCATGGTTCAGCTCACACAGCTGACATACTTCTACTTTGTCAAGCGGGCATTCTTTCAACGGATGATTCTTTCTACATCGGGGACAGAACACACCTAGTGTGAGATCCTCCACTGCCTGTTTTTGTTTTTCCTTCAGGACATCAATCTCCGAAGAGATGGAGCTCATCATTTCTGTTTTAAAATTTTCAAGGAGATTTCCTATCTCTACATGGGTAGCTCCTCCGTTGGAATATTTCTGAGTTCTGTCGAAGACATCACATTCCAGCTTATCCCGTTTGTCCTGCTTATTGTTCCTGGAAGACCCCCTGGAGTATCTCTTACATAATTCCACAATCTTCCCAAAAGGTTCTTTGGATATATCTCCCTTTCCTAGCAGGTTTAACATGTCTAACCAATCATCCCTGATCCCATGAAGCAAGATTATCTTGAGCACGTCCAGCCCCATGTTCGTCTGCCCAGCTCTTTGCACATTGTACAACAACCTTTCTACAAAATCCTCCAGACTTTCGTCCTCTTTTTGCACCATTTTGAATAATTCCTCTCTTTTTTCCTTGGTGTTGCAGTATTCCTGATATTTCTCCAGGAACAGTTCTTTCATCTTATCCCAATTAGCAACGGTTCCTCCCCCAAGGCTCATGAACCATCGTAATGCATTGTCCTTCAGGGTGGCGGGAAAAAGTTTTAGCTTTTGGGAATCGGTGACATAATCATAGCTGCGACAGAGGATATCGAATTCAAAAAGGAATTCGTCTAGATCTTCTGCTGCCCTTCCATGGAAGCGAGGCAACACCGATGGTGATATGTTCTTCATAGGGGCTGTCCCTTCTGCCTGCTGAATCAAAAATTGTAATGTAGTTGTCGTTCCTTCTGGCAGGGAGTAATTTTCATGATGATATTCCACCATTACCTCTTCCTCGCCGGTCTCATGTCTGTTACTCATCTTCTCTTCTGTTTCCTATTCTTCGTTCGTTCCTGTGTTCTTTTCCTTGTTTGTAACAGCTGCATCTTGCTCAGTTGTAACAGCTGCGTCTTCCTTAGTCGTAACAGCTGCGTCTTCCTCAGTTGTAACAGCTGTGTCTTTCTCAGTTGTAACAGCAGGTCCAGTTGTAACAGCTGTGTCTTCCTCGGCAGGGATATACAAGGGAGTCACGGCTACTCGTGTATTCTCCACCGTGGACGCTGGCGCCCCAGGATTAGCAGGGTTTCTTCTGATAGGAGTTTCTTGATGACGAGCCTTGGTGGATGAATCAGTTCCGTCAATAAGATCGTCGATGAATGTCCTTATGCCCAATGGTGGTCCTCGACCACGACCGGAACCACCTACGTTGTTAGTATTTTGTGGGGTTTTGGGAGTTGGGAGGTGATCATGTTTTACCCTCCTTATATTCATGCGAACCGAATCATTTCAGCAAAGAAAAGACTGACTAGAAACAATTACAGATGCAACTAATGATTAGTGTTTAATTTTTATCCTTCCCCAACAACGGCGCCAAAATGTTGAGCACCCTATATGCAGATAGATTATTCTAACATACAGAGCAGACGAGATTTATTGTCAACCCGAGAAAGTCTTTTATTTCAAAGGATAGATGCACAATCTATGCTTAAACACCAAATCACTAAAATTGAATACTTTTATCCTCTAACAACTATGTCCATCCCAAAGATCTGTGTAATCCCAGTTGCTTTCTAAATACTATAATTTCAATTCCTTTCTACCATGCATCAACGAGAAGTAAAATAAGATTCAAAGACAATTGCAGATAAAAACAAATCCTATTCACATCCTAGAACAAGTAACTCACTTCTTCAATCTGATCACTCTAGAAAACCATAAGCAAAAACTGAATATTAATCTAGAAATTCAATTACAAAGGATTGAGTTCAGCTGCTCTAAGAAATTGAATTACAGGAATGAAAATTGACAATCATAACAGGAAAGGTAAATTGCAAAGGCTCATGGGATCACAACTTAACTACAATATGAATAAGGCTGTGTACAACTGTCACACGAATTGCATAAAGTTTCTTACTCAGTTGACTGTCACTCTGTACTACTTGCCAATCTCAAAGAAATATAATCTTAATTATACTGGAAATCCACACCACAATTACTACTGCTGCGTACAAAGGAGATATCATCAACAAAACATCACACAACACGAAATTGAAGACTCCTAATTTAACTCAGCAATCTCTGTGGAAGACGGGCCCAACCTTCACACAGAGATGTTGGCTGAACAACGTATTCCTTTAACTCAGAGGTAACTCCTTATATTAATAGAAGAATGATTACACAGTTGCTTTTACTGCTAATACAATGAATAAATTCTTCATTGTCCAACCCCCTAGGTCGAGGCAGCTCCCCATATTTATACATACAGATTGTAACATCCGATCCTATTAACGGGCAGCCATGAAGACCTCTGATCTTTAGGCGCCCTAAATAACACTAGCTATTACAATACGTGGCAAACTAGAGACATAAAAATGCGAGAAAGCTGTTCATTGGCCCAGGAGTGGCGATCTTTCCAGATCACAACTATACTCGAGCAGCGACATACTAAAGATCTCCAATTATAGCGCATTCTGTTACAGCTTCCCTGTCACAGCTCCACCTAGGATGTTACATTGGAACCATGTGCCTTAATCGATGATCCGAACCCCTAGGATCCTTTTTAAGCAGCGAACACCCTTCCTTTCAAGACTTTGTTTAGCCCACCTTCCTGCAGTCCACTTATCTCAAACTACCTTCATAAATCATAACATGTTAGCACAATTGAGAGATAAACAGCCTTAATTATCACAATCATAAGCATTAATAAGATAGAGCAATGATGAGTCATACCTTAACAGCTTGGGGGAATAAAGTGAGGACAACAGGTCTGATTAACATGATAAGTGGTGTAGGACAGGGGAAAGAAAGGTGATCAAGGATGATTAAAAGGGGCCAATTCTGGGCTCAACACCCCGAAGACTCGGAAACAGTGCCAGCGAGCCATCTCTGGAGCTAGGGTTTTGCTTAGTGATGGCCATTCCAAATTCACTCAAGGGGGCCATTTCTCGTCTGGATGCCCTTGGGCATGCGTGGCCACCGTGGATAGGTCCACAATGGCCATGTGGACCTATGGGGGCTGACGGAATCCAAGTCCGCTCGCCGGTTTGGGTTCCGTGGCCTCGGGGCAAATCCTCCAGGTGTCCCTGAATGGCCCCAGGGTGCTCGACTAGAATGCCCGTGGCACCCAGACCGTGGCTGGGTTTGTGAATCCGTCGACTCCAGTATGTCTGGGATGGTAGTTTTCAGCTAGTGGACCCCCCACAGCATCCCGCGAAGACCCGAAAGTGGTGCCAACAAGCCATCTCCGGAGCTAGGGTTTTGCTCAGTGATGGCCATTCTAGATTCGCTCAAGGGGGCCATTTCTCGTCCGGATGCCGCCGGGCATGTGTGGCCACCGTGGATAGGTCCACAATGGCCACGTGGACCTGTGGGGGCTACCGAAATCCAAGTTTGCTCGCTGGTTTGGGTTCTGTGGCCCTGGGGCAAATCCTCAAGGTGTCCCTAAACGGCCTCGAGGTGCCCGACTAGAATGCCCGTGGCACCGGGACCGTGGCTTGGTTCGCGAATCCATCAACTCCGGCGGGTCTGGGATGGCGGGTTTCAGCTAGGGGACCCCCCCACATCATCTCCCGAAGACCCGGAAGTAGTGCCAATGAGCCATCTCTGGAGCTAGTGTTTTGCTCAGTGATGGCCATTCCAGATTCGCTTAAGGTGGCCATTTCTCGTCCAGATGCCCCCGGGCGTGCGTGGCCACCGTGTATAGGTCCACAATGGCCACATGGACCTATGGGGGCCAATGGAAGCCAAGTCCGCTCATCGGTTTGGGTTTTGTGGCCCTGAGGCAAATCCTCCAGGTGTCCCTGAATGGCCATGGGGTGCCTGACTAGAATGCCCGTGGCACCCAAATCGTGGCTCGGTTCACAAATCCATCGACTCCAGCGTGTCCGGGACCGTGGAGCAAATGCCAAAAGTGTCCTTGAATGGCCCCGGGTGGCCCGACTAGAATTCCCATAACACCCGAAGGCCATTCCAAATTCGCTCAAGGGGGCTATTTCTAGTCCGGAGGCAGAAGAAGATCAATTTTCGACAAAACAATGTAGTTAGCAGAAGACGATCAATTTTCGACAAAACAATGTAGTTATTAGATGTGGAGGCAGTGGTTTCCCGTGGAAAATGAGTGTGGGGTTGAGCAGAGGAAAGATGTTGGGAAATGGGCTATTACATTATCTTGTCCTTACACCAAAGTTGGCCTTGAAAAAGCAATCTAAAGAAAGCTGCTGAATTGCCTAAGCACATGAGTTCTATATTTGAAAAATTAGCAACACCTGTAAAGGCTTCATCTACCTGTCCAAATGCAAGATCACACAGCCATCCCCACCAACAAAGTAATATAATAATGCACAACTGCATAATATATTGGCTTTCGCTCAACAAGATATTCATTGTTAAGTAAAATCCAAATCCAAGGGAGAAGTAGTTTTTCCCAGACTGTATAAACCGAAAAATTCCAGTCAATTCTAGCTTTCTTCTTATCGTGCTTGCAAATTTGTATGGCAAAGTTGCTTAAGGTACAAACGATCAACAAGTTGCATAATATTGCTTAGATAATAGTCGGGAGGGAGAGAAAATGCAAACATTATCAGTCAAATGGAATTATTAAAGTGTGAGAGGTGGGACAAATTAGTCATATTAGCGAGTTTTGTTTTGTCGCAGTAAAACCCAAAGTTACTAGCGGTGGAGGTCTTACGTTGGGCCGTGCCATCTAATCAGACGAAAAAGCAGTAGTGACGAGTGATTTTACAGTCTAACGGGTTGTACAACATATTGGATTATGTGAACAGATTCTCTTAGCATCTCATTTCATTCTAGTTAATAAAGAAGATAAGGAAGATAAGCATTTTTTTTACTTTAATAAGTAGCTTTCCTTCGATAAATGGTTTCTGTGAGCCTCAGATTTCTACATGTAAGATTTTTTCTTAGAATCTCATTTCATTTTTTCTTTAATAAATACATTTTTCCTTTGATAAATTATATTCCTTAGCATCTCATTTCATTGCAGGTAATAAAGAAAGTTCAAGAAATAATAGTTTCAGTGGGCTTTCAAATTTCTATAATAAAGATTATCCTAGCATAAGCATTTATTTTTCTTTAATAAACAATTTTACATTAATAAATAGTTTTGAAACCCTTCAGATTTCTACCATGAAGATTATTATAGCATCATTTCATTGCAACTAATGAGGAAAGTCAGGAGAAGAAACATTTATATATAATAAAGATTATTTTAGCATAAGCATTTATTTTTCTTTGATACATAATTTTACTTTAATAAATAGTTTTGAAAGCCTTCAAATTTCTATCATGAACATTATTCTAGCATATCATTTCATTGCAACTAATCACCAAAGTCATGAGAAGAAACATTTATATATAATAAAGATTATCTTAGCATAAGCATTTATTTTTCTTTAATAAATAATTTTACTTTAATAAATAGTTTTGAAAGTCTTCAAATTTCTACCATGAAAATTATTCTAGCATATAATTTCATTGCAACTAATCAGGAAAGTCATGAGAAGAAACATTTATATATAATAAAGATTATCTTAGCATAAGCATTTATTTTTCTTTAATAAATAATTTTATTTTAATAAATAGTTTTGAAAGTCTTCAAATTTCTACCATGAAGATTATTCTAGCATATCATTTCATTGTAACTAATAAGGAAAGTCATAAGAAGAAACATTTATATATAATAAAAATTATCTTAGCATAAGCATTTTTTTTTTTTAATAAATAATTTTACTTTAATAAACATTTTTGAAAGCCTTCAAATTTCTACCATAAAGATTATTCTAGTATATCATGTCATTGCAACTAATCAGAAAGTCATGAGAAGAAAAATTTATATATAATAAAGATTATCTTAACATAAGCATTTATTTTTCTTTAATAAATAATTTTACTTTAATAAATAGTTTTGAAAGCCTTCAAATTTCTACCATGAAGATTATTCTAGCATATCATTTCATTGCAACTAATCATGAAAGTAATGAGAAGAAACATTTATATATAATAAAGATTATCTTAGCATAAGCATTTATTTTTCTTTAATAAATAGTTTTGAAAGCCTTCAAATTTATACCATGAATATTATTCTAGCATATCATTTCATTGCAACGAATAAAGAAAGTCATGAAAAGAAACATTTGTTCTCCATTATTAAATAGTTTAAAGATATTAATATTCAAACCTATTACTATGTATATGTTTAAAAATAATAATTTTCAAACTTGATTTAAAAATATATATTCTACTTTTTCAACCTTTTTTAAGTATGAACATACATATATGGATAAATTTTGCTATATATTTTATTATGTCAAATAATAAAGTTATTTATGTAAAATATGAACAAAACTTTGAACATGTTTAACAAATTCCATCTACATATACTTAAATTGGATGTAACGAGAGAGTGAATTCTACTATAAGTAAACAAGAAGATGAGGGTGTAAAGTATAAACTGTGATATATATATATAGTGGATGGAGGAGTAGACTCTAAGTAATAGATCTATGCTTAGAGGTGATGCATGTTTTTGCTTGGATCGATCAAAGTCTCAATCTAGGAGTCATTGATCTCTCCTCGTGTAAATTTGAGGTTATAAACCACATCTATGGCAATTGGTTCTATGGCTTTGTGTGGGTGACAATTGCTAGAGATAAAGTGCACATTTCCACTTCAAAGAGGATTTTTTTCTTTTCTATTTGAAAGCGAGATTGATAAGAATGGCATCCCAAGTAGAGGACACTGTATGATTTTCAAAATATTGGTTTAATTTTTGAGTGGTCGGCTCATTTAGCTCAAGGTATGCCCCTCAAGATGAGATTTTTTACTTGGGAAAGGGTTATAGGGATCCCAATTAATTTCAAAAATGCAAGGGCCTTAAGGGATACTAAGGAGAAACTAGGGTTTTTTATATGACCCATTGTTTGAAACCCTATCTCTTGAAGGAGGATCTTTGTTTGAATACACACTACTAGAGGCTTTCCAAAGGAGATTATCTTTGTCGCTAACATAAAGGAATTCTCTCAAATCAGAGATTATGAAGATCTTCCTATTGGGTGTTGATTATGCCTTAATCATGTGAAACTTTGGAGAGATTTCCCAAGTAGAGACGTTGTTCTTCACAAATCGAAATGGTCCAAGATGATTGATTATAGGGGGAAGAATAAGATAAAATTGATGTGGGGATGCCAACTCATCCTTGAAGATAGATTCTAATGAAGTCTATGTGACTACTTTGAAGGATACCTTGGTAGAAAATCTGAAGTATTTAGAGGGAATCCATAAAGAATTTTTAAAGCAATATTGATATAACTGAACTAATTGCACAATGTTTGATTTTCAATTATTATTGGAATATGCATTCTAGTTTATTTACCCCAATAGTTTCGATCAGTGTCTAGGATCATCATTAGGATTGAAAAGAGAAGGATAAAAAATATTGAGGTAAATAAACTATATTGCATATTTTGATAATAATTGAAAAACCGTGATATAAATTAAAGGGGATAAGATTAATTCTAGATGAACAGGTGGGGTTTTCTACAAGTGCAAAGGCTATGCAATTAGAGTAGAGATAAGAGGAAGCGGTAGGTGAAACTTCAATGGGACTCATAGTTGCAGTGTCCACAAAGCTACTAAATATACGCTAGTATCATAGCATGGTCACTATATTAGATGATATGTCTCTTACTATTAGCACGATTGAAGTAGTTTGAATGGGAATTGACTCCCTTAATTGTAATTTCATGGGGATTCTATCACAACTAACAAATGAATAAAATTATTTTCAAGATGTCTCTAGTGATGCTTATGACATTATGTCTCCATATCTATCTTCTAGTGATCAAGTGAAGGGTGAGTACATATCAAAAGTGGTCAAATAATCACTTGTTCCTTTCAAGGAAACATGCATTTTAATCAATATACATCCTTTTCTTTCATTTTCCTAGAGTAATAGAGTTAGTGCATATATGTGTATGTTGGATTATGGAAATTTTCTTATCAATTCTATATTTTACTTTACTCTATTAGGGTCTTTCCCTAACTCCATTAATAGATAGGTTGTTATGTAGTGGGACCTATAATATGTCCAATGAAGTAGAGATAATGTGAAATCAATATTTGTAACAATACTTAATACAAGGTTCCGCCTACTAGAAAGTATCTATACTATGAAAGCAATATTTGTGAAAAGACTTAATGCAAGATTCCAACTACTAGAATGTTCCTTCACTAAGAAGGATTACTAGAAGGTTCTTCCTACTAGAAATTTCCTTCACTAGATAATATATATAGGAGTATAAACAATGAAACAAGAAATGTCCTCTAAAGTATTTTATAATTGGAGCTTGTCTTCATTTGGAGGCTACCCCATTGAAGAGCCAAGTGGACGTTGCTTTTATCAATTGATATTGTGATATTTTATTATGTTGTAATGTCCCAAAAATAACAAAAATTTAAAATTTTTCCCTCCTGCAATAGTCATCAGTTTATAATAGAAAATGCATACATTTAAATGTATAAATGTTAAAAACAACCATACTTGTAAGGCACATTGTAAGCCTAAGCCTTTTTTTTTTACATGGTCTCTTCTATATGTAAGTTTAGAATTTGCGGAAGGTAAGTTTAGAATTTACGGAAGCGGTGTGGAAATAAAATGAGATCATGTTTTCATTGCAGTTGCAAATGCTGGTTCAAAGGTAGGATATAACACTACTTATTGTTTTAAGAATCATGTATTTTAATTGTGAATGTCTACTGCACCTTCAGGTGATGAGCTCCTTTGATGAGGGTATGTCATTCATATGGTGGTTACTATAATACTCTAGGAAAGGTAATTACATACCTCGGCAGGGTTGCCAAGAGGTGTGGGTAAGATTGTGGTTGTCGGACTTACTTAGCATTTCGCTAACGTCATACTTTACACTTGTGGTTGCAGGTAGATTCACCAAGGTCACGCTAGCCTAGAGAGTTAGTTCTTATTCTACCAAGGGCCTTCGTGTCACTATGTTTAAACTTTGGGATGGTAGTCCATTTGTAGTAGATGTTAGGTACTACAAGGGTGCATAAACCTTAAGTTTGTTAAATGAGGTTTATGGCCATGAGGCCCTTTGCTTAAATCAAATAGTAGTTGAAAATCTACAAATCCACTATAGTCTTGGTGTAGAATATTGAACCTCCACTTAAACATTGGGTTGGTGCGCTTCTTACTCATGTCTTTAATGCTTAATGGGGAACAGCTTGTCAACGAGGGTTTTCGTGATTGACTTGGGGTATTGTCTTCTCACTCTGTCTTCAACTTGTTGCTGGTTGTTGTTGGTTTTGCACCTTGTTTGTAGGGTGGCTATGATGGCGCCCTGACCCAAGCAATGCTCGTGGTCAGCGCACTCAGAATCTATGGAACTTTGACTGTGGCGTGGATGGCATTCCTCAAACAAGTAAGAACAAATCTGAATCGCAGGAATTTGACTCTCCTTCGTTTGGTTTACCACAATAGGGTTTCTACTAATTAATAATACTTTTTTTCATGGCAAGTGATAGAAACTTTGGTAAGGGAGCTACGACGGTTCATGGTGCTGTGGCTAGGGTAATGGTAAGTCTGGCATACTCACTCATGCCCTACCTCTCGCACCCCTGGTGTTTGTATGTATGCATTTAGCCTGGTTTAGAATGGAGGCTTTTGTAAGCCCTTGGCTTACTGATTCGCCTGGGGAAGTTTGTTATTTTCCTACTGGCTAGATCAGAAAGAATGGGGTCTTCACTGAAATTTTAATAGTTGAAAAGTAATTTGGGACTGTGATGTAAAAGATCTTATGTAGTAGTTGGGCCTTACTGGTTAGTTGACTAAGCGAACATTTTATAAAAAATGCGATTTTGTTTGGATATGACTCCTATATAGTTACAATGGGTCCAAATGGTATATTTATATTTTTCTCGGGTGAATGAAAGCATTTAAGCTGTAACTTATTGGTTCTAATATTACGGGATTTCTGGGTATTTTTGTAACTATTGTACAAAAATCGTCTACATGCTAAAGGGCCTTTGCCGCCTTCAGCTTGGAAAAGTTAGTTGTGACTCGTACACTGGTTTTATCTGTACTTGCTATCTGTATTGGATATTGCTATGGTGCCTCTGTGTAAACAATGTGTTTCCTATAGAAGAATATAGGATATAAAATGGAGTTTCTACGCCTCTGTTTCTATAATGTAGCTAGATTTTAAATAAGAAACTCTCGCTTTACTTACTGGTTGCGTGGATAGAATGGATACTTGCCTGGCAAGGGTTTCAAGGTTGTACTCAGGGTTTTTGTTTTATTTAGAGACTTGTATCTTGCAGAAATAACTTATGAAATATGGCTTTTAGAAGGCCCCGAGATTTGACCCTGGTCCTAAGCTTTCGATAGGCATCTTCGTGGTTGTCATACGAAATGCATTTTTTTTTCCTTTATTTGTGATTGATCTCTGCGTTTTATGTTTTATGATACTTTGACCTTAGAAAAGAACTTGTTCCTGCATCTTCTTGTTGATTTAAATGAAGCTTGAATGTTTCCTGTAGATGACTATCGTAGGTTTGTATGTTGACAAGAAATGGAAGAAAACTCAGGGTTGTCTATTTGATTATCGTAGGGTTATTGATAAAGTGGGTATGGGTATGTAGTTGTAAAAGCACAGTGTTTGCGATCTCTGTGCTACCTGCTGTCTTCGTTTCAATTATGGTATGTATAAGGTTTCAAAAGAAAAGAAAGGAAAGAAACTATTGAAAATCGATAATGGATATTTATATAACAGTCTTGGGTTCTAGTATTGGAGCATATGGGAAATGCTTACAGAAATAATGTTTGCGTTTTTGCTATAGTTTTGTATAACTGGACTTTTAAATGGTTTACATGATTTTTAAAGATTTCTGTTAAAAGTTTGATTTTAGTAGCAAGTGATTTTATTTGTAATTTAAATCAAGGGTTTAGATCCGAGAAATTAAATACTATATAATTTGTTGAGTTAATTCAATGGTTCGCCTGATCTAATAGTTTAAGCAATACAAATGACTAGCAAAGACTAGTTGGCTAGTCCTACTGGGAGTGCCATTCGATTCTGAGAAAACTTGATTTAAAAACTGATAATAAGGACATTGCTAATTTAACATTGCATTTATAAAAGAGGTATAAAACTTAGGAGGGTTTTATAAACAATTCATACATGTTGATGCTTGTAGCTTGTCCTGCTGATCCCGGTAGCTTGTTCCTGTTGATAATGGCCTGCACACTCAGCCACTAGTTAGGGAAACTACTGAATCTTAGCTGACCTGATAATTGATCTTGGATTGGATGAATTTGGGACTATCACGTTCCTCCCAACCATGATTCTACAACCATTCCTGGTTCAGTATGAATCCCCCCGAGCTGGTTCTGACATGCAAACTGAGAAGTAGAGGCCCTAGGTGTGTAGCTGGTTCAGATCTCAAAAATCTATGGGAAGAGTTCACTTCCTTGAGAAGAGAGTTCTTCTTGGCATAATAATACCAAAACAAAAATATCCCCCAAACTTTGGGGTCTGTCCTCCTTAAGTAGGAAAATCTTGAAAATAGGACTGTTGGAATTTACTGGTTTCTTTAAAATAATTTAATTACAAAAAATAGTATTTGTTTACTTAACTGCTAGTTTATTAGGAACTAGGACTTCTCACTTTGTTTTATTAAAGTGTTTTTGATATTAAATCTTTGTATAATAATAATAATATAAAGATTACAATTCTATCTAAATTTTAATAAATAATAATTAGTAAGTGGAAGCCCACTTATGTATAAGTATACCTATTAATAAATAACCATATTATATTTTGAAACTCTTAAATAATAATACTTAGCTTTGTGGTCCTTAAGCATTTGTTTCACATGATGCCTCTTTTTAATTCTTTTTAAGGAAAGGGTCCACTTCCTAGGACGGTTTTGGTAAGCTGGTAAAGGCACCTCTAGTCTCTCCCTTTGCATGTCAGATTCCCTCGTTTTAACATGGTAGTTCCCACAGTAGATGATGATAATAAGATTTATTTAATCAAGTCAAAATAGTTGTGATAAGACACGTAAGTGCTATTCAGAGTCCTCTTGACTCAACACTTGAGATTTAGTAACCCCGAGTGCTCTTCAGAGCCTTTTAACTCAACACTCTCACATGGGCGTTACGCTAGTGCAATTCCAAAGCCTCTGCTCAACACTAGAGCTAGAATGTGGTTGTGAGGCACATATAGGATATTAAGTGGCCTCGGATCCGGTAATAATTTCTTTCAAGCTTGGAGTGCTCCAGGGTTCATGCCCAACACTCAACATACATTGGGGCTGAGGCCCAGTACGAAATAGAATCCTCTAAAATACATTGGGGCTTAAGCCCAGTATATAGGTCATTCGTGTGTTTATGAGTCCACGCTCAACACACTAAATAATCAACCATGTAAATTTGCATAGTATAATGGAACAAAAGGAATAATCTCAGTATATCATAATTTATAACCAATTCTCATAATACAACATAGTTTATTCATTCGAGCTTTCCTGCCCCGCATATATCAATAATGAAACAAATCAGGGTCCATGCCCCATATATCAACTCACAAAGGAATAAATAAAAACAAAGTATTGCTATGTCAAACATAATAAATCACATATACTGGGGCCGTGACCCGATATAACATCATAACATAGTTAGTCAAAAAGTTGGGATATTACATATGTACAAGTGGCTATTTTTGTGGCAATCTTGTCTTTTCATATTGAAATCTTGCTTTCTTTTTTTATGTATGCTTTGAGTTTCCAATTATGCTATTAAGGTACATAACATTTAGTATCAAAGCACCTTCTTAAGCTAAATATTTCAGTTTTTTTTAGGCTAGAGATGTGGTTTAGCATCTATAAGTAAAATAGTGATCTACCATTTACCAGGTAAACCTATGGTTCTGGAATCATACATGTAAATAATAAAATTGGTACTTACTCACATTTATTGGACACTGTTGTAACCTATATTGGTACTCGTTTGAGTGGTATCACATCAAATGGATCCTATAGATGTAAGTTTACTTCCACGTACCCTCAAGTATATTAAAAGTCCCCTAGGAAACCTAAAACCATATTTAGATAATTCAATCAAGATTTATGTTTATATAGTGGCATCGAGCACAACACTCCAGAATATTACTCTCTAGTACTTGGGTAGTCGGGTAGTATGACTAAGTGCATGATCAAGCCTCCTTAAATAGTGCCTGGAGAGATTGAGTTGAGTTACTATTGTTGGATTCTGCAAGTATATAAGAGCGCTATAAAACTTAACACTCAAGCCCTTAGGATCCTATAAGAAAAATACAAATAGAGAGAGAGGGTGGGTGGTTTCTACACCACTACGGAATTATGACCCAAAATCCGACGACATCCGACGAAAAGGACTGTGTCATCGGATTTCCCCTTCAAAATTATGAAATTTTATTATATTTTTTTAATTGATAGAAACGTCGGTTGGATATCCGACAGTAGTTGGATATTCGACCAACATTGTTGTATATTTGACAACAGTTGTTGAAAATCCGACAAATTCGATGATGCTCCATTTGTGAGATATCCGACATATATTTTATAATGGTAACTATGTTGAAGTGGTCGGATATCCGATAGGAGTTTCATAATAGTAACTATGTTGAATTGGTCGGATGTCCGATGAACATTTATATTTTAAAATCTATAAATTTTGAAACATTCCGACATGTTTGCTATACAAGCGATAGTTTGTAGAAATTATTTTATTCTTCGGCGGACTGCTTTCCGTAAAAGAATACATCATTATTTCTATTGTTGTTGTGATTAAAAATAGCAAAGTGTGGAGCCTGATTTTCTAAGATCGATAATCTTCATTCAAGCTCTTGATGATAAAACATCAAATAGCAATATTCCTGATCCAGACGAACAAAATTGACAATTGCTTGCTAGATTGTGGGATGGACTGAAAAGAAAGGGTGATGGGAAATGTTATTTTCCATGTATTCAATGTATGGGCTTTAAGAGGAGAAGAATAAATATCACAACAGCTAGAAAAAATTGTAGGGAACATGGACATGTTGAGGGGGGGACATGAAGATCGTCCATTTGTATGTTTTGCATTATATATGTTTTTATATTGATTCCTTTTGTAAATGTATGTATTATTTTAATATTTCTTATATTAACTTTTATCTATTGATGGCTTCATGTAATTATAAAGGAAAGACATCCTACGGCATATTGTCCAGAGGAAGTGATTTCAGAACAAGTACCGAAGGAACATGGAGCTATAAATAATGGAGAACAAGTTAAGGATCATATTGAAGAAGATGATCATACTGATAACATAGTTGACGATGATGGTACAAATACTCTGATCCATGATTCATTTAATGTTAGAATGGATGATGATCATGATCATGATCATGAAAATGATGATAGTTTTGATGATATTCATGATTTAACTCTTCTTGAGAAGGCATATGAACCCCTTTATGAGGGCTCCAACACAAATCTTCTCTCTGCTATATTGTTGATAATGAACTAGAAGGTTATGAATGGTCTTTCAAACATATCAGTCACACGGATGTTAAGGTATGTAATATATTCCATCACATAATATATTTGATCGCGTTAAAGGTTATCACTGTTCGTCTAATAACTTTATTGTTAATTCATAAGTCAAATTAATATGGATGATAGTTATTGTTATTAACTAGATTTTTATTTTAATTTGTTGTAGCTTGATAGGTGAATTTTTGTTGCCACTGTCAAATATTTTACCTCGCACATATCGAGATTTATCTATGATCATGAAAGAAATTGGAATGCAGTATGAAGCAATTCATGCATGCCCCGATGACAATGTTATATATTATAATCAGGATGAATTTGCAACAGAATGTCCAGAATGCCATATCAGTAGATATCGAACAAATCAAGTAACAAAAAAGGTGCCTCACAAGGTTCTTCGTTATATTCCCATTATTCCATGTTTTCAACGACTGTTCAGGTGCAAAAACATAACGCAATTTATGGATTACCATGCATGGAACAGAAGTCAAGATGACATTATTCGAATGTCTGCAGATGGGTCTGCATTTAGAGACCTGGAGGAAAAATGGCCTCACTTTAAAGAAGAACCTCGTAATCTTACGATTTCTTTGGCAATAGATGGTGTCAATCCATTTGCAAAGATGAGATCCGTTTACTCGGTGTGGCCCATTTTTGTTATCAACAATAACATTCCTCCATGGTTGTCAATAAAGAGGGAGCACATAATGTTGTCGATGATTGTTCGAGGTATATTGTGTCTACAACTTTATTTTTAATGTAGTGGCATCTCATTTGTAGTATTTTGTTCATAATGTCATATATATATTTTTTATTTTTCTCTTTTGCAATATGGTTTATATATCTAAATGGTACTCATAATTTTATATATTTTATATGTTCAAATCAATTAGGTAAGTACCAAGTTAAATATATGAATGTATATATCGAAACTCTTATTGACAAGCTACTAAAGTTATGGAATGGCATCACTATGTATGACATATCTAGACCAATATGACAAAGGAAATTTCAATTCCATCCAATGCTTGTATGGACAATACATTATGCCCCAGGGTTAACCCATTTTTGCAGTTTGTAATTATAAGTTCCACTTTATTTGCATTTAATTTTATGAACGAGTTAATATACTATGCACACATGTTTTTCTAAATAATCCATTCATTTTTATATATAATTATAATTAACATAAATATTCCATCTCTTTATGTAGGTCTTCAGACAAAGGGAAAATTTGCATGTCCAGTTTGTGGTCCTAAGATCAAATCTCATCGTTCAAAAAGCTTAGGAAAGGAGGTGTTTGATGAGTATAGGCACTTCCTCTCTAACAATCACAGGTATCGAACTACTGAAAAACATATGTTCAATGGAAAGCAAGAGAATGCATTAAAACCGCAGAGAATGACACCTCACCTATTGAAGTTGCAATATAATAGAGATCGTCAAGGTACGTATGAATCATCGTATATGAAATGTTATGTATTTTTTTTATTGTGTGTTTTTTACTGTAATTTCTTTATAAACTATGATTCATTATGGTTGTCGTGATCATGAAGGCATTAATGGGATTCCATGAGGAATGAAAATTTATCCTAGACAATTAAGTAGGTTTCCCTACTATGAGCACCCACAAATTGCTCATCTGTTTGATATAATGCATATCGGAAAGAATGTGACTAAAACATTATGGCGAATATTGGATGGAAGGAGTGACAAAGAAAAAATTGTCAAAATTTGAAAAGACATTGAAGAAGGAAACCATGCAATAAAAGACGTCATTCAATTTCGTAGGCAACGGAGACCAAATTAATATAAACTCACTGCCATGGATGTTAATGGAGCAGCAAAGTAATGTTGTAAAATAAGTCATGCGGAAAATTTTAAATTTCCCACCAGATTTTGTGCGAACATGAAGAATATCATAAAAAAGGAAGGTGATTTTGCAGGGGTTAAAATGCATGATTGGCATGTATTCATGAAGGTAATTATTATGGTATGCATTTAATTTTTTTTTTCTATTCCAGTGAATATTGTTGGTATTTTGTTTGTCTACTCTTTGTTTAAAAAATGAAATGATTTGTATATTGTTACAGTATGTTCTACCTCTCTCTCTCCCAGACAACTTCAACAACCATGTCAAACAAGTAATATATAATCTCAGGAAATACATGAGGTAAGTAGTGCTTTTTTGCATGTGCTTAGTGTTTGTTTAATTCATCGTAGAACTTATATCTGATTTTTGTGCACTAATTCATGTTATGTAATATAATGTTTTTTTTGTTAAATCTCATGATTGGGTTGCGTCACTTGTAGATGGTTGTCATCTAAAGAAATCCATAAAGAATATATAAAGTATTGAAGGAGAGAAATTCCTCATCTCATGTGTGAAATGCAAAAGCATCTACCTTTGACATTTTTCAATGCACAAGAACACTAGCTCATACACCAAGTTGAGGAGATTGAATTGTGTGGACCTGTACACTCAAGGTCCATGTGGATGGTTGAAAGGCACTTGAATTTTATGAAGGGTTTGGTTAGACAATGAGCACATGCTGAGGGTTCTATGATGGAGGGATATATGGTATACCAAAACATGTTGTATATTAGTGAATATCTTCCTAAATTAGCGTCAAGGCTCAATTTATGTCGCATTTGTGATCCGTACTCCAATAACAATTTCGAAGGGGAGTACCCGAAGGGGAAAGGTAGATCGAGGAAGGGGAAAGGTAATATAACACATTTGACTGTTGATTTTTATGTATATATATCATACATATTCTATTTTTATATTTGATATATTGCATCAATTAAGAGTGTATACTTTGTTAAGGGAATATACATTTGTATTGAATTTTAACTTTATTGTCATCAAACAGTTGGTCGAGAGTGGGATGCACTTCATTTATACATTGCAAAAAATCTTGACTGGATGAAGGTATGGATTGAATGATGTGAACAATATGGTCATGGAATATCATGGGAAGGTTTGGATTCATTGGTTAAGCAACACATCGCAATGGAGATACCAATCTTACATAGAGGGAAATCAATTTAGCATATGGTTTAAAAGATAAGCAGGAAAGCATATTAATCAAACACACTATTTTTTTTTTTGCAAACATATTGTCGATGTACACGCTGATTTTTTTCCCTATATGGCATTATAAACATACACTTAATCATAAATATTGGATGATTATGTAATATTTTCTTGTATGGCTTGTTGTAGGTAAAACACCATAAGGCTATGTGGTGCAATGGTTGTAGATATCACATCAAAAAGTTGGATGAAATGAAGAAATCATCAGATTGTGGGATATCTGTAGTCTTTGAGGTGACTAATGTTTCCTCTAGAAGTGACATACATCCAAAACTCTCTAAAAATCGATACTATGGGTATCTAGAAGATATTATTCAGTGTGACTTTAACTCCTTCAAGGTATTTTTGTTCGTTGTCAAATGGTACAGGTTACAATTGAATCAACGTGATCCCGATAAAACTATTATTGAACATGATAATGGATTTACCATGGTAAATACAAGGTTGTTTGAGCCACGAACAGAGCCCTATGTTCTTCCAAGCCAATGTGAACAGGTATTTTACTCTGAGGTTCAGGTAGAGCGGGTTGGTCACTTGTTGTGAGACACGATCCAAGGGGAAGGATGGTAAAGTATAACGTAGAGGAAGGTACTGAAGATGGTCTCAAAGAAGAAGATGATGTTGAATATGATCAACATGAGTTAGATGATCATTTTCAAGAAGAAGATGTCGAAGAATTAGTTGAATCAGATGATGTAGCAAACAATGTCCATGAAGATGATATCAACGATGACATGATGATCATAACTGACATCGATGACCATGATGATATGGCCAATCCTTATAATTTTGACTTTGGATCAGATGATACAGATGATGACTTGGATGAAGAAGATGATGATCAAGTCCATTGAAGTGTACGAGGTATGCCTTAATATATCTACTCTATATATTTTTATTTAATATTGCGATAGAAATATTGAATTTTATTGGTACATATAAATTAATTGTTTCTTACTGTTTCTTCCATTTTCCTCTATGTTGGCATATGTTATAATTAGAAACATTGCTTCTTATAAAGTATGACAAAAACCACATTTAATTTTGTTTTTACATAGATTTTGTCGGGTTATGGGGAATTGAGAGTGATGTGAGGGGGGGGGGGAGGGGCCATAGGAGCTTCTACCTTCACGTGGTTGCAATTGTTTAGTAGAGAATATTAAATTATTCTCGAAACAAAGAGAAGCTCAGTAAGGAAATGCACAATTATGATGTTAACCCAAATGGTGTGCTTGATCATGTACTGCACGGGTTCAACGTTGAAATTTTTTAAATTTGTGCTGGCTTGGACTGAAATTTGGCATGGTTAGACTAGATGCATGCATTGAAGGTGTGGGATGGTTTACATACTCAAACATGACTGACACTAAACATTGGAGCATCAAATACCATACCTATAGATTAATTAATGTGCTACATGGGGCCAACGTTGAATTTTTTTAAATATGTGATGGATTTGACTGAAATTTGGCATGGTTAAACTAGACTCATGCATTGACGGTGTGGGAAGGTTTCTAGAGTCAAACATGACTGGCTCTAACAACTCGAGCATCAAAAACCATACCTATATATTAATCAATGTGCTACATGGGGCCAACGTTGATTTTTTTTAAATATGTGTTGGCTTGGACTGAAATTTGGCATGGTTAGAATAAACGCATGCATTGACGGTGTGGGAGGGTTTCCAGACTCAAACATGACTGACACTAACCATTCTAGCATCAAATACCATACCTATAGATTAATTAATGTGCTACATGGGGCCAACGTTGAAATGTTTTAAATATGTGCTTGCTTGGACTGAAATTTGGCATGGTTAGACTAGACACATGCATTGACAATGTGGGAGGGTTTCCAGACTCAAACATGACTGACACTAATAATTCGAGCATCAAAAACCATACCTATAGATTAATTAATGTGCTACATGGGGCCAACATTGAATTTTTTAAATATGTGCTAACTTGGACTGAAATTTGGCATGGTTAGACTAGACGCATGCAATGACGGCGTGGGAGGGTTTCCAAGCTCAAACATGACTGGAACTAACCATTGGAGAATCAAATAACATACCTATAGATTAATTAATGTGCTACATGGGTCCAACGTTGAAATTTTTTAAATATGTACTGGCTTGGACTGAAATTTGGCATGGTTAGACTAGACGCATGCATTGACAGTGTGGGAGGGTTTATAGACTCAAACATGACTGACACTAACAATTCGAGCATAAAAAACCATACCTATAGATTAATTAATGTGCTACATGGGGCCAATGTTGAATTTTTTTAAATATGTGCTGGCTTGGACTGAAATTTGGCATGGTTAGACTAGACGCATGCATTGACGGTGTGGGAGGGTTTCCAAACTCAAACATGACTAAAACTAACCATTGGAGCATCAAATACCATACCTATAGATTAATGAATGTGCTACATGGGGCCAATGTTGAATTTTTTTAAATATGTGCTAGCTTGGACTGAAAATTGGCATGGTTACACTAGACACATCATCATCATCATCATCATCATCATCATCTTTATCCTCATCGTCATCATCGTCATGATCTTCATCATCATCAACATCATCATCATCATCAACATCCTCATCAACACCATTGTCATCATTATCATGATCATCTTCATCATCATCATCGCCATCATCTTCATCATCATCACCATCATTATCATCTTCATCATCATCATCATCATCATCGTCATCTTCATCATCATCATCATCATCGTCGTCATCATCATCATCATCATCATCATCATCATCATCATCGTTGTAGGATATCCGACGTAGATACCTAGAAAGACCGATGGCATTTGGCATCAGTGGTTTGGCGAGCTCATTGGATTCTTTTGAAGGGGTGTTAGATATCCTACTGACAATACATTATAAGAAGTCTGATATCTTATGCCTCTTTCCATCGGTGGTATGGCGAGGTCATTGGATTCATCATCATCATCATAATCGTCATCAGCATCATCATCGTTTTCGTCGTCATCACCAGCACCATCATCATCATCATTGTCATCACCCTCTTTCTCATCAACATCTTCATCATCATCATCTTCTTCATCATCATCAATATCACCATCTTCATCACCATCGTCATCATGATCATGATCATCTTCGTCATCATCTTCGTCATCTTCACCTAGACTTCAAAATTCCATATACATAAGCACACACAACTATCAATTTCAAAACATCTAAACCTTAACACATGTCTACAAGACTACCATCACCTCACAAATATAAGTATCTCAATTCAATATCCTTATCTTGGCACATTAAAGCTGACCTACTTGCCTTTACATTGTACCTACATTAAAAATTTATCTGCACCTTTCATGTTCTTTTTGTGAGCTTTCTACATTCAAGATCCAAGTCAACTTTAACATTACTCGATGTAACAGGAAGGTATTGATGCAATATGACTAGATTTTTCCAAGAATATTCTATAGTGCTAGGGTTGGGAAAAAAAAGGTGGAAGCATTCATCGATATTCATTAATGATTGCAACAATTGGAAATCAACTTGATTGCAACCTTTGTATATTTAATGATTAAAAACCCTCCGCTATACCTTATGGTTTGCAAGAACCTTATAATATAAGGTGGTCGATATAAAAACCCTCTGCTATACCAGCTTCATTACCCACTGCTCAGGGCTGGCGTGAAACCTCTTATCTGACCTGGCTTTGCTTCACCAAGTGCATCCATCAATTGCGTCTGGGTTGTGCTGGCCACTACGCCATTTTATTGTTTCCCAATTGCTTTAGGGTTGTGCTCCATTTTCACGAAACCTGTTATCCTTGGCTTCGTTTCATTGAGTGCATCCATTAGTTGCTTTGGGGTTGTGTTGGACACTGCGCCATTTTATTGTTTCCCAATTGCTTTGGGGTTGTGCTAGACACTGTGCCATTTTATTGTTTCCCAATTGCTTCAGGGTCGTGCGCAGAGCAAGGGTTTCGATTGGAAGGAACAATGCCTTTGGTATGTGATGAAATACTCTGCTAATAGGGTTTTGAATCCTCAATTTTGTTTTCTAATAAGTTAAGAGCAGAGAAATCTATAAATCTACTCCCTCCGTGATTAAATGAATCTCTGCATTTGCTTGATAGTGGTTAATAGTGATGTAAATAAGTGATAAATAGAGTTTGTGGATTAGTAAGTGTGTTCCCAACGAACTAGTGCAGTTAGTATAGCAAGACACTTTTGTTTTTGATGGTATTACATTATAGATCAATCATTCATGGATAGATAGTTGCTTCCAGCTGGAAATATATTGTTCTCAAGTAATTGAAATTTCTATAGGAATTGCACTATCAAATATTCTTCGTTTGAATTTATTTGTTAAACTTGAAATTATAGGGACGGAATGTAGGCCATAGTTGGTGTGACAAATTTTGGAATAACCACAACCAGTTCTGTTACTATTTGTATAGATCATAGTCAAACAAATTCTGAAACTACATAAATTATGGTATAATATTGCATACACCTTTCCACTTATATGTTTTCCTACCTTCCCCTTGATTGTAGGGGATTATAACCTTGTAGGAAATTTCACCTTTATTAAGAAGCATGCAAGGGTGGAAGAAAGATGAACCATTATGCATGCATAGAGTAAACTCATTGATTTCACAGTAATTCAATACATGATGTTTTGACAAACTCACCAATTCAGGCATAGAAGGTCAGCCCATGCCAACTTTATTTTAAGGGAATATCTCTAATTGACAAGGATGAATGGTGTGGGTTCACCTATCTTTATATCTTGCTAGTTTTCTTTTAGCAACTGTGTTTTGATATCATGCTTGAGGATTTCAAATCCTCTGCTTGACTAGAGCTAGAGTCTCCAATTGTCGATTCACATGATAGATGAATGGTGAGAGATAATATGCCTTCAACCCGTGTATTTCTCTCCCTTTTCCTTTATCCTATCCTTTTCTGAACAGTTCCAGGTCCCACTCCTCTACCTAGGTCTTGCATAAAGTGACCATGAACCTTTATGTAATTACTAATTATCATTTCAATGTAGGCCAAACAATTTACAAACAAATTTTGTTGTCCCTACTAAACCCTTGGAAATATTTAGTCTCTTAAAATATTTCCACAAAGGACTGCTAGGATTATCAACATCGCTTGACATGATCAGAGTGCAAAAATAGATCATGGAAGTATGAGGAGACTTAGGAAAAGTTATGACAAGGATTTCTGATATCATTAATGATGAAGAACATGCAAACATGAACTTGATATCATTAATGACGAAGAACAAGTGAGCATAAATGCACAAAGGAAAAGAGACAAAGGGATCCTTCTAGATACTTTTTAATTGATGGATGGATATTTTGGAGACTTTTTAATTGATGTTGTTGAACCTATTTGTGGACTAGAATATATAGTCATGAGTAAAATTTGACATCTCATCCATTGTATGTCTCTATCTCTGTTGTGTTTAGAAATACATTTCCTAATGATGCTATAATTGCTCAGTCAGCAATACATTCATATGTGGTTTTTGCATAATAGCACTCTAAATTAGGAGACCACTTTGAAAGTAATATTTTTGTTAAGACAATTGAAATGTTTAGCCTATATTGTAATACCTAAGGGATCACATTGAGGAGGAAAAAAAGTAGATAACTTACTTCCAGCAAGAAGAAAATAGGGTTTGGAGGGTTGATAATTGCAGCAGAAATCCTTGCACCTTTTGATGCATCATTCTCAGATATGAATTTTTGTCTCCAAGAGTTTTTAAGGGTTCCAAGAGACCCCTTGGGTAGGACCCACTCAAATGGGAGGCCACAAGAATCCTCCTTTCATTTCAATTTTAATCCTTAGAATTTCTATCATGAATTTATCTATACTTATATAGAGTAGAGTAGTTGTTTTTATGTCAAATCTAGGTCCCTGCGGGCATTTATGTGGGTCCCTGCGGGTATTTCTATGGGTCCCTACGGGAGTTTATGTGGGTCCCTGCGAGTATTTATGTGGGTCCCTATAGGAATTTCTGTGGCTATGGGTCCTTGTGGGCATTTATGTGGGTCCCTACAGGAATTTCTGTGGGTCCCTGTGGGCATTTCTATGGGTGTGGGTCCCCGCGAGCATTCTGTCGGTCCCTGCGGGCATTTCTATGGGTCCATTCGGGCATTTCTATGGGTCCCTATGGGAATTTCTGTGGGTGTGGGTCCCTGTAGGAATTTATGTGGGTCCCTGCGGGAATTTTTGTGGGTCACCGTAGACATTTATATGGGTGTGGGTCCCTGTGCCTGTCTCTTGTGACTGTTAAACCCGAATTTCAGAGATGATGTAAATTTAAACTGTCAAAGCACACTCAGTCATCTAGTCTGAAATTCATCCTCAAAGCAATCCGAAATTCAGAGAGGAATACTTCAAAGTTGTGTGTGTTAAATGAATGAAGTGAAGGGTTATTTATATAGATCAACTTGGATTGTTTACTGAGCCGACCTAGCATATGTTTAATTCTTTTTATATATTTTTATTGGAATGTATGAGGGATGGCCGAATTCAACATTAGTTTTAGCATAACATTTTTAAAATTAAAATTTCTTTTGAATATTTGCAAAGGGACTTCTTCCCAAGGTTCAAGAGTGGGTTGCAAGTTTTCATATGCAAGGAACCATGAGCCATACCAAACTTGGCTTAGGGTCACCAAAAGGACTCAAGGACCATAAAGTGCAAGCAATGGCTCTAATAACTTCTTCAACACATAATTTCATCAAGGAACTTACCACGGACTTCAAAAGCTTATTCGTGGAAAATACCCCATTAATAAGTCATGGGCATCTTGGGACTCAATGTGGGTTCCATCATAAAAATTTAATCATTCTAGAGACCACATATGTGTGGGTTTCATGGCATCATCATCTAGTCATAACGTCTTCAACAAATGACCACAGAATGGGTCATTTATTTTTCCTAGTGCTCCAAGGCACACACCGACTGTGAATTGGTTCCAATGCCTAGCCTACCATGTCATTTTTGTCATGTCATCAACCTTAATGACTCCTTTGTCATTAATGGCATGTCATCAATGAAAACCATACTCAACATTGTCTTCCTATAAAATAAATTCTTTTTCTTAACAAATAGCAAAAATTTAAGTTCTTTGTTAGTCTTCCTCTTTCCTACAAATTTGATAAGGTTTCATGATTATGAAAATTTATTTCAGGTTCTTTTGACAATAAATTATGTAGTAGATTGAAATGCCTTGCATTAAAGTCTTTTAGTGAACCCCTTCCATGTAACAAATCCTTGCGACTAGAAATGCAAAAGTCTGTAGCTTCCTATAGGTGTTAAATTTTGTAGCAGCATGTTAGAAAACCATGGCATGCCATATCTGTAGGTATATAATGACATGCATAAGTATATATGAAAATTGTGGTGTGACATAGTCCTAGGTATAGAAGTTTGTAGGAGATTGAAAATGAATTTATACCAATAGCTTTGTACAATCATCAATGCTTGTTTGATATGTTGGATAAAGTATTAAGTGGATTTCTTGAATGCAATTTTGTATTTTGTTATTTGGGAGGGGGGGTCATCTTTGACCCTAAGGGAAATTTGAATGCAATTGGCTTAGAAATTTTTTTCAAACCCTATCCTCTCCTTCGTTTAAAAATAAAAAGTTTCATTGCAAATAGAAGCCATATTTCCATTTACTTGTCACGCATTTTACTAATTAGAAGTAGAAGAAAGTTATTGTTGGATTCATTACTTTGAAAGAGTAGATCTAGTTTGGCATAAAAGGAAACAATACAAAAATGTGTATTTTTTCTCTTTGAAAAGTTTGTGTTTGTGTTTATTTTGCTTTTTGGATCGAAGAACTCTCTCCTTCTTGTAGCTAGTTTTTCATCGAAAATAAAAGTGCATTGATTAATTCACTTATGCATGGTTTGAGTCGAGTAATAAAACCATTGAGTTGCACTTCCGCTACCCGATTGAGTAAGACAACAAACCATTAAAATTTATCTCCCTAACTCAACACATTTTAACCTCACTTGAGGATACAAAATAAGCTGTTAGTTAGGTAGGACACCGAGGATAGGAATCCAAATAATTCCCCCTTGTCGCTTTTCATCTGAGACATAGTTGTTGTCCTTTAGGGCACTAAAATCCTCTTGTATTTGTTGACACGATCATTGACCAGTTTATTGAGAGGTCCCCCCATTCCATGGGAGCAAGCAACGAGGACTGGTTTCGGATGGACTTTGTGGAATGTCGAACTCCACTTAGCGCCTAAGGACACCTCTCCATTGTCTTCCTTGTATTTTCCGTATAGGTGATACAAGGGCTCAAAGGAAAAAGTTACGGTTAACCTTCTCGGACGTGTCATGAACGAGGTAGATTAGTGGCTTTTCTTCTAGGATTCTTTTACAAGGATTCATTTTGGTAGAGGGATATCTTTCCACTTTTTGTCTCTCGCTTCATATTGTTCGACTTGGATTTCATCACCTTGCGAAGGATACAATCTGTTGAGGTCTTTAGATCCTAAATAGGAATTTTGCTTGCTATTTCACCTTCTAGAGGGTCTTTTTTATTTTGTAGTGTTGCTTGTTGGCATTATGGCCATTTTGCTATAGCTCGCTTACAGTGACATCGATCTTAGTATAGTTTTTGAGATTTCTTTTTTGGCCCATGAGACTTTTCTTTTCCTATCTCCCTTTCTGTACGCTCGGTTGCTTTAGGGTTTTTGAATTCTTACATGGTACGTTACCAATATGATGATGTGTGATGTCCTCTTCTCCCAGTTCTTCAAGATGGTTGAGTTAGATATTGGTCTTCTCAAGGGACTGGGAACCCCTTGATAGAGCCACTAACGCTTGACCTTAGGACCAATCTAGAGGACCACATGATCACATCATCTGTGTGGAATTTTCCTTTTACATTATATGGAACACTGGTACATTTGAGAGAGAGATTATTGGTTGTACCCCACCTTGGTTGATTGACTTTTGGTCCTTTCATTTTGTTGATAATATTTTTGTGGTACCTTGCCTTTTACCTTTTGGGTCTTTTACTCATCTTGAGTTATCTTTTGATTTGTACCACCTTTTGTGTTTTTGGTCTTATGGGTATAACTATGGTAGTTTGTCCACATTTTAGGTACACCCCCTTAGTCCTAAGTTTTATGAGTCTTTATACCCACTCTTGTATTTTTAACTTGTACCTTACTAGTTGGTCTTTGTACCCTAACCTATTTAGTTGTGTAACCCTAATACCCACCTAAGACATTCTACTTTACTATTTTTATTTATTTTATTTTATTTTATTTATTTTTATCTTTTATTTTTTAGATCTATTTTTGAGGTTTGAAGATTATTGAGATTTGATTGGTAACCTTTCTTCCTACTGTGTTTTTTTATCTCCTCTCCTTTTGCTTGTTGGGGAGGTTGTGACACTTAGACTCAGCCGTGAGCCCTAGTTTTTCTTTGTTGGTTGTTTTAGTAAGGGCCGTGAGGTCTTAAGGGTTTTCTTCACCCTTCTGTGTACTCATATGTGGAGGCTGTGAGTCTCTTTTCCCTTAGTCTGCTGGCTGTCAGCTCATTTATGAGGGCCAAAATATTGTATGTGCAGATTGGACTGAGCTTTTAAGTTATTTTGTTTTTTTTAGTGACCTTTGTTTTATATGCTCAGATTTTGTGTGTAGTTCTTGATCTGTTGTTATATATATTTGTTGAGTTTTATTTGTGATGATGAGACTTATTAAGGGATGATCTTTATTATGAATGTACTAAGCCTTTTGACTGTCATTGAATTTCTTTGATTGATTATACCATAGCCCAGTCATCTCTCTCAGGTTTTTACTAACCCTATAATAGGGTCACTTGGTTCCTAGAGTTGACTGGCCTCTAAGAGGCACAATTATTTCTGAAAGTAACTCTTCTGAGTATATTACAAGAGACGTCTGAACCCAGGTAAGTATCTTCACGTATTTATTTTCTTGTAAATTAAACAAGTTTATTATTACATGTTATTGAATATTACTTTAACACAGTGACCATCTGGTAGTGTTAAAGGTGAGAAGTTGAATTTTAATTTTAATTTTAATTTTTTGTATTAAGTAGTTAAGACTTGTCCTGTCAGACAAAATTGTTGGTGATCAGATATGTGTTTTTCAATTAATCTTTTACTTGCATTAACACTTTCGTTGTAATCATCCTTGGCGCTTTACTTTGTATATTTTGAAAGTCCTATTGCATCCTTTTAAAGTGAAATCATTTACCATTTGTGCCAATAGTTTTGCAGATTTGGTTGTCAAAATCAAGTTTTCTCTAGTGTCAAATAGTAACTTAAAACTTGCATCATAACTTCCTTTTCTAAGATACCTAATACTCTGTTTCATATTGTGAAAGGCATAGTCCCCACACACTATCATACAAGATTTTAATTCGTGACTACTTTGCATTGGAAAGCACTCATACATTGTAGTTACAAGAGGTAGTTACAAGGAGCTATTGCATATATTTGACATTATTTGACCTTCTATCTCTTTGGCATGTCAAATAACAGGTAGTTTCAAGGAGATATTGCAATATATATTTGACCTTATTTGTACCTTCCCCGCAATGGTTGATTTACGTTTGCTCCTTACACCTTGTTTTTTATTGGTCTTTTGGTACCTTGTCCTTGGCATGTGGTTGATAGGGTCATTTCTCCCATCTTGAGTTGTTCATACCACCCTCAAGACCTTAGTTAGGAATATTGCTTGCTATCATACCTTTTAGAGGTCCTATTTGAGTTACAAGAGGTAGTTACAAGGAGCTATTGCATATAAGAGGTAGTTACAAGGAGCTATTTCATATATTTGACATTATTTGACCTTCTATCTCTTTGGAATGTCAAATAACAAGTAGTCACAAGGAGGTATTACATACAAGAGGTAGTTACAAGGAGTTATTGCAATATATATTTGACCTTATTTGTACCTTCCCCACAATGGTTGATTTACTTTTGGTCCTTACACCCTGTTGTTTATTGGTGTTGTGGTACCTTGTCCTAGGCATGTGGTTGATAGGGTCATTTCTCCCTTCTTGAGTTGTTTGTACCACCCTCCAGACCTTAGTTAGGAAGATTGCTTGCTATCATAACTTTTAGAGGTCCTATTTGAGTTACAAGAGGTAGTTACAAAGATTTATTGCATATAAGAGGTAGTTACAAGGAGCTATTGCATATATTTGACATTATTTGACCTTTTAACGCTTTGGCATGTCAAATAACAGGTAGTTACAAGGAGCTATTGCATACAAGAGGTAGTTACAAGGAGCTATTGCATACAAGAGGTAGTTACAAGGAGCTATTGCAATATATCTTTGACCTTATTCGTACCTTCCCCACAATGGTTGATTCAGTTTTGGTCCTTACACCTTGTTGTTTATTGGTCTTGTGGTACCTTGTCCTTGGTGTGTGGTTGATAGTGTCATTTATCCCATCTTGAGTTGTTCGTACCACCCTCCAGACCTTAGTTAGGAAGATTGCTTGTTGTCATACCTTTTAGAGGTCCTATTTGAGTTACAAGAGGTAGCTACAAGGAGCTATTGCATATATTTGACATTATTTGACCTTCTATCTCTTTGACATGTCCAATAACTGGTAGTTACAAAGAGCTATTGCATACAAGAGGTAGTTACAAGGAGCTATTGCAATATATATTTGACCTTATTTGTACCTTCCCCACAATGGTTGATTTACTTTTGGTCCTTACACCATGTTGTTTATTGGTCTTGTGGTACCTTGTCCTTGTCCACATTTGAGGTACACCCCCTTAGTCCTAAGGGTTATGAGTCTTTATACCCACTCTTGTCTTTTTGACTTGTACCTTACTGTTGAAAGAGATGAAAATTATGTTTTGTTACTATTGTTTTATTTAGTTTTAGTGGTACTTGTTTATTAGATGTAATAAAAGAAAGGAGTTTACCTACACCTAGGCGCTACACGTAACCTTATAAAAGGTGCTCTGCCTTGAGGTCCTATCTAAACTTTTTTCCCATGGTGCAAGTAGAACCAAACAAGTATTTTTCAGATCTGTCTTCCTCGAGTGAGGGGAGTTTAGGAAGGCTAGAGGAAAGTGAGACATCAGTAGGTCTACAAGAGTTTTATCAACTAGATGTCAAAAGATCAGAAGAAAATTCAATAAATGCATGGAATTTTTTCTCGTTGAAGGGGGGCCATGTTCCTATGATGATGATACAATGGGAGACATCGAGGTACCCTTGAGGTATAGAAATTTAGTGAAACAATGGGTACCCAAGGATCTTCCTCAACTGAACCAACAATTTTGTGTGAACGAGAGGATATATCGAATTGCACCGTCGTCATTACATGGTTTGGGGTTGTTTTACATGGATGGCATAAAGGTCGGTTACGACAGATGTACAGAATTGATGGAGTATGTTGGACCCTGTTACCACTACAAAGATTGAATGCGGCTGGTCCAATATACACGAAGAATGCGTAGATATGTATTGTCAGCAAACTATTTACAGTTGAAAGAAAAAGATCAAAATAAAGGAGCACTGTTGTACATTAACGGAAGGCCAAAGTCCATGGGAAATATTGTGGGGTTTATAAATAGTACACAACCAGGGTCTACCATTAAGCAACCCAACTGCAAATTTGAGGGGCATGAAGGAAACTGTGTTTTTGTATGTGCCATTAAATCAATACTTGCAGGGGAAGAGTTTCTTATTAATTACAATTTGAATAGACTAGGATACAAACACAGTTACTATGGGAGTGGTACATCTAACGATTTACCCAACCTTTTATTAATGAATTTAACATCTTAATTTTTTTTCTTTAGTTTATTTCATTTAAATTTTCTATATTTTCTTCGCATGGTAGTGATCGGGGAAAATCCCGGCCAACAAATGGTTAGAGGAGTATAACTCCCTCGAGGCAGCAGGTATACATCTTTGTAGCAGTAAAAATATAATAAGAAAAAATAGTTTTTTTTGTTGTTGTGTTTTTTCATTAGTATATTCGTTTGGTTTATATATTTTTATCTATATTTGATGCAGAACGTTGATCGGGGAAGCCACCGGGATGTTGATCAGAAGACAGTAGCCTCGGGGTAATAGGTAAACCTGATTGTAATTTTACAATTTAAATACATTAAAATGTTTTCTTATTATATTGTTTCAGGAGTATTTTTGTTTTGTTTAGATAATATTTTCTATGTTTTTGATTTAGAGTTCGGTAAGGGGCACCTCTGTATTACTAGATCGGGGCAGGTCACCTATAACCATTGATCTGATGAGTAGATCACAATCCTCGATCAGGAAGTAGGTACAATTCATTGGAATTGTACCAATATAATATGTAGCATAATGGTTTTTTTTATATGTACTTTTAGTGTGTATACTGGTTTCATTATGATAAGGTTTTCTACTTCTTTTTTGTAGGGGGATGATCAGGGCAAGTCCCCAACTGTGGATTTGACGACACCATCATCCAGGAATCAGGTAACTTAGTTGTAATTTTAGGAATATATCATGATAGATATGTTTTGTTAATATACTTTTTTCCTTAGTCTATTTCTTTCACGTCAGTAATGTTCTATATATTTTTGTTGCAGACCAATGATTCAGTGTATGAAACATCACAACATTCAATAGCTTTTGATGTTGATGAGTTGTTGGGCGATGCTGACATTGGTTCTTCTCTAGACCCGATTAAACTGATAGAGAATACCTTGAAAAAAATTAGTTCTTATCTATTCACTATTCTGAAAACAGATGAGATTAAAGCCAAGGTTGAAGTGTTGGTAAAGAGATCTCATGCCTTGCAAGTAAGTTGTAGAATCTTGAATCATAATATAAATTCATTTATAACTTTATAATTTTTACTTTTATATGATAGTGAGCCTATAAAATGTGGTTTGTATTTACAGGATTTTCTAGGACCACACACTAGTGGTCAAGGCAGTGTTGGCCCCAGTGATGCTTATGGAGAGACATCACATCATGAGAAAACGAATCCACATGCATCGACTCATTCACCATTTTTGTCGACTAAACAGTCAAAAACACATTCCGAAACACCCCCAATGCCAGTTGTGAGTGCACCGACCGCTAGTGACCGACGCACACTAGATCGTGCAGAAGAAGGGGTCGACACCGAGCCTCCTAGTATTGATTTTGTTGAAGCAACATTTCTTGGATCTTCCCGTGTCACTAGCAGGGGTACAATCGAGACAACATTTTTGGTGGACGAAGATATCGTTCGAATAAATACAGAGAAGATCCCAGGTAATTATACGTCGATCAAGTTAGTGTTTATAATTTGATTGTAATATACCGATAAAACATTTTTTTCAACTAATTATCATCATGGCATGGTCGTTTTGCAGGAAATGATGTTTTTTATAAACATTTGAATTATTTGTCCTTGGAGATATTAGGGCCCACCATCAACACAAAGTGGGATAGACAAACGAAAAATTTAAAAGATGAGCTCACTAATCGGTTGGTTGGCCTATTCAACAACGAGACCTTCAATTGAGCAGCGGTCCTGAAAAAGGCTGGACAACATATGAATATTTTTTGAGACCAATATAGGGTTCACCTAGAAAGGAACCCCAGGTATGAGCTCCCTCCGATGATTCCAACAGAGAGTGGAAAGCTCTAGTGGAAGATGGAAAGGAGAGGGCTCTAAGAAAAGAAGTAAATCTAACACCAGGCACAGGGAGGTATGCAATACTTTCCACAATGTAATTCTAAACCTTTTTATTATTGATTTTTATATCGAATTTTGAACATCTAACTTATTTCCATACTTGCATAGGCTATCAGACACATCAAAGGACACAAAGGAAAGACTGGAAAAAATTTGTCAGCACAAGCTTGGGCCTGGTGGTTATTCGAATTTGGTGGCATGAATTGTAAGTTTTGAAAAACCAATAATGCATCCAAATAATAAATTTCAAATTAATACTTGTTTTATTGCACTGCAAAATGTAAATTAATGACGTTATGCAAATATGTAGGCCGACTGATTCAAAGAAGTGCCCCCTAAGGAATACTTGAAGCTTGGCTTCGAGCATGATTTTGGAGCTGTTGTTGAACGCTGAAAAAGCTTGTCTGGGAAAACAAATTCTTCTGGTAATGATCCATCTGGTGCACAAGTAAATAAAATCTATATAGTTTAATGAAGATTTATTACTTGTGCAATCTATTCGTTATAAATAATTGACATAAAATATTGACTCTGTTTTGAGCAGGAAAGCAATGATCCCCTTAATGTCGAGGAGGGACAACAACAAATTGAAGACCATGCTTCGAATCCTAGTAATGAATTTATTAATATGCTACAATTTTATATATAGCATTGCAAATGGTGAACATTAATTGTACTTCTAGATATTTAAATTGCAAAGCATGTAGAGGGTCACACTATACAGGTTGAGCCTGGACAGGGATATGAAGAACATGATATAGCCACAACAGGTAAAAAAAAAACCTTTGTAATGTTTTTTTAAATGAAATACTTGTCATTACAATACCAAAATATATCGATGTAACATTTCACATTATTGAAACAAATACGAACCCCTTGTAGCAAAATCCACATTGAGAGCACTCTATGAGGAAGACATCACGACAAGCTGATGAAGCACCAAGAATTGAAGGAAAAGTTCCAGAAGATGAGCTTCTTGTTGATTTTGTAAAGAGAAGAAAAATTAGAAAGAAGTGATTGAAAAAATATTGTGTAATTAGTTTTGATAATATTATGTCATGCATGATTTTTGGCCTAATGAATGAATGAATGGTTTAATGAATGTTAGATTTGTTAGGATATTTAGACACTTAGGAGTTAGTTAAGATCAACTTGTGTAATATATCCGTTAGGAAAAGTGTGTTTCTTTAGTATGCATTAGTATGTACTTGTAAATATTTAAATCCGACGATCATGATATGTTCTATACATAGAGTGATCCAACGGCTCAACTTCTCTTAGATCATATCTAACCTTGATTCGTGGATTAACACCCGATTGGTCCATGATCTCTATTTAAAGAGCATGAAGGGTCATTGTCTAGTTGATCAGTTATGAGAAGCTCATTTGTAACTTTCTTTCATTGCATAATAAATTGCTCCGTAGAAGCTATTAGGTCGGGGCCGTGGAGTGTTTCCCTCTCGAGGGTTTAAACCACGTAAAAACATTGTGTGTCGATCTGTGATATGTTTTTGTGAAGTGGTTTCTCTAGGTGTTTGGTATTTTGGGAGTACCCTATGTACTCGAACATAGTATCAGAGCTTTTATGAAGAGTCGCTTCCGGTTATGATCTAGATCTTGAACTGGTGTTGCCGAAACTTGAAAGGGTTTCTTGGTTCTAAAATTTCAATGCATTTCTGGGTTGTGGGAGGTGTTCAATTGCGTTCGGAGCATCGTTTCCATTGGGAAATAGTTTTCGTTTGATCGAAAATGGTTTCTGGTTGCTTCATAAACACGTATTTCATCATATCGAAAGGTATAATGTTACAGTGATGTTTTTTTATTTTTTGTTTTTAAAAACAAAAATATCTCATATTTTATCAGTTTTTATTATTAGATTTTTTTTAGCTTCGGATTGTTGTTTTCCCTATTTGCATACAGTATTTGCCATGCACCTTGTGCGATCTCGGCGAATCAGAAACATAAAGGGAAAGGGTTTTTCTTGGCTGCGTATGCTCTTTTCCGTGCACCTTGTGCAATCTCAGCAAATCAGAAACACAGAGAAAATGTATACTTTCCGAGAAAGCTAACGAGATCTAACCCCATTAGTGTGGAAATTTTTTTTTGTTTTGGTTTGTGGTGTGATTTGTAGGAAAAAAGGCAAGCACGGAAACCGAGAGAGAAGAGTAAAAAAAAAAGCCACCTTCCTCATTCCCATATTTTACATACATTTTAATCTAACTGACTTGGTTCAAAGTTGATTTATTCCTTAATAGGTCTTGAGTTCAAGTCTTAGGAAGTAACTTTTAAAAGAAAAAGTGCATGCTATTTCTATTTTCAAGTTACTTTATTGTAAAAGTGCATCTCACTTAAATAATAAAAAATACAAATAAAAAGTGAGTCACTTAAGTTCATTTTTATTGCTGCACTATTTAAAGTAACATCATTGTAAAAGTGAAATCAATTATTTTACAAAAGTGATTCACTTAAAGCAACTTTCTTGTAAAGTGATTGTCAAGGTTCATCTTGGGAAGAGGGGTTTTTTTTTGTTAGCTGGTCATTCTCTATCTGCCACGTCACTATTGGGGACATCTTCAACATTTTCTTTGTTCAAGCATAACTTCATCACCAGGAGTCAGTTTTCAGTGCCTTTTTTTTTAAACTTCCTATTTTTTTCGAGCTCTTTGCATCCAGAGTATTGATTTCTGTTTTTACATCCATTAATTTACAGTATGGCCGCCCCTTGTGATATTCTACTTACCAGTTCCAACTATTTCTCATGGAACTCTTGTATGGAGGATGTTCTACGAAGTAGGGGACTTTTCAGAATTACCTCAGGGAAAGAAATAGAACCCACTGATGATGATAAGAAAATAAAATGGGAAAATAGATGTGACAAAGCTCGTGGATTGATTGGGATGTCAATCTCTACTGATTTGCGATTCCACATATCTCGAATTGATGAACTTGATGCTGCTTGGGACAAGTTGGAATCTGTGTTTGATAAACACAATGAAATTTGAGGTCACCAACTCGAAAATGAGTTGATTTTTTTAAATCCAAGTGATTTTTCATGCATTCAGGATGATTTATCTAAGTACAAAACTCTTAAACTCTTATGTGAAGAATGCAAGATTAAAAGGGAAGACAAACAATGCATTTATCATATTCTTTCCAAACTTGGACCTGCAGATTTTGTTTTTGTATCTACATTTTACTCCATGAAAGAATCCTTGAATGCAGCTAACTATCAAGAGCCTAGTCTTGAATCCTTTTGTGACTCCTTAATTAGAGAGCAAGATAAGCTCATCCATCTTGGAATAATTAACAATGCAAATACATCTGGGAAAGCCTTATTGTCCCAACAGAATGAAAAGTCCAAGCCTCCCAAGAAACAAAATTTTTGAAATAATAAGTCAAACAAGGGTCCTAAACCCTATCAGTCAGCTTCTTCTTTAAAAAATGACAAAGGATCCAAGCCAAAAGGCAAGAAGATTGAGCATCATTGCAACTATTGTGGGAAAGATAATCATGATGAATCTAAGTGTTTCAAGAAGATGGCAGCCTTGGAAGCAGTAATGAAGGAGCACCACATCAGCCTAGATTCACCTTCAGAATCTACCTCTCATGGACATGCACTTTATACTTCTAGTTATTCTTATAATGCATCTTCTTCTTCTACTTCAAATGAATGGCTCATTGATTCTGCAAAATCTTATCATATGGCTAAGGATCAAGCCATCTTTTATACTATGCATGAATGTAACACCAAACAAATATTTGTTGGCGATGATAGATCTCTAAGTGTTGTAGGAGCTAGAACAGTTCCAGTAGATAATGGTCATTTTAGTGATGTACTATGTGTTCCAAGAATTTCCTGCAATTTTTTATTGGTCTGTCAAATCAATCATTCTGGTGAAGGTAAAACTGTGACATTTACACCTCACTAAGTTGTAATCAAGGATTTTAAAGATCCTCAATAGGTCCTAGCTATCGGAATTGTTGATGGTATTACCAGGTTGTACAAATTTAACAACTTTGGGTCATCACCTTTTCCTTCAGTTTTTGTTGCTCATAGTGATAACTTGAGCAAACTTTGGCATGAGCGATTTGGTCACTTAAATTATCGCTCATTGCAACAACTATGTAAAAACAAAATGGTGATAGGTCTTCCGATGGTATCTTGCAAAGATGGTGTTTGTTCTGGTTGTGTACTCAGAAAACATCATCGAGACAGTTTTGACAAACGTACCTCTTGGCATGCCTCGGTTCCCTTGGAGCTTGTGCATAGTGACTTGTGTGGTCCTCTTCCATCTGCTTCCTTTTCTGGTTTCAAATATTTCTTAACATTCATTGATGATGACACAAGATGCACTTGGGTTTATTTCCTAAAACTTAATAGCGAAGTATTTAACATGTTCTTGGCATACAAGGCCCTTGCTGAAAAACAATCTGGTCATCAAATTATTAAGTTAAGATCTGACAATGGAGGAGAATATGTTAACAAAAATTTCACTACTTTCTGCACTTAACAAGGAATCCAACAACAACACACTGTTCCATATACACCACAACAAAATGGTGTAGCTGAACGGAAGAACCGCACTTTAAAAGAAATGGCTAATTGTATGATCCAATCTAAGGGACTAAGTCTTCAATTTTGGGCTGAAGCCATAAATTGTGCAAATTACATAGTTAATCACACCCCCACTAAAGCTTTACAAGGTATCACACCGGAAGAAGCATGGAATAAAATTAAACCAGATGTAAGTCACTTTCGTGTATTTGGTAGTAAAGCATGGGCTCACATTCCGGATGAAAAACGGAAAGCATTGCAGCCTAAAAGTGAAAAGTGCATATTTTTTGGATATTCTAAAGATGTAAAAGGTTATAGACTTCTTCAACCACATTCTCATGATGTAATCATTAGAAGAGATGTTAAATTTGATGAAAATTTCTTGGCCTTCGAGCCTAACTTGACGATTGTGCCATCTTTGGACTACGAGCCTGATTCGGTGATTGTGCCTTCTTCTTCTTCCAAATTCCTTGACAGGTTTCCAACTCCAGTTTCTGATGATGACAGTGAGGATGAAAATACACCTCCGCCTACTCATGCTCCTCCAGTTTCACCAGCACAAGTGCTTCCTCGATGGGTCCATTCAACATGTGAAGCAGCTAGTGATCTTGCCGGTGATCCTAGAGATCAATGTCAAACACATTCTCAGTTTCAGCGAGCCTCTTCTCTTTTGGCTCAAGTTTCCGAGAATCATGATCCAGAAAACTTTGCAGAAGCTTCAGGAAATCCAGATTGGGATGCAGCTATGGATGAAGAATATCATTCCTTAATGGCGAATGATACTTGGGATCTTGTACCTCTTCCAAAAGGAAGAAAACTTGTCAGATGTAAATGGGTATACAAAATTAAAAATGCATCAGATGGAAGTGTTGAAAGACTCAAGGCAAGGTTAGTTTCCAAAGGTTTTTCCCAAGTTGAATGGATTGACTACAATGAAACCTTTGATCCTGTCACAAAAATGAACTCCATCCGCCTTGTTCTTTCCCTTGCAGGCTTACATAACTGGGAAGTCCATCAAATGGATGTCAAGTCTTCCTTCTTACATGATGATTTACAGGAGGAAATTTACATGGAACAACCTCCTGGATATGTTCAAAATAACTCTAGCCTTGTCTGTCGCCTTAAGAAATCCTTATATGGCCTTAAGCAAGCTCCTAGAGCTTGGTATGCCAAAATGGATAGCTTTCTCCTTGACACTGGTCTTTCTAGATGCCATTCTGACCCCAATGTCTATACCAAGAAAGTAGGAAACCATCTCATCATACTTGTTATATATGTCGATGACCTTATTCTTACTGGTAGTGACCCTAAGCTTATAACCCATGTGAAATCTAGTCTTAAGCAAAATTTTGAAATGTCAAACTTAGGACATTTGCATTATTTTCTTAGTCTCCAAGTCCTGCAAACCAAAGAAGGAATCTTTCTTTCTCAGCCTAAGTATGCTTGTGGCCTTCTTCGTTGCTTTCACATGGAAGATTGTACACTAGCCCCTTCTCCCTTCTAGTCTAGAGTCAAACTTTCTGCCACTTGTACTTCACCTGAAGTAGATGCCACCTTGTATCGTCAACTTGTTGGTAGTCTCTTATACTTGACTCATTCCCGTCCTGACCTTTCCTTTGCTGTTGGTCGTGTTGCCCGTTATATGCAAACACCTCATGAAAGTCACTGGAAAGCAGCTAAAAGAATACTTCAATATATTTGAGGTACAATTCAGTTTGGGATTCATTACAGTGCATGGGGGAAACCTTTGTTGGTTGGTTTCACTGATTCAGATTGCGCCGACGATCCTGATGTTCGAAAATCTAAAATAGGTTATGTTTTCAGTCTGGGATCTGGACCTGTCACTTAGGCTTGTAAGAAACAACAAGCTCTTGCTCTTTCTTCAGAAGAGGCAGAATATCAAGCCGCAGTTAATGCCATTCAGAAAGCTTTATGGCTTCGACAGATCCTTTCAGAGTTTGGATTCGAGCAGCAGCAGCCTACTCCACTTTGAAGTGACAATCGAAGTGCCATCAATCTTTCCAAATATCCATTCCTACATCAACACAGCAAACACATTGATCTACATATGCACTTCATCAGAAATCTTGTTCATGATCGTGTTCTTGAAGTGCTCTTTTGTCCTTTAAATGATCAAGTTGCAGACATATTCACCAAGTCTCTTATAGAAGCGAATTTTTCTAAATTTCAATCTATGTTAGGAGTTCAGGAACTTGTCATTAAGGGGGGATAGGCTCTAATGCCTCCTTCCTTATCCTAATAGTGTCACTTTTGTAAATCCTTCAATCCTATCCCAGGTTGTTCTTAAGGGGCGATGTTAGGATATTTAGACACTTAGGAGTTAGTTAAGATCAACTTGTGTAATATATCCGTTAGGAAAAGTGTGTTTCTTTAGTATGCATTTGTAAATATTTAATACGATGGTCACGATATGTTCTAGATATAGAGTGATCCGACAGCTCAGCTTCTCTTAGATCATACCTAACCTTGATCCGTGGCTTAACACCCGATTGGTCCATGATCTCTATTTAAAGAGCATGGAGGGTCATTGTCTAGTTGATCGATTATGAGAAGCTCATTTGTAACTTTCTTTCTTTGCATAATAAATTGCTCCGTAGAAGCTATTTGGCCGGGGCCGTGGACTGTTTCCCTCTCAAGGGTTTAAACCACGTCAAAACATCGTGTGTCGATCTGTGATCTGTTTGTGTGAAGTGGTTGCTCTAGGTGTTCAGCCTTTGGGAGTACCCTGTGTAACTGAACAAGATTCTACTGAATGGATGTGATGACTGAATAAATGAATGGTTTAATGAATGTTATATTTTATTGAATGAATGGTAAATATTTGTTTCTGATGAAATCTGCATGAATTTGCACGTAATTTTTTTTCCAAGTATATGCATTGGGTATGGGGAATTGAGAGTGATGCGAGGGTGGGGAGGGGCCATAAGATATTCCACCTTCATGTGGTTGGCCCTGTTCAGTAGATAATATTAAATTATTCTCGAAACAGAGAGGATCTCAATGAATGGATAACATTTTAAGTAAAAAAACTCCATTCAATGGTAAAGGAGGTATTTTGGTTGTCCTATTTTTCCATCTTGACTTGATGGTATTCAAAGAATAAATATGTAAAAGAGAACACTTCATTTCCCACATACATGAATAACTAACTTCTAAATTCCAAACATACCTTGATACCATCCATATTTTTCTTTCTCTAAATGACAATGTGATTAATCCAAATAGACTCTTTTGTAGGAAATATCATACCTATAACCATCGTTTCCTTAATCTCCCTTTTCAATTGTTCTTTAACCTTGGGATTAAGATGAGAGATTGATGTTTAACGTTATTACCATTTGGTCACAACTCAAATTTCATTTCCCCCGGTTCTCCCATGACTCCAACTCAAAAATCATCTCCACTAGTTATGCAATAGATATTGACAACTGAAGAAAACACCACATAAGAGAGACTAATGAAGCAGGATATTGAGAAAAAGTTTGTCTATCACTTTAGGTCAATGTATTAGTCCTGAATTATCACATATTAGAGATGTAGAATGGCCATGCAGACTTCTCTCAATGTGGGCCTACATAGAATATATGAAACCCATACATTAAGGTTGTGTAAGCAATCACTTTGGATGAGTTGACAACTACTCTAATGGATATGGTCAAGACTAAGTATTTGAGATAGGATGGTATTTTGTGCACATTCTATAAGGCCACATGGAAATTTGGCAACTTGAACTTGTTATAAGCACACAAAGAAGTTATGCATAATCCATCCTTAGGTCAAGGAGAAGACAATGTCATGTGCAATTAGTAGCATCTTACAAATCTTTTGTAGTTTCCACCATACAGTTTAACTCATCCTTTCCACCTTGTCTAGCCACCTTTTTCACATCTATAATTGACTACAGTTCTTTCCAGCAATCATCAGTTTTTCCTTCTATGTTAGATCAATAACCCTTTCAAGTTCTTTCATTTTTCATCCACTTTACCTTACCTTTTTTATATTCCATCTATATTTTCTGATGGACTTTCGTCATGTTTAGCTTTCTCAACCTCCTCTGTGTCATTTTTCTACAAGTAATATCTAATGTGGCACTTGAATGGACTATCAAGTTTATAACTTGTGTCATATCTAAGATATTCATGTTCTCTCTTCCCCTTGTTGTAATTTGTCTTCATTCAGGAGCATATGGCCTAAGTCATCAATACTTTTCATTGATACTATCCAATTTTGTAGTTGTAGGTGAAGACGAGAATTTTGTCTCCGCCTATGAAACAAATAAAAAATTAATTTATTTCCTCCAAGGACTCAATTTGATTTTGTAGAGTAGAATGCTTGCTATGGATTGAATAAAATTTTCCAAGTAAGAAATTTACCATAACTCATCTTTGCGAGAGATAGGGAAAGTAGTTTTGAAAATGGAATTGGCCTTAGATGTTATAGGGTTCCCTCTAATGATAATGATATAATATGTATCAAGGTTTAAAAAAAAAAAAAATTAATAATTTTCCAGCATGACCCACTTTGGACAAGACAAATGCAAGGTCCCATCATTTGATCATAAAATATTTAATGCATTCAAATCCCTCATAGATAAGATCATTGGGATCCCTGTATTTTAAAAAAAAAATTCCACATATACGTCGCATATCTGACTCCCCATTCCAAGATATCTGACGAAGTTTCCATACCACCAACAACTAACAATGTTGGTTATTTGGTTTCTTACAATGCAAATACCATCGGATATCTAACGTCCAATTCTGAGATATCCGACGCCACTGCCATGTCACCAATGGATAAAGGCATCGGTGTTTGATGTCAATCGTGTCAGATATCTGATGCCTTTGTTGTCGGATATATGACCACCTATAAAGTGAGATTGGTCATATATGTGATGGAAATATTAAAAGCGGAGTTGTCGGATATCTGACTACCTATAAAGTGAGCTTTGTTGGATATGCGACGGAAATGCTAAAAGAGGAGTTGTTGGAGATCCGACATAGACCTGTCGGATATGTGACAAATTCATTTTTACTGTCGGATATCCACCGAAGTGCCACCGACGTTTAAAAAAGAAGATGCTTGTCGAATGGTCAACAACATGATGTCAAAAATCGGACATCTATGCCGTCGGATTTTGGGTTCAAAAATCCTAGTGCACCCTTATTCACCACAATCCTTGCACTATGTTAATCACTTTGGTACCACTCTTCCATACCCCTTCTTGTGGACCCATTTCCTTTGATGGATAATAGTCAAGGAGTTGATCTCTTCCAAAACATTTCTCACTTGGAAACACTATATGATTAGTTTCAACAAAATTTAAACCACAACCACTCAAACTCTTCTCAACAAACCCATGATGATATCTCGAGCAAGCTTACCAAATGGGATTCACTTTTTGACTATCTAACCAAATTAATTACACTCTTTCCTTCATGATCTTCAGGACACCTAGAGATAGAAAAACATTCCCACAGGGAATAATTTGATTCATCCAATCCCCATGGGCCTCAATCCACTCCATTGTTCTGTGATCTAATGACTCACTTGTGGCATAGATTTCCTAAAGTCAATTTCACCAGATTTGATGGGTCAAACACCTTAGCATGGGTCACTTAGATGGAACATTAATTTTATTTTCATTGCATGATAGATGATATGATTAAACAAATAGTGGTTTTCTTATATTTATATCTTGAATAATGGAAATGAAGCAAATGGCATACAAAATCCAACAAGGGTTATATTGATTGGACACAATTTGTTTCCAATCTCTTTGAACATTTTGGAACAAACATTTATACTTTGGGGAAACTTCCAAATGTTAAAAAATCCAGCGCAATCAAAGACTTAATCTCATCTTTTGAACAACTTCCCATATGCACTAAAGGAATGCCTGATATCTTTTACAAAGAATGTTTCATCAATGGTTTGAAAGAAGAGATCTATTCATAGGTCTTAGTGGGTCATCCTACTACTTGGTTGGATGTCAGTCAAAGAGCTTGAGAAGAAAAAAAGGTGATGAATGTTGAAATAAAAATTGCCCCATTTATTCCATGTCCTTATCCACCTACCTTCCCTTCCACTAATCCTTCATCATTCTCTCCACCTTGCAAGATCAAAAATTTGACCTCATATTAAATGGTGGACTGCCAACTCAAAGTTATTTGACACAAGTGTGATGAGAAACATTCCCCTAGACATACATGTAAGGAGAAAACCCTCTTTATGGTTGTTTCAAATGACATTTTTTATGAGGAAATTAACATTGGAATTCATGAAGCCCGTCATACACCTATGGAAGGAATTCCCTAAAATTTTCTACCAGAGGAGGAACCCTAGATCTCTTTTCATTCATTGATTGGTCTTTTTTCCCCCAACATCCTAAAATTATATAGCTACCTCAAATATCAGAAGGTCATTGTCTTAATTGATAATTGTAACACACATAACTTTATTCATCGTTAGGTCACCCAAGAAGTACACTACTATATCCATGTTGTGAACAACTTCCAAATCATGATTTTAAATGGAGGAGTTATGAAATGTGGGGTCATTTTGAAAATGTGTAGATTCAAATGGGAGATTATTCCATCATAATCCATACGTTTTCTATTGACATAGATGGTTGTGATATTTTCATGGGTGCTAAATGGTTACCAACATTAATTTCTATCACTATGGATTATAGTGCCTTACACATGATTTTTCAACAAGCACGACATAATTACACTCTCAAAGAAATTATAACTAGATCGTAAGTTATTATTAGTTCACACCATATGGAAATATTATTGACACTACAAGGAAAAGGTCTTGTAGTGGAGGTCATAGCAGAGGTTGTTAGTGTTACAAGATTGGAAAACAATTGTTAAGAAAATCTCTGCTACAACCTCCACCAATGGTAGCAGATGTTTTTACGGAGTTCATAATGGATATAATTTATAAATAAAAAATACTTGGTAGCTATAGGTTTTAGCGGATGTTTGTTCATCGGTGTGCTTAATTGAAATTACATGCCCTGGTGTGTGTCTTAATAGGATGCATTTGTGTTGTACGATTAAAAAAGCTGCACTAGTGCACTCAAATAGAACAAGCGCTAGAAATAATCAAATTTCAATGCTGCACTGGTGCTTGCATATAGAATATATGCACCGGTGCTTGTTTACAAAATAAATGCACCAGTGCTTGTTTACAACATAAACGCACCAGTGCGATATTTTACATCATACACACCGTATATTTTATTAATATTTTTAATTTTACCAATGCTATCCATTTATTAGGGTAAATCGATGCATTTAATTTTCAAACCCACCGATGCTTACAAATTATCAACATGGCCAGTGCATTTTAACACATCAAATGCACCATCAGGATTACAAACTAAAAACCGATGGGCATAAGCTTTTATTGTTCTCGTTGTGCATAGACCATCTACATGAACTGGTGCAATTCATAGAATAAAATGCACCAGTGCTTAATGTTCTATATACACATTGGTGCTTAATTTTTGTATATTTGTACTGGTATGTAATGTTAGTATAGGTGTACCGGTGCGACATATTGTTGACACAACGTCTATCAATAGGGGTTTACTTCACACTATTTCCAACAAACACCAACGCAAACTCCCTTACACACCGGCCCGGAAAGGTGTAACCCTTTCCAGCAACACTTGCGAAGCAAGTGCAATCTCACCCAAGATGGATAAGGGGGCTGTAGGAACCAAGTTTCCATAGTGGAGTTGAGGATATGCTTCACCCGTATATCACTATCGCAGAAAAAAGAGGTTATGGCCCTCGCATCATACTACCAACTTATCAGTCGTACATTAGATCATTCGCAGATTCAACAGATAGTAAACATTCGCAACAACATATTTAACCTAAATATTTGCATCAACAGTAATCATTCAACTCACAGAATACTAAACATGTTGCAAACATTCACATTCATCATTGCATAGAGACAGAGATATAAATAGAACCATAATTGAACATCCTCATGCATTCATTAAAACCCTACGGAATGAACCTCGCAGAAACAGTCAATACACCATGTCATGGATACAAAGCAGATCCAAAAGATGGAAAGATTGATAAAAAACTGGATTCCCTTAGGCTTACAATCCTACTCTATTTATATGCTACTATTCGGTTACAAAATGGTCCACATGACCAATTCGAACTAATTTAACTATTCTTGCGCTTCCTTGAACTCCGTGAATGGTCCTTCTTTCGCGGATTGTGCCTTAGCACGTGTTAGCTTTTGCACTTCATGCGGACTTATCCCATGCCAATAGGCCCCCAACACAAACTTGTGGGTCGCCCTCGAGCCACCTCAGCTAGACACCATTGGTGCATGCACCTGCCATCAGAAGTCATCATATTCAATTTGGAGTTGATCGACGAGTTCCTTCACTGATGCTCAAAGTTGTGCACATTCTTTTACCTGCTCCTCCGTTGGGTGTTAGCAACCCTTATGTTGCACTTCCTCTAGTTGCACATTAACCCATTTCATGACCTCTACTACCCGTGTTATGACGAATTCAGCTTTCATTTGGATCTTGTCCAGTTGTGTGGCCCTTCATTGCTGTCGTTCGTGGGCCTTTGTTACACGTTGTTGCATACTTTTCAGCTTTGTTGCCTTTGTCATCCGCACCATTAGGGCCATCACTTTGAGCGATCCCTTATATGTATCTAACTATGGTTCCACCTCACTGATTTGTCCCTTCAGCACATCCAGCTGGTCATCCTTGACTACGCTACCCCAAAAATCTATGATGCCTTCTGCGACTATTTGTGCCGCCTGTTCCATCTCCTGGATCATTGTTACTGCGTCCTCGATCACCATCTGTCAATTCTGAATCTCTTCAGGCGGTGTGTTGGGTGTCACTCTAGCATGGAGATCTACATTCTCCTTCCTGAGCTTGATGAGAGCCAACCCTAACATAACCACTTGCGCTTCTAGGTCTACCTCTATATCTAGCGCTACTGTGTCTCACACCTTTGCAAGCACTTTTTCTAATTTGGTTTGTTCCTCTATAGCCTTCTCTTTCTCGGCTAGTGCTGCAGCTTGCTTATCTTGAAGACATTGTGCTGCCATATCACTAGTTTGGAGTTGCTTCTTGTATTCGACCATCTTATTGTGCATCGCAGCCTTGTGGTCGCGGATCTTTGCGCTTGTTGCTTCTTGGACTCAGTGCAATGTTAACATTGGGAGCATGTTGAAATCTACCATAACCTGGTCATCCTTCTGAACCTCAATTTCCAAGGTCTTATCACCTATCAATATGGCATGAGATTCGAGTTGGACCACCCATTACTGGTTGCCGACTTCTACCTCAACTCTGGGTGTCAACAGATTTGGCAGAATGTCCCCATGTGGTACACTTATGTTAATTATTATGTTCGCCATTATGGTTAGCAGCTCCCTTATGTACTGGAATTGCTCAGCCGAATACTGCGTAACCTACTCTTGGTTATTTCCATTATTAGTATAATGCTCTCCAAAAGTCTATTGACCTGCTACGCAGTGAGCCCTTCCCATGTGCTATTGCCAGTGTGATCCATCCTTTTCTTTGTCCTCAGCTCTTCCTGTTCTATTTCCAGCTCTGAATCCGTCGGGGTGTTGGCTGTTGAAGCTCCATTGTGGCTGGATTCCGCTGTCTGATCTTTCACATCTTTATCTTGTCCTGCGCCTTCCTTCCGACTGGCAGAAGCTATGTCCTCCCCGCCCTAGTTTTGTCGAACTGTGTCCTGCCCATTTCACATGTCCTTCTGATCGGTTGGGACCTTCCATTCCACCGGCCATTTGGCAATAATGTCATCAAGCTCAGCCTCGGTGAGCTTGTACTATGTCCTCAACCATTGCTTCGCCAGATCTACCCGAGCTCAAAGGTAAATCATTTCTGCCTCAACGGATAGTTGTGCGATGGATCGATACTTTGTTGCGGCTTTCTTTGGTATTCGCGGTATCATCCATGCATCTATTTGCATCCTCTCCAACCATTCTCAAAATTGCAGAGTGTTGTCTTTCTATCGTTCTTTATCAGTGGTGGCCCACAGATTCTAGTACCGCGCACCATCGCATACCCGGGGTCCTATGGTATCATTAGGGAAATTTTGAGGTCTAAAATGGGCCTCCTAAGAAATATAATAAAATATTACAAATTAGGCATTTTGTGTGGGAGGTATATTCACAACTCACCTTTTACACTACAATCAATGTAACTATGGTTAAGTTAAATTGAAAATATATCTAAAATAAAATAATAATAAAATCATTCTTTGTTGTGACTAAAAGTATTACTCTTGAATACATAAATTGTTTCTGAATATAATATAATGAATGTATTTATAAAGTAAAAAGTAATGTGCTCATAAAGTAAAAAGTAAAAAGTAATGTACTCATAAAGTAAAAAGTAATATACTCATAAAATAAAATAAAATATATTATTTTGAATTTTGAAATATAACTTATTCAATATTCAAAATATGATTATAATAATATTTTTAATTTTTAATTTTTAATTTTAAACATAAATTAAATTTATATGAATCAATTTTTATTTCTTTTAAAATATATATTAATTATATAAATTTAACTTATATTTATTAAAAATAAAAATCAGTCATATAGTCATATAAATCCAACTTATATTTCAATATTTATAAAATATGTTGAGTAACTATTATATAAATCTAACTTAAATTTATTAAAACTAAAATTTAATCATTTATTTATATAAATATTAACATTATTTAAATACTAATAATCTATTTACATAAATATCTACATTATTTAAATCTATTTTTATTTATAAAATACTTAATTAACTGATATATCTATATTGATATTACATATCTATAATTTACATAACCAGGTATTTATTTTATGTATTCATTTAATAATCAACATACATACAGTTATTTTTCATTTGTTTTAATTTATATCTTTTACAATTTTTTTTCTTTTTTTATTATTATATTGTATCTCATAAAACTTATCCAATTTATATTAATATTCTTAAATTTAAAATTATATATTATATAAATAGTAATTATTCCACATATTTATGAATTTAAAATTATATATCATATACTAAAATAAAATAATATATTCATCGATTACATCTTCGTAAGAATTTTGTTTCCATAACATAAGGTTTAAAAAATTTAAATCTTAAATGTTTTAAAAGTTTAAATATCCTATCAATTATGCCAAACATTAGGGTAGAATGATATGTATTCAATAATGTTTTTAAAACTTAAAAAAAGTTTAAAAGTTTAAAAGAATTTTAAATTATATATTATATACATATTTTGAATTTAGTTGAATAGTAAGTATTTTTACGTAAAGTTTTAAAACTTCAACCATATATTGTAAATTATTATAAATTATATATTATCATTATATTGTAAATTTATCTATTTATTATAATTTATTTAAATAAAGTTTTTAAATTATATATTATATAATGTAAATTATTTATTTGATTTTGAATAGAAATTTTAATTTTAATTATAATGTAAATTAGTATTAATAATTTATTATTTAAATATTATTATATGTTATATATTAAAAAGTAATTTTATAGTTTTGATTTTGAATAGAGCCTTCACTTTTTTGTATTTGTAATTTATTTATTTTATATTGAAACATTAAGAGTATCTTTTTCTAAGTATTTTAAGGCACTTTAGTACATTTATGTTATATTCAAAAGTAATCTAAAAGTACTCTTTTCATTATGAGTACTTTACTTACAACATTGATATGGTTAACTATGAGTTTTCATTCACTATTTAGAATTTGACAAATAAGTATATTTACCTCAACCAATGCGACCTCAACTATTATAAATGATATCATCCTCTGGAATGTGATTGGTTCTTTAAAAGTTGATTTTGATAGTACATTTTTTGTTTTGAGGCCCATTTTTTACCTCAAAATTCCTCTAAAGCGACACCCTGATAATCGTCGGGTTCCCTCCATCCTACTAATGCAATCAGCAGGATGAGCCATGAATATGTAAATGGTCTCCCGTACTCCTGTGCATCACACACATCCTCAGTCAACTCGCATAGCGAGAATTGGGACTAGTTCATCTGCTCTACTACGACACACCTTTCCGCAGTAGCAATGGCCCCTGAATTACATTGCATGGGATGGTTCTTCTGTGTTACCTTGAATTCTAGTATCTTTCCCACGACTCTGACAGCCTGATTGTTGATTGTGTCGATGAGGTATCCTCTGGAATATTTCTTCATGCCATACTTTGCCGTCAACTATTCCGCTTGTTTCTTGTCATTGTACTTCCCCTGGAAAATTTTTGAAGGGTCCTCTCCATCTTTAGGTAGACCAGTGATTCTTGCAATTAAGTCGACTGTGACATGAATCTTTTCATGCAACCAGAGAAATCCGCCATGAAAACATGCAATTAGTTCTTTGACACATGCATTGCCCTATGCCAATCGTAAAAAATGTGGCATGAGGGTGAGGCCTAATAGCCCCGATCGTTCCAATCCCAATGCCCATTTTGCAGGTTCCTTCGTGGTTGGGCCTCCTTTGTGAGGGACATCATCATGGCCTTCTACGTATTCCTTGAATTTCGCTAGGTCATGGTCGGTATACTGCAGCCTCTGCATCTTGGCCGTAATATTCCCAATGTGAGGAACACCCAGTGGTATCGGCGGTACCTCAATAGGGTATCTTTCATTCTTGTTTATCTGTAGCGTGGGTGCCCCTTTCCGGCATGGCGGAACATACTCTGAGAGCATTGGGCCATCATACCCTTCTTGCGGTACTTTGGTGCCTGAGGGGCCTGCAGCTCCATCGGTGAACCGTGTTGAGGCTCGGGTTCCTTTCTTCTTGGCACGGCCAGTGTCTGGAGGCTGTTTCGCACTTCACTTTTTTCTGACTGGTATGTTGGACATAACTTATAGCTACTCCTCTGTAACTGGCTTCGGCTCTAGTCGCTCTGTGCTAGTGCTTTAAACATAAACCTCCATACAGCTATGCAACCTCTTACTTAATCACAAAATGCCTTTTATTTGCCCCTTTTTCCTGTATTTATAGCATGGGTTGGCCGCGTCGGGCCGATTTTGGACCATGATAACCGAATCCAGCGGTGATTTGCCAAATCTACCATGCACATTGGGTATTTAATGCATTTTTCTTATTTTTGTTGTTGCCCATTGTGGTTTAATTGCTGCATTTATGATGTGATTGGACCCGTTTGCACCAAGTTCGGGATACTATAGTTATTTTGGTGTGGTTGCTGTCGACAGATTCCTATTGTGGTGTCGCGGTGTCGCCCTTTGTTTGTGTTTCTGTCGTTCTTGCGATTGTTTCCAATGCCTTCCAACTTCGTTAGTGTGGTGTCATGTACTTCCCGAACTCATTCCTTACTGGCTCTTTACTTCCTACGTCCAGCGTTCTCCTGTTCTTGGCCTGTATTGTCTCTGTGTGCCTTTGTTTCAACTGGTAGGGCCGCTGCTTGACTGGCTTCGCATCAAGTTTCAGGGGAATGTTCATTTCACCCAAGTCTCCAGAAATTCCTTTCATCTCTGAGAATTGCATTGGAAACGGATCCTAAAACTCATGCAGCAAATCAATCATCTTCGCAATCGTGGACTCATCCCAGTAGTCACCAATGCTCGTGAACTTCGAGTTCTCCTTTTACCCCATGTTCACCTTCTTAATCTTCAGTGGTTGTTGAAATTTATCATATGGTATTTCTCGTGCCTCGACACTGCGACTACCTTATGATTTCGGCATGTATATAGCCATTGGATCATCCTCATCATCTGGCTCTCCTATGACATTATAACATTCCATCAACATTTCGGGTGTCATAGTCCATTGAAGTGTCATCGGTTGTTCTGTCGGTATCGCTTCAAATATCCTTTCGCGGATCACCAGTAGTGAATTATGGATGAAGGGATTTTCATCTGAGAAAGAAAACGATTGGCTGAAGCCAATGGTAAGTTGTTCCCAAGAGGTCCTCCCATGTCGCAGTTCTACAACGACATACCAACTCCGCGGGACTTCATCCAACATGTGCACGAATGCATGTACCCACTCCTGCTTCACTCAGGAACCCCATGAGGCATCGACATAGTGGCCAAGTTGTGATATTCGATTTGTGCACTGCCCACCAGTGTGCAGGAGTAGCCTTCAAGGCTTCCTCCAAGGCCAGCAGGCATTGCATCTCTACCACTTTCTCTTCAAAGTTAGTGATAAACTTGCTCAAATTGGGCAATCCCTCATATGTAGGTAGTGTACATTCCTCCGTGGCCACCCATCGCAGTGACTGCGTTACCCGTTTGCATCTTCTAAATGACACTTCGTGTAACTGGTTTTTCCAATTCTCAACCGCCTCGTCTGAATCTAATGATGTCGAACTGGCACTGTGCCATCCCAGTTCTCCACCTGCGATGGGATTAATATACTCCTCAGATATGTTATACAAACTGTCCCAGCCTTCCACAAACTTATCTCTTGCTAGTTCAACATAGCGTTGCCCTTCCGCAGGATCCAGAGGTGCGATAACTATCATCATGCGATTCTCAAATGACTTCGTCCGCTTCTTGAAATTAATAATCGCTTGGTTGTCGAATGCCCAGTCTATCCCCAGCAGTACCGGATAGGGACTAGTGTTATCAACAATCTCTATGACGTCGAAATCGCATATGTCCTGAGCCCCTCAATTTCGACTGGAAGTTGACATACTCGACCAAGTGGGGTGACCTTACTCTTGATTTTCCAATTGCAGCTATACTGGCAACCAGACTAGATCAAGTTTCCCCATTGTTTCCCATGTTTGTTTGGTCAGAATATTCACATCCGACCCCAGGTCCAAAATGATGGAGTCGATATCAAATGCTCCAATTTGTGCTGACATTTGCATCTCCCTTCTTGTCTTTCTTGTGCGTATGCGATTAACCTTATGTTCCTGGCATGTACCCTCTCGTCAATGCAACAGGCTGGATATTTCTTCCAATGCGTCTGGGTCCTTTTCCAGCTCCAGGCAACTCTCCAAGAATGCTTTTAGATTGTTTTCCTTCCTCCGCGACTTTGTCGATTCGAATGTCGGTGGCATGTCATAGACTTCCAACTGAAGAGGTAACTGCCTCCTATTCCTCATCGCTTTCTGTGCCTCCAAGAAAAACATCCCTTTCAACTTCCACATTAAAGGTGACTTGCTTCTTGGCTATTGGTTGGATATTAGCATGTGACCTCTCAGCTCCTGTCACAGCTCCTCCTTGTGTCACAACTCCAACAGTTGAATTGTGTTTTCGAACCTCCGTCGATATCATTTGTATAGCCGATGGTGCATTCTGATTGTTCAGATTCTAGTTCTGTGGCAGATTCTTGGTCTGCCATTTCGCGATGAGATGAGGGCAGTCCTCCACACTATGATCCACAACACTGCAATAACTACACTACGGCGTTGGGTTTGGCCAGTCCCTCTGATAATGACCTTGTTGTCCACAATTATAACATATTATCGGCCCTCTTCCTCATCCAGCAGCTCCTCCGCGTCCAACACTAGCACCTAGACCTCCGTGGAAACCTCCTCTCAAACCTCCACGTGGTGGCCCATATGGAGGATACTGCGGCTACCCATACTGCAGCTGGCTATACAACAGTGGCGGATACTGCGACTGCCCATAGTGTGGTTTCCCGTATTGCCCTTGATCATATTGCTGCGGTTTATGAAACTACGGCTGCGGCTCAGTGTACTGCAGTTGCTGCTGCACCGCTGGTTGCTCCTCCCCTTTCATAAAATATGTGTCCACGGTCTGGTCTTGCAATAGGTCATAGGCCCTGCAGTCTTTCTCATCATGGCCAATTGATAGACAAAATTTGCAATACAAGTTTGCTGGCTTCAACACCATCTTTTGCAGACATACACATTCCTCTAGTCTGACATATAGGACACCATAGCATGCCTCCTTGACACAGGGGGTTTTGTGCCCCCAACTACAAATACACATGGAATGCCGAGCAATTATCCTTATGGTGTTCCTCAGCGTTGCACCTGGTGCACCATATGTCTCCATAGGTTTCCTTTCCATTCTTGATATCCTCCAATTGAAGTGTTAGAGTGGCCAATTGCACCTAGATTCTATCCATTCCCATCCTTGCTTCGTCGATTGGTGAAGCTTCCAGTTTCATTGCAATCTCTAATGATTCCTCTTGTGTCGCTACTTTTTGCTGCATCAGTGGTCCACGGAAATGCGGTACCAGTATTGCGATGAACCACTCTTTGTGTTGCATTTCATTTATCAGAAAGCTCACTTTTGCTATCAACGTCTTGTACTGCTGATCGAATTCCCACACTGGATCGTTTGGGAATTGCTTAATCTCCTTGAGCTCGGTAACATACTACGACTCTAATTTTGGTTTTTAAACTCATCAATTATCGTCGTTCTGACCTACGCCAATGTCTTGGCCGCTGCTCCCGTCGGAACATTTATAAATTTCATGAACCAGTCTAATGCCCGACCCCTAAGGGTCGTCGCTATCTGTCCCATCTTTATGGCTTCATCCTGGACCTACTTCACAGTCTAGACTACTTCACATATAAACCAATATTGTTTGGGATCCTCAGTTTTGTTCCCCTGAAAGGTAGGCATCTTTTCCTTGTCTTCCATCCTAACGTTTCTGCTACTATTGTTTACTAAAGTGTTACTCTTATCGCTACACGTAGGGAAACTCTGCGAATAGCTTTTGTTTCTTCCTGTAAAATTTTGAGTAGTGCACGGGGTTGAAGGTATGTTGTAACTTATGATCTGTCCCTCTTCTACTTTTGGGGTAGCCTGGTCAATGTCTCCTTCGCAATAAGGTCGCTTCCTCCCTTGTGGTCCCATTTCGCAGTCCTCCATTCCGGTCCTCTCAGGAGACTCTCTCTCAGTCCTCCTCTTCTTCTCAGGATGCCAAAATATCACCCCACTTCTCAAGGTACAACACTCTTCATATGCCTCCCTTAGATACTCGTCGTCGCTTATGTCCATCTACCCCACATCTTTATATCAGATCCGCATTCACGCGATACCCTCAACCTCCGCACTGATTTTTCTACTCGTTGGCAGACATTCTCAATATTCCCTTTTTGTAGACAAGCATCTTAATCCACATTTTTAATAATGACAAGAACCTTACTCTCGGTCCCTTGAAGAAGTTCCTCTTTGCATCACTATATGACTTGATAATGTCTATTGCGAACTCAGTTACGTATCCCTCAAGGATACTATCCACCCAAAAATCAATTTCCCGCGATACCTTGTTATTGACTTGCTTTAGCTGTCGGATCAATTCTAGGGTCCAACTATCAGGTTCAGTCTTCTGGCAGTGATTCTTTCAGAACGTCAACTGCACTATCCACTCGTGCAACAACACTGGGAATCCACAGAAGAATATCTCATGGATATCTGAATAAATGTATTTCTGCAGCCCATTGGTTGTTGTTTGCTAAGGGTTTCTCTTTTCGCCTTCTGCAAATTCCTTTTCCTTCTTATCGAACCACTCTTGGATCTCTAGTTTTGTCGGATGCCACAACATATCCTCTTCTTTTCTTCCTCAAGTTCCCAGAAATGGAACCATTTGTTGACGCAACGTCTATCGACAGGGGTTCTATTCGCACTGTCGGCAACAAACACCAACCCAAACTCCCTTACACACTCGCTCAGAAAGGTGTAACCCTTTCCAGCAACACTTGCGAAGCAAGTGCAGTCTCACCCGAGATGGATACGGGGGCTACAGGAACCAAGTTTCTACAGTGGAGTTGAGGATATGCTTCACCCGTGTATCACTATCACAGAAACAAGACGTTATGGCCTTCGCATCATACTACCAACTTATAATTCGCAGACTCAACAAATAGTAAACATTCGCAACAACATATTTAACCTACTTATTCGCATCAACAGTGATCATTCAACTCACAGAATACTAAACATGTTGCAAACATTCACATTCATCATCACATAGAGACAGAGAAAGAAATAGAACCATAATCAAACATCCTCATGCATTCATTAAAACCCTGCGGAATGAACCTCGCAGAAACAGTCAATACACCATGTCGCGGATACAAAGCAGATCCAAAAGATGGAAAGATTGATAAAAAAATGGATCCCCTTAGGCTTACAATCCTACTCTATTTATATGCTACTATTCGGTTACAAAATGCTCCACATGACCAATTCTAACTGATTTAACTATTCATGTGCTTCCTCGAACTCCACAAATGGTCCTTCTTTCGTGGATTGTGCGTTTCGCACCTGTCGGCTTCTGCACTTCCTGTGGACTTATCCCATGCCAACACATATATTAGTAAAAGCACTGCATATGATTCTTTGAAGAATGGATACTGACATTTCAATCAAATATATATATTATATTTAGGTGAGTGCACAAAGTTGAGGAACTTTTTAGATGCAATGGTAGATTCAAGAAACCCATTCAAGTTCCATAAAAGATTATTGATCCCAAGCAATTTTAACCCTGCCAAGGCTTGTCCCGAGCCTGCCACGTTGAAGGCCAAGTAGGATAGTTATAGAGAACACATACATGTTATGTAGTTATAAAACACGTACATTTTTTGAGCTAATAAACACGTACACGTTATGATCTAATAAATGTGTACGCATTTTTTAAAACATGTTTTATGCCCGAAACGGGGCGAGCCCATTATTTCCTCCACGATAGTGATGACGACAAAACGAGTTTTGGTGGACGCATTTTGAAGTTTTGGGCCCAAATCTTCCAACTTTGGCACCAATTTCTTCAACCTCGGGTATTTAAACCAGATTCCACCCTTCTAATTTCTATTTTATTTTATTTTTTTATTAACTAAAATCAATTGAATCCATAGATTTTTAAATTTGTATTCCCTAAAATAAATTTAGACCATAACACCAAACATTTGTATGCCCAAAAAAAATTAAAACCCCAACTAACTCATAAAAATAAAATCAATTTCAATAGATACATATATATACATTCAAGCATCCTTGTGAATCCAAACCAATATTCACAAATATCCAAAGATGCTCATGTATATAGCAAGATTGCTTACAACTAAAAAACAAATCCAGTACTATTGATATCTTCCCCAAAATACATAAAAAAGAGACGATAAATGGCCTATAGAGTCCAAAAAACTTCAGGCCACAACAAATAATAACATATCAAAATCCTTGACAATATTGGGATTTTATTCATCAATAGCATCGTTTACCCGCTCCTCTAGGCTCTAACCCTTGCCTCTTCCCGGAATATCGAATTTGGTCCTCTAAGGACATTAGTCAACACCTTATAGTTTCGATGAAACTTCCTAATCCAAGTTTTAAGATAGGCTAGCGAAGCTTCCCATGCTTAATAAATGTTTTCACTTAAGTGAAGGGCGCATTTTGGCTAAGGTCAAGACAGAGGAGTCCAGCAATAAGCTCTACCAACATCAAGAATCATAGGTAGGTTGATGTGTTTGATTACATGTCAATCCCATAATATCATACATGATAGAATCCAATGGAAACCTTGCAATCCTAAAATATTGAAAACTGTTAATTCTGTTGAATTATAGATCCCAAACTACTATAACCAAATATGCAAATTTTTTCATGTGTATATAGAAAGAGTTCATACAACTAAAATAAAATCATGTGAAATCCATATATGCCCCAAATTACATATAAACAAATATGCTAAATGGTCTATACAGTCCAAAAAACTTCACGCAACAACAAATAATTACATATATCAAAATCCTTGCATATATTGGGATTTTATTCATCAATAACACCACGTGCCCCCTGCTCTAGGCTCTAGCCATTTCCTCTTGTTGGAACGGGATTAAACCGCATGAAGTGCGGATTCCGACAATGATAGAAGGGTCATCAGCGGAATAAAGGACCATTTGGGGAGAATAAGAAGCTGACGAAAGCGCGAGTTTTGGTCAAAGTTAGTTAGATTTGGTGATGTGGACCATTTTGTAACTACATTAGTTGTCTAAAAATAGATCCACATTTGTAAGCCTAAGGGCATATTTTTGGCATCGATTGATAGCATTGAAGAATAGAGTGATTTTGTATTTTCCGCTTTCGGCAAGTTTTTCCTTGTATGTGAATTCGCGTTAAGTCGTACTTTTTGAGATGAGTTAATGCATGAAGATGTTTGATTATGTTCTCATTTTTGTCGTTGCGTTGTGAATGGTGAATATTCTCTAAATGGTGTGATGTGTTTAAAATTTTGTTTCTCTATTGATTAATATGTGTTATGCAAATGTTGCTTATATGGTGTTGATGCGGATGCTAAGTTATTGTGCGAAATGTTAAGATAATGTTAAGATGGATCTCTGGTTTCTGTAACGACTAAGTAAGGGTTAATGAATGTTCTCTCCATTCTGTGAAAACTTGGTTCCTGAAGCCCCCTTGATCATCTCGGATCAGACCTCACTTGCTTCGCGGGTGTTGTTGGAAAGGGGAAAACCTTTCCAGGCCGATGCTCAATGGTGTTTGGCTGGTGTTTGTTGACAGTAGTGCGAAGTGAACCCATGTCGACAGAACTGTGTTAACAAATGGTTCCGTTGTCGGGACTGTAGTGCGAAGAGAAAAAGAGAGGACATGTTGTGGCATCCAATGAAATCGTAGATCGAGGATTGGTTCGACAAGAAAGCACCAGAGTTTGTTGAAGAAGAGAATCGCCAACCCGAATGGGCAACAACCAAGTGGTTGCAAAAATACCTATACTCCAACATCCATGAGATATTTTTCTGTGAATTTCCAATATTGTTGCATGAGTGGTTCGCGCAATTGACATTTCAGAAGAAAAATTGCCAAGGTGGTGAACTTGAACACTATTGGAATATTCTCACCATCATTTTTCGGATTTGCATGTCTGCATGCATCCATTCATCATGCATGCATTTGCATGCATCCATTCATCATCTTGGTGGCCCTCCCAACACCTAGAGCCTATTTTCAGCTCCTTAGAGCCTGTGTTCAGCCCCCAGTAGCCCTCCTACCTACCTGATGTGCCCTATTTGACTCTTTTGCATGACATGTAAGCCTTTGCTCACCTACCACGAGTTATCATTTAGTTAGAGCGCCTTATCTCACCTACCAGGTGTCTGATAGACAATTATAGCATTGATTGAGCAGTTCTTCCACTGATTGCTCATGCTAACTACCTGTAGCTCCTAGTTAGCTAGTTCTAGAGTGCCACTTGACCTTCTGATAGCCTCATGCACCCTCCTTGGAGTCTCCATCCCCTGATTTGTGCCTAGATGGTTCTGTTAGACTCAATTAGACTCACTTGACTGACTATTAACATTTATGACTGATACTACTGACTAGATGATGTATCCAATGTTATTAAAACTAGACTTTGATCATGATTGGAATGACCTCCTTGGTTTATTCGAATTCTACACAAAGTTATTGTATTATTGTATTCATTTTTCACAATGCCAACTCACAGCTGATGTATGATACGGCTATTCTCCATTTTCTGTGTTCATGAATGATTATTGAGTGCATTCTTCTCTTCTTCTTTACAACTCCTTGAGATTTTGTGTGAGGCTTGTTACAGCCGTTAGATCCTACGGCACATTATCACATGGTATCAGAGTAGTCAACAGCTATTCGAATTGCATCCATTGCAGCAGCAACAGTTGTGGCATTTCTTTGAGCAACTATCTTTCACTGAGCACCGGAAGCCTCTGAGTTTCCACAACAAATTGTGGTACTATTAACTTTAATTCACTGGAGCAATCAAGTGAGGTCTAGCTAGGTGTGAAGGACTTAGTCTATGTTTTCATTGTTCCTAAGGTAGTGTTCATTCGAAGTGTAGCAAATCTCCATAAAAAAAACTCTTCTTGTTTTGCAGGTTTATTCACCCATTTGAATTCTTCTTCAATTCAAGCTTCACTGGTCAGATGGATCTAAAACTCACTTCTTCCAACTATGTCAAATGGAAAGATAAGATGGCTCTCTTCATGAGTTCGAAGAGCTTCACCAGGATACTAAATGTAACTATGGTCGAACCACTCAGTGCAGTAGAGAAATCCAAGTACTTGGATAGACTTGATGAAGTAGTAGGCTTACTTCTTCTCTCAATTTCTGAAGATCTTCACTTCCATGTCATCGATTCAACATCTCCAAAAGAGGTTTGGGACAAGCTTGAATCCCTATTTGGACATAAAGATGATCTGAAAGGTCATAAATTGGAGAATGAACTCATCTCATTGAGTCTTGAAAGCTTCGAATCCATCAATGCTTTCCTGACAAAGTTCAAAATATTGATTTCACTATTGAAGATATATGAGATAGTGAAATAAGACAAACAATTCATTCATTCCATTCTCTCCAAATTGGGGCCAAACTTCTCAGTTTTTGTCTCCACATTTCAATCAGCTAAGATGTCCATTCCAAAATGGAAGTTTCCCTCACTTGATGACTTCATCCAATCTCTTACACAAGAGGAGGAGAAGTTAATCTCCATGGGAATGATCAAACCAAAGTTGGATTCGGCCCTTACAGCTGCTGAAGTGAAAAGACCGGATGCAAAGGGAAAGCAAAAGTTTTCTGAAAAGAGAGCGAATGATACAAAGCCAAAAGATCTTCCAGATCAGTCAGATGGGGCTTCGAACTCAAAGAAGAACAAGCAATCTCAGAAAGAGAGATCCAAGTGCACATATTTTCATCGGGGATTTCATCCTGAGAGTTCTTGTATGAAGAAGACTATATATTTGATGGCTCGGTTACTTGAGAAGAACAATCTCCCTATACCTGCATGTGCAAGGAAGAAAGATACTGATACTGAACCTTCTAGATTTGAGGACAAAGAAAGATGCCATGCTCTCATGGTAAATGCATCAACAGATTATTTATTCATAATAGATTCATGAGAAACAAGACATATGTCTTCTTGCAAAGATATCTTCTCCAACTTCGAATGCTCAGTTGGTCCTCCCATCAAGTTGGGAAATGATTCAGAAGTCTCCTCTCAGGGTATTGGAAGAATCAATCTTGACCATGGTTACTTTTCTTATGTGCTTTATGTTGCTTCTCTCACAACAAATATACTTTCATTGCACTAAATGACTCATATTGGAGAGCTCAAAAGAGTGAGATTTTATCCAAATGAAGTCGAGGTACAACACATGGTTTCAGGGAAAATCATTGAAAAAGGAGTCGCAAATCATAAGACAAAACTCTATGAGTTTTCACACTTCTTACCTCTCTCAAAGAAATCTGCTCTTCACTCTCATACAAATGAAGAGAGTAGGCTATCTCATCTCAACTACAAGCATTTGCAAAACTTGCAAGCTCGAAATGTGGTTAATGGTCTTCCAAATGGAAAGTTTGCTCATGGAACCTTCAAAGATTGCTTGAAAGGAAAAGATCCAAGAAAGGAGATTGAGAAAAAGAGGACTCTTGAAGAAGTGTGAATGCTAGATCCAGATCCACAAGAACATGAAGATCTAGCACCTATTAGTTCAACTCCAATTTCAAAATGGGCCACCACTACTACATCCACCAGTGATCTTGATGAAGATCCATCATAATTTTTTCCTAGTTCTTTTGATAATGATATTAGTACCATTGATATTAGTACTATATGTTGATGATTTGTTTCTCACAGGAGACAAGAAACTTACCGAGTGGTGCAACAATATTTTCTCCTCTAAGTTCGAGATGGAGGATATTGGTTTGATGCATTACTTCCTGGGTTTGGAGGTGTGGTAGAGATAGGATAATATTTTCCTATGTCGAGGAAAGTATACCATTGATATCTTGAGGGTATCTGGTATGTTGGACTGCAAGTCCATGAGCACACCCATGGAGACAAACCTGAAGAAGTTGAGTGACTCAGCTTCCGAGTCAAATTTGATGGATCCCACCATGTACAGACAGTTGATCGGTTCATTGATATATCTAGTTAACACAATACCAGGTATATTCTTCACAGTGAGTGCTCTAAGTCACCTAAATTGTCCTTGACTGAATCTATCAAGATCCTCCTTGTCTTGGCATCATTTTTCTTCCATTGAGTCTTCTCCACTTCTTCTTCTTCAGGTTCTATCACTCCATTCACAACAAAATTTAGTAGATCATTTTCTTCTAGAGAAATAAGCACTCTAGACTTCCATGAATGAAAATTTGAAGATTCATCAAGCCTATTTTCAACATTGATGCTTTACATTTTGACTGAGAAGCAGAACTGTGGCCTGGATAAAAAACCCTAGTAGAAGCCAGGTCAAAAATGAACTTTGGATTCTTGGAGAAACACTTCCACAAATGAATTCACCCTCCTAGGGAAAGTTGAATTAACCTCCTTTTCTTCATGATCTATGATCAGAATGCTGAGAAACGACAAACCCTAATTCTCAACTTGCTGCAATAATCGGCTCAAAATTTGAAAATCTTCATAATGAACTTCTACTTGCACAGGAAATTTTTCCTTCCTAGGGCGAGCTCAATGATGCTAGGGGAGAACCAATTTAGTAGATAAAAACAGAAGACATGGAAAACCCTAGTTTCAGCAATAGTCATATTCAATACTACTATGATACCATGTTAGAATTTTATTACAGCAATATAATTTTCATCTCTTTCAACTTTTTTCCAGGGGAAAAAAAATAGACCAATGTTATTCAATAGAATCAAAAGGTACATGATCGTCCAGTCTCCGAAAAGACTATTCAAAAGATGTAGCAGATATCATCCATACATATCATTGCCACAAAAATAAAAATAAAAAGAGTTCAGAAAAGTACATCCTGGAACAAAATAGAATAGAATAGTAAAGATACAAATCTATGAACTTAATAGATCTTCATAGATCCATCATTAATAATTTGTGAATTAAAGAATTCTTCCCAAATTATAAAACCTTCTTCACTGCTGAGTGTCTGCTTTGAAAGTTTGTCTACCAACAAATTATGCTTCCTATAGATATGCTCCAGCGAGATGTTCCTGAAAAGAAGAAGTGTGTATTTGATCATGTTGCTCCAATGAGATAATGTTAGTATTTTAAGGTTGCAATCTCCCTATGCCCATTTTATGGTCACCCTGGAATCTCGAAGATTTTCAGATCATCAATGCCAAAAATAATTGCCACCTTCAAAGCACACCATAATGCTAAAAGTTATACCTTCATTTTTGTCCCAACACCACAATTGAGTTTTAAAGTAAAGTAGTGAGAATCATTCAAATAAATTACGCCACGAGCTTAACACAAACCATTTTTTGCTGCACCATCAAAAAAGAGTGTTGGGCAATTGAATACAAGAGCAAACAATCCAATACTCTTTATCTTTAAAGGCTTATGAATTTTGTAAATAGAATGATACATATTAATAATTTGACAAGTAATTTTCTGAAGGCACAGTTTCTGATCTTCAAAAACTGCTTTGTTCATGGTAGACCATATAGACCAAGCAATAATTAAAGGCATAAAAGCATGGGCTTTACAATCCCTGAACCAAATAAGTGAGCTGACTTCGAAATTATCAATTCCCCCATTCTTGGGTTGCACCATCAAAAAAGAGTGTTGGGAAATTGAATACAGGAGAAAACAATCCAGTACTCTTTACCTTTAAAGCCTTCTAAATTATGTAAATAGAATGATACATATTAATAATCTGACAGGTAATCTTCTAAAGGCACGGTTTTTGATCTTCAAAAACGGCTTTGTTCCTGGTAGATCATATAGACCAAGTAATAAGTAAAGGCAGAAAAGGATGGGATTTACAATCCCTGAACCAGTTAAGTGAGATGACTTCGAAATTATCAATCCCCCATTCTTGAGAGATATGTAAAACGGAGCAAATAAACTTCCATAAATTCCTAACGAAGAGACAAGTCACCAAAAGATGTATTGTAGTCTTAGAATCAAAGTTGCATAATGAACATCTGCTAGGACCCTTCCATCCCATTTTCAATAAGTTATCCAAAGTTTTTAATTTTCCTTGGTAAGCAAACCAACCAAAACACTTAATATTTAATGGAATCTTCCAACTCCATAATCGCCTGCACCACCAATTTTGAGGGATGAAATATCTGTACTTTATAAATGCCTTATAGGCAGAATTTGTAGTGATTTCACCAGTGCGAGGCTTTCCATTCCATTTAGCTATGTCCATACCTGAAGATAGTCTACACCTACCAACATCAAGCCTATGAAGGTAATCATCCCATTCCCAAGCAAACTTCCCAGTAAAACCAATATCAACAGCTTTGATCCAGTATGATTTCCCATTAAATATACTATTGTTCCAAGTATTTCTTGTTTTTGGGAAAGCAGGGTCCATCAAAAGTATGCATTGTGGGTACTCATTGGATGCGGAATTAAATTCCGCATCCAACGAGTGCTCCCACTCGAAATTTGAGTAAAAGCACAGGGAGATATGTTGAAAATACGAACAAAAAAATAGTTTTTTCTTTCTTCCTCCAAAATTAATAAATATTATTTTATTATTTTAACTATTATTTCATTATTGTAACTATTATTTTATTATTTTCCTAATTAGGAGGCCCATTTAGACCTCAAATTTCCTCTAATGTTTACTCATAGATTCAGTACAATAAAGTTAAAAGTACAAGAAGAATAGATGCCCAAATAAATCAATTCCAAATGTATTTTGCAACCCAAAAAGTCAAATTTCTTCACTCGAGCGAACTTGCTTGAGATGAGTGTACAAATGAGAGGAGCAACACTTCTATTTATACATTACTTTTCGGTAAATTCCCAAGTGGGATGACTTGACAATTTTGCTGGGGCCGACTGGTCATTTTGAATTATAAAAATACATATATTATTTGTTTTATTTTGTAGGCCGAATAGACTAGTGAGGAGACCTCACGTACCTACATCATCAACATAATTGTGGACTAAAGCAGGCTTCTAACTCCCCCCTCCAAATCATTTTTTTCTTTAAGGACAATAAATCTGAATTTAACAGAGAAAAAACAGTGTTATCTTGAAGGAGAGGATAAGGCCATAAAAAGTTTATTTTTCCATTAATGGAAAGAATAAACATGCTAAAACTACTTGTAGCAATTTTATATTTATCCTTTCTATTCTCATTGTTAATGACATATTTATCTTGTTTTATGGCCTTATCCTCTCCTCCAAGTTAGCACTGACAAAATATTTGTCAAAATACATATCGAATTTCAACAAATAACATACAGATAAGATGATAAGGACCCCTCCCACAGGGGGTAGAGCAATTGGTAATGAGGAAATGAGATGAGAAGTTGTAAATGGAAGGTCACAAGTTCAAATTTTGGTGGGTTCTATCTTACAAAAAAAAATATGATGAATACCCCTCCCAAGAAAAAGAGCCTCACCAAATCAGTGTGGCCCTCCTACTATTATACACAGCATATGAGAAGATTACTCTTGAAAGAAGAATCTCCAAGTTGATGTAAGGGACCTTCAAAGAGAGTTACCGGGTCTTATACTAATCTTGGAATGATGTAGAGATAAATCACAAGAGCAACAATTTTTTTCTTCTTAGAATATAACTACCATTTCTAGTTTTCACCTCTGTTTTTCCTCATAATTCCTCGAGGAGGTTTTCACCATGAGGATATTATATCATTTTTTACTCTACAAATCAAGAATTTCTAGGAAACCTAGTTTTTAGGCCAAGATCTATCTTATGATGCCTCAAAAGAGGTTTCATCGTAGGATTTTTTTTTTTTTCTTGAGATGTGTTTTTTTTTTTCTCCGTATTGAAGGCAAGGATGACATGAATCAAGTTAAATTTTGGATCTATGTAAAAAATCCGCAGGCTTTTTCTTTGATGTTAAACAATGATGGAGCTTGTCCATTAATGATGTCTTTTCAAGTAGTTAAGTTCATTGCAGTAGTAGAGGAAATTTAAATCTGTGAGGTTCTTCTTGTGCAACAATGTCCTCATCATAATTTTAATGGTCATGAATACTTTAATTCCATATGACTATTTCTATATATAGGCCATGTTGCTTCAAGAAATTTGTTTGCATTAATTCCATGTTGTTTGGAGAACTTTGTTTGCACCAATGCTTCCTTTTCCATAAGGATAGATAAGATAATGTAATTTTATTAATGTCCAACAAATGAACACAAAAGTAGGCCAATGGAATTAAGAGTACATTCTTGTGAGTATAAAGTGCAAGTGCAAAATCAACTCCTATATTAGTACTAAAAGTAGAAAAACATAAAGAATTAAGTATATAGCTAAATGCTAGATGTTCTAGCTAAGAGAAGACATAAAATAAGGTGTCAGTACAAGAGAGATGCAAGACATTGATGAGTTTCGGTCTTGAACAAAAGAGAGGATGTTAGGCATACTAGAGGTAGTCATTGTTGAAATATTGTAACTTCGAAGAATATTCTATTGTATTTTATTATTGTAATTTATTCAGAGATATTTTATTCCTCCGTCGGGATGTTATTATTGTATTTGGTCATCATAAAGTCATGAGGTAAAACCTCCTTTGTAATTTGGGTCGATAGAACCCTCCAGAAAGTAATATTATATTTTTTTGAGTCTTCCTAGGTAAGTCGGACCAATTAAGTTTGTTGGGGCCAGCCTAGTTACTAAAAAAGTCAAGTGGAAGATAAAGTATAAATAGGAGTGATGTGCTCCTCATTTGGACACACACACTCACTTGTGTAATTCACATAGGAGAGAGAGAGAGAGAGAGATCTGCAAGGAGAAGGAGCACTTGTTTGGGATTTTCTCTTTGTACTTTTGATCATCTATATTAAGGAAGTTTTTGTTGGGTTTTCTTCCCCTAGAGGGTTTCCCAGGATAATTTTGTGTATATCTTGTGATTGTGTTTCTTTCAGTGATCCTGTATATGCTATTGTTGTGAAATTGAATTGAATACTGATGTTATCTATATTATCATATTGAATCTTAACATGGTATCAGAGCTAGCCTGAATAGGACAACTTTCACAAGGTAAAACTTTCTCTCTCTCTCTCCGGAAGTGAAAAATTAGGGCTTTTCACAGAAGTGGAATTTTTGAGTGCTAATAGCATAGAAAGATGCGCCTCTCCAAGAGAGAAATTTTGATACCAAGATCAAAGTTTTTGAGTGGGTAAAAATCCCATAAAGTCAAACCCTAGTTTGACTTTGGACCAGAAAACTAGAAAAAGCCAGAAAAATTAGCTAGAAGGGTGAAACATTAGAGAAATTTTGAGGTAAAAAATGGGCCTCAAAACAAAAGAAATGTACTATAAAAATTAACCAATAGGATTCAACGTGATGATGTAAACCATGGGGGATGAATCACCATTTTTGGGTAAAAAAGTAAAAAGGTAAAAAGGTCAAAGTGAAAAAACTACTTCTTCAATTCGTATTTTCAACTTATCTCGCTATATATTCACTCAAATTTCGATCACGAGCAGCCGTTGGATGGGGAATTCAATGTCAATCACGAGCATCACATTTTTTCATGTATTTCTTATTTTTGGGGTAGAGAGTCCATCAAAAGTATGCTGAGTGGGTACTCGTTGGATGCGGAATTGAATTCTCCATCCAACGGCTGCTTGTGATCGAAATTTGAGTGAATATACAGGGAGATAAGTTGAAAATACGAATTGAAGAAGTAGTTTTTCTTTTTTCCTCCAAAATTTGATGAGGTATGCTAATATTATTTTATAATTCTCCTTAGGAGGCCCATTTTAGACCTCAAAATTTCTCTAATGATTTGGAATCTCCAAAAACCAAGTGTACCAGTCAATTCACCTCAGTCAAGCACATCTCCTGGTAAGGTCAGTTTTGTATTTTGAGAAATTTCATTTTTTGGTGACCTCCTGGATAAGATGGCCCTAAGCACTAAGGTTGAGGATAATCTAGAAGGCATAGAGAATTTTTGAGCATGGAAATATAGGATTAGCCTCATTCTTGAAGAGAATGATCTTTCCAAATACATCAAGAAAGAAGTTGCAGAATCTGAAGAGGATGAAGCTAAGGAGAAGCACCAGAAGGACCTGATTAGGGAAAGGAGAATCATTGTTGATTCTATCAAATACCACTTGATTCCTCGAGTGTTATCCAATAAGACCCCAAAGGAGATGTATAATTCCCTAGCCAGAATGTATGAAGGAAAGAACATCAATAGGACGATGAATTTGAGATCTCAATTAAAGAGTACCAAGATGAGCCAAGGCGAATCCATTCAAGAATACTTTACAAGGGTTTCCCAATTCAAGGAAAAAATAGAAGCTATTGGAGACACCCTTGACGAAGATGAGTTGGTAATGACTTCTCTCAATGGTCTCACTATACCTTGGGATTCATTCATCCAGACTATGTGTGCTAGAAAGGAAAGCATGAAATTTGACATTGTATGGGAATATTGCATCCAAGAGGAGGCTAGAGTAGCCAATATAGATGCTCTAGTTAAAGAAGATGATCAAGCCCTATCCGCCCATACCAAGAGAGGAATAATTCAATCTAACTTCAAGAAGGAAAGCCATAAGAAGTCTCAACCTCCCAAGAAGTTCCAAAGGACAAGAGGAAACAATCCAAGAAGAAACCACTCCAACTTTCAATGTTTCAATTGTGACAATCTAGGACACATTGCCAGAGATTGTCCAAAAAGAAAATATAGAAAAGAAGATTTCAAGAAATATAGCAAAAAAGACATCATGCTCATTTTGCCGAAGATGAAGAAGAATAAGACGGAGAAGAAGAACCTCCCAAGAAGGTTGCAAAAGAAGAATTCAAAGAATATGTCTTGTAATAGTGATGTTTTCAAAGCACTCTCTCCAATCTTGAAGAAAAAGGACTCCCCTCATAAAGCTTCACTAAGAGAATTGGAGAAGAAACATACAAGATTGTTTCAGGAACTCTGATGATGAAGTAGAGCTCGCCATCAGAAATTTCAGTAATCCTTGCAAGGAGACTAGGATCAAAAGAGATCCTACCAAACAAACAAAGATAAGTATTTGAATTGTCATGATAGTGTCCAGTTGTGTACACATTTATTTAGGATGTGTGTTATGCATGTTTTCATTGATATGCATGTGATGGGTAAGTAGCTTATGGTGCTATACAACATTCCATTGCTACTTATCTAGAGTGAAACCTCTCTCTTGACATATTGGGAGTAGTGCACACTCTTAATAATGTCATGGTAGAAATGGAAGGCATCTAGAAAGTTACCATATGAATGTGGGATATGGATGAACGTTGTAGCATTGGCTAAGATAGTGTGACTTATGTTTTTATGCATATATTTGGAAACTATTAAATGTTTCTAACCATGCTATTGAACTTGAATTGTAGGAAGTATCGTACAATGATCACCTACAAATGAAGAATAATGAGACTTGTTCCATAGAACAAGTGACAATGGTTCAACTTTAACTTATGAAATCAAGTAGAGGAAGTCAACTATGACGAGATGTTTCTCTAGTATCTAGACTCATGGTGTGATCAAGATATCGAGCAACCTCCAAGACTCAGAGAACAACATGTGTGCAGATTGAAGAAGACTTCCTGCAAGACAAAATGATGAGATCAAGGATCAACTAGATTAATGAGACATCAACCTTTGCTACAAGGTTGAAGATCAAAAGCTCATAGATGGGTGCAAGAGAGAACTTGCAACAAAGTTCGAGATATTTGGTTGTCTAGTGTTTGTGCATATTCCAAAAGAGAAAAAGGACCAAGTTGGATCCTTCCGGAAAGAAAGGAATCTTTGTTAGATGTTGTGAGGTATCCAAGGCCTTCAGGATCTATATACCAGGCTATCATCACATGGATATCAACAGAGATGTGAAATTTGATGAAGATGCAGGTCTTAAGAAATCCAGAAAGTGTCTACATGAATAAGTATATGGAGAAGATGTACCTCCCAGAAATGTAGAAGTTGCACCCTCCTCCGAAGATGAAATACCAGAAGAACATGATATGCTAGAACCTTAAGAACCTCCCACTATGAATATGTCACGAAAGAGAAAGCCTGCTTGGGAAAGAGAAATTATATAAGAAGCAGAGAAGTATGAAGCTCCAAAGGGTTCCACAAGAGTAAGCAAGAAGCGAAAGCCATTTTACAATTATGTGTCTTTGATTTGTGATCTTGTACATCAAGAAACTACCAGTTATGAAGAAGCTATACAGAATAAAGAATGGGTAGAATAAATGACGAAAGAATATCAATCAATAATGAAGAATGATGTTTGGGATATAGTTCCCAAACTAGAAGGAAAAAGAGTGGTATCTTCCAAGTGGATATACAAGATAAAGCATGCAGCTGATGGAAGTATTTAGAAATACAAAGCAAGGTTTGTGGTTAAATGATTCTCTCAGAAAGAGGGAATTGATTATGAAGATACATTTGCGCCAGTATCAAGGTACACTTCCATTAGAACCATCCTGGAACTTGCATCCATAATGAATTGGACTTTACACCAGATGGATGCGAAGACAACTTTCCTGAATGGTGTGATTGAGGAAGAAGTGTACATAGAACAACCATAGGGATTTGAAGTTGAAGACAGACGGACTCACATATGCAAGTTGAAGAAGGCTGTGTATGGATTTAACCAAGCCCCTAGAGCTTGGTACATAAGGATACATAGCTTTTTGACGAGCTTGGGATTTACCAAAAGTAAAGCTGACCCTAACATTGGATTGATGCACTATTTTCTAGGTCTGGAAGTATGGCAGAGCCTAGAAGGAATCTTTCTCAACCAGGGAAAGTATGCTGTGGAAATCCTAAAAGGATTTGATATGTTGGAATACAGATATATGGCCACACCCATGGATACCAACCTGAATTTGTTAGCTAATGAATCGTTAGAGTTAGTGGTTGTGACTCAATACAGACAGATTATTGGGTTGTTGATGTATCTGATGAATACTAGGCCTGATATATGCTTTGTTGTGAACACCCTGATTCAGTATCTAGTTGAGCCTAGACATGTTCACCTGGTAGCTGCAAATCATGTGATGACGTACCTGAAAGGTATGATTGACTTTGGTCTATACTATGTTGGATATCATGACTACAGATTGTATGGTTATACAGATGCAGATTGGGATGGAAGTGTCTCAGATGGGAAGAGCACCTCAGGTGGATGTTATTTTCTGGATCTGCCATGATCTCAAGGTTTAGCAGGAATTAGTCCAGTGTTTCTCTTAGCATAGTTGAATCAGAGTATATAGCAGCTTGTTCTGCTAGTTGTGAAGCCATATGGGTTTGAAAGTTGATGTCATGTCTATTTGACCTAGATTTGGATACCATGGTGATTCTATGTGACAACCAGAGTTGTATAAAGATGACGGAGAATCCAGTGTTCCATGACAAGTCAAAGCACATAGAAATCCGGTATTTTTACATATGGGATATGGTATAGAAGGGACCTATAAAGCTCCAGTATGTGAGCACTGATGAGCAAGTTGTTGATGTGTTGACTAAGCCTCTGTCTCGAGTGAAGTTTGAGTACTTCTGTGACAAGCTTTGTGTGGTTCAAAAGGATCTTCCTCAAAAGGGGGATCAGTGATGATGATGTTGCAATGGGATTGTATCATCCCTAGACATTAGTCCTAAAGTGATCCACAGAATTTTGTCTCCGTGATGTAGTTGCAGTGATGATGATATTGCAGTGGGATGGTATCATCCCTGGACATTAGTCCTAAAATGATCTGTATACTTTTGTCTCTATGATGTGGTGGGATTGTATCATCCTTGGACATTAGTCTTAAAGTGATCCGGATACTTTTGTCTTCGTGATGTGGTTGGATTGTATCATCCCTGGCCATTAGTCCTAAAGTGATCCACATACTTTTGTCCCCGTGATGTGGTTGGGATTGTATCATCCCTGGACATTAGTACTAAAGTGATCTGCATAATTTTGTCTCCGTGAGGTGGTGGGATTGTATCATCCCTGGAAATTAGTCCTAAACTGATCCACATACATTTGTCTCCGTGATGTGGTTGTATTGTATAATCCCTGGACATTAGTCCTAAAGTTATCCACAGACTTTTGCCTATGTGATGTGGTTGGGATTGTATCATCCCTGGACATTAGTCCTAAAGTGATCCCATAATTTTGTCTCAGTGATGTGGTTAGGATTGCATCATCCTTGGACTTGTGTCCTAAAGTGAGAGGGATTGATCATCCCGTAATTGGATCATGTGTGTTGCAGGTTATGTTATTGTAGATGATGTTGTTGTTGATCAAAAGATCAAGAGTTGCTATAGACGTTCGAGCGATCAAGTGCTGTAGAAGATGAAGATAAAAAATGAAGACTCAGTGCTGTTGAATATGATGCTCCGGTACTTAATATGTTGAATATGTTCCAGTAACTGTTCTAGTTGCTGATATTGTTGAAGAAATACTTCCGATGATTTATAGATGTATCACCTTGATGTTGTTGATGATTCTCTCTCTCCTTGTTGCTCCTAATGTTGATGTTGTTGTTGTTAGTAGAATACCCTTCTTGTTAAGGGGGAGTGTTGAAATATTGTAACTTCAAAGAATATTCTATTGTATTTTATTATTGTAATTTCGTCAGATATGTTTTATTCCTCCGTCGGGATGTTATTATTGTATTTGGTCATCATAGAGTCATGAGGTAAAACCTCCTTTGTAAGTTGGGTCGATAGAACCCTCCAGAACGTAATATTATATTGTTTTGAGTCTTCCTAGTACTAGTACAAAATGAGAGATAAATGACCAAAATCCACATATAAATGACCACTTTTGAGTTGGTGACCACTGGTAGCAAATTAGCGGTCATTTATCATGCGACCAAAAATGTGGTCATATTTAGCTTGGTCATTTATAGCTCATCTTGTGGTCATATATTTGATCGTATATTTGATCGTATATTTGGTCATTAATTTTGTCATATATTTGGTCATTAGTTGTCACAATTAATGACCACATTTTTTGTCATGTGATAAATGACCTTTAATTTGCTACTAGTGATTGCCAACTCAAAAGTGGTAATTTATATACATAATTTGGTCACTTATCTCTCATGTTGTACTCGTGGTTGTTTATATGCAAATTTTGGTCATTTTTTTAGTCATATATCTCTTTTTAGTGGTTTCAAAATATATATAGGGCACAAAGGAATCGAACCACCAACCTCCTTTCTATAAGGCAGGTGCTCTACCATTGAACTAACACCCTTAAATAGAATTCCTTATGGATTGATATGAGAATAAAATTTCCAACAGTTAACACCATCTTGCCAAATCCTGGAAAAGGGACACATACTTAGGTAAGAAATAAAGATTACCCAATAGTCACCAAAAAGGGTCATGTTAATGATAACCTTCTTTTTCCAAAATCTCTCAAAAATCAAGAATGCAGTTGTATTGTCAATTTTTTCTCCGAGTGGTACCAAATCAAGAATCACAATTGTCTTTTCCCGATCTTGGGCATCTGCATTTGCTCCCATTATCCTCACTTGGATTTGTTTCAATAAATTTCCTATTGCTATCTATGCAGCCAACACTAAAACCAATGGGAAAAAAGCATAAAGTTCCACCCCAAGCTCAAGCTCCACTTGCATTGGATATACACAGCCACATGGTGCACCAGGAGGAGTAGAAGTCAATGGTTGAGTGAAAGCTATTGAACCACAATATGTACAAAGAATGCTTCAAGTTAGTCACACATAATGTATCCTGATTCTTTATACACAGAAATAAGGTGAAATCTAAGAAGACTAATCTTATATGCATGGAGTAAATTTATTTGCAAATAAAATGATAACAATTAAAGAGAAATTCAACTCGTGATAACAGAATGAATGTTCAAAGAATAACAAAATATATTATGTACTTTCCATACCTTTAGTAGGTGGAGGGGGGAGGAAATACCGATGGTGGTGGTGCCAAAGGTATCCTCCATGTCATCTAAGGTGTTTCCGAAGGGGCAATGTTTGCAAGAGAAGCAGAGGGTCCTAACAATGCAATAAGAAGGCCGTGCTTGGTAAATTTTGCTACTATTATACTCATAATACATCTCAAATATATATGAAAAGAAAGGAAGTATACCTTTCATATGTCGATGATTTGGAGGGGAAGGAAACATGATTGATGGTGAGACTGCTGGGGGAACCAAGTTTCCCGAGGGTGATACAAGGGGACAATTAGCCAGTGAATAAACAGGCCCTTTAAAATAACCAACAATCCAATAACTGAAGAGTGTAACCTTCACCAAGTATAAATTTTGACAAAGGCCATGGAATTCAGAGGTTGGATCCACCAAGACACAAGTGAGTACATAAATTTAAAGATCATATTATGCTAAGAATATTAAGAATGAAATTTATTGGAAAATGAAATATTAATAGAATTGTTTATTATTACTTACATGCACACCATTCTAGAAATGCAAATCAGACATTCAGCTAATAAACAAAAGGCACATTCTTACTAATTTACAAGTTAGCACTTAAAAGTGATACATGTTAGAACTTCAACCACGGGAGTTGAATCACAGAGTGCACTTACATATTTGAAGATCTATTGCTTTGTCAAGGATATACTTTCAAATACACATGGAGCCCTAAGAATTCAAAGAATTCAACATGCATTACACATACACAAATAAATGAGACAAACTCCATTTCCATTTTGGTCCCAAATTACATTTTCCGAAATTGACTTCAATACCACTAGCCATTGATGGGCCATAGAAACATTAAAAAATACATGCATGGAAAAAAATAATTATTATTAAAAATGAACATTAATAAATGTCTTATTTCAGATACAATGTATTCCTATTTGTCTTAATTTTAATATTGCACGTCTAATTTCAGAATTCATGATACTTATATTTGAATTTTTAGCATCTGTTTTTGAACCATGATTCTTCTTAATCCTAAATCACTTAGATTTTCAGAACTTAATGTAACTCAACCCAGATTGATATCACTACCTACCACACATGAAACAAATATCCATCTAATACCTTAAGATCTCACTACTACATAGAGCCCCATCTAAAAATTGATACTTTTCATAGTGTAAAGACGATCTCACTACTACATAGAGCCACATATAAATATTGATACTTTTCATAGTGTAAAGACCAGCCATTTATTGTGATTAACTATTTTAATTGTTTCAAAAAATTCTTAAAAATTGCAACTCTAAAATTTTTGTGTCAGTTCACAAATATTAAGAAATCACAATTATGAAATACGTCAATGAGCTTTGTTTTGCCTGGAGTATATTGCATATACTAATCTTGAAAATCAGCCATGGTTTACTGTAGAAAGGAATGCTTTAAGAGTAAGTTTTGTCAAGTGTACTAAATAGTTGTTGAGAAAGATATGGTCATTTTCAAAAAATTCAAGAAGCTACTGAAAATATACTCATAATTTTTGAATGTTTGTGTCATCATTATGTGATGCAGGAGGATGTGAATAAATTCCTTAGTTCGACATTGACCAAGAGAAAGAAAGTGATAATAAGTTTATATTATGGTCTAGATACACACAACTATACATGGGAAGATGTTAGTAGGTGGTAAGTTTGTTAAATGATTGAAACTTAACTTGGAAATTTTGTCACATTGTACTCGCTAAAAAGGGAATACAATCACTAACATAACATTGCAATGTGCTATTTGTTAGAATGTGACTGCCAAGGGATAATGTGAGACAAATTGGGCTTGTATCATTGGAAAAGATTAAATGTGCAACTAGACATGGTAATCTGGAGCCTATTTTCATGCAGGCTTGACAGACCGCACCAGCAGTTATACCCACTAAGTTGGTCCATCTTTTACGTTACAAATATTGTTGGTTGTAAGTATTGAGCCAAAATATAGTACACCTACTTGTATACAGATTGTGCATTTCCTATAATTTAGCTTTTACATTACAAATATTGTTGGTTGTAAGTATTGAACCCAAATATAGTACGCCTACTTCTATACAGATTGTACATTTCCTATAATTTATATTTTGGTAGGTTATTTTTAGATGATAAAATGTCGATAACCTGCACATCAAATATTTCAACTAGCTTGTCTACTCCACCCCTCTCTCACTCTCCACTTGCTTTCCGTATCCTTTCTCTTCACAATTGTGCCCAAGAATTTCTCTTTTACACTAAAGTTAAAATGTCTTGAGAATGGTATAGCATTAATATGATATAGCATAAAGTTGTATTGTTATTTGAATATGATGGATATTTGTTCAATTGAATCTCAAGTTTTCTGTTGGATACTATAACACATGGGATCCTTTATACTGTTAAATCAAAAATTTATATTTATTTTTCAAAAATGGTTATTGAGTAGCCATTCTAAGTAGCAAACACCACACTTGTATTTGTATATAGTAGTATTATTATAGGACCCTCGTATATTTTCCAAAGATGCCAATATCTAGAGTTTAGACAGAGGATTTTGTGCATGTGCATGTGTTGTCCTTACCCAATATAGAAGATACAGCTGAGCATGACAAGCTATTATGAAGTTTAAAGCTGTAGTAAGGCTTCTATAGCTGAATGGGTGTCTTGAACCTCTATCCACAAGAATGTTATTAATATGTTATATTTTGATAATCACATGTAACAATTTGTTTTTTATTCTATGTGTTTTTGCAGGAAGTGAGCATGGGTGCCCTCCTATCCTCTACAGTCACTAAATTAGCTTCCTCCTTCCTATCCTCTGTAGTCACTAAATTGGTAGATATGTTGCACTATTATTGTCTCTATATTCTTGGATCTGCATAGATTAAATAGTCATGAAAAAATTAATATGAATGTAACTAAAAACCAAACTGGCACTTTCTAAGTTTTGGAATGAGATTTTTATAATATGTAAAAAAAAACGCAGAGATTAAAAGAATTCATACAACGATCGCATCCAATGGAAACTAGAAAGAATATAGTGGCTCAATCATGTAATGCTTACCTGGATAAACATAGTTGGATCCTCCAGCGTAAAGATGGTCGGATAGTTTAGGACGTGAGCTTGAAGGTGGGATGCATTTGCTATGGTCTCTTGGATTGTGAACATCTGTAGGGTGTCAGGGCTCTCGGTTCTGGCTTGTTTATTTATGCAATGAAAGGGAAGAAGGGCTTCAAAAGCTCCTAGTTGTTCCTGGCTCCTAATTTCTGCAATAAAATGTTCCTATCCATATATAGTAGCAAACATTGTTGCTAAATTGGAAGTAGCCATTAGGCACTACAAAGGGCTATGAGATCAACTAGACAAGGAGAACGATGAAAATATGAAGGATTTGCATGCATCTCCAAGATCTCATTAGTGAGCACATTGACACCAACATTCAAACATGCATAATGCCATCCTTGGCACACGTCTAACATGCATATTACACGTCTCCACCTGCATAATCCAAATAGAATACATTTATGGATGCCTAGTCCTCCACTACCACAGAAGAAAGCAATATATGAAAGCAATACATCTATGACTTCCTCAATAGAAAACAAGAAAACAAGTATTAAAAATTATGGCTCCTGAAGCAAGGAGATTAAAGGTTTGCATTTTCGATTGGAAGACACATTACAGGCATGTAGGTGGAGGGCATGCATGACATGCAGGTGGAGGACAGTTAGAGTTCAAGTCCTCGTACACTGGCCTGTCTCGAATAGAGGCCAAATAGGGCTCCCAAATACTTAATTGGCCATAACACAAAATAATACCAAAAACATTAGGTTAAAACATTTTTGTTTTTGTGCCAAACTAATATTAATGGGGGAAACTAATTCCTATAGTACCTGCTGCTCTGCAGGAAGGCAGGGACTAAAAACATGGCACTTTTGGTTATCCATGTTGCTTCAATGGACTGCTTCATTTTTTACAGGACGCATAGTTGATTGTTCCTTTACAATGGCATTCAATCCAATGTTTGATCCACTCCTTGAGGCTTCAAGGAAGGCTACCAACACTGGCATCAAGGTATGTTCAAAAGGCTGCTACAATTTTGTTTTGAGTTGTTTATAGTCGCTCTATGATCTTATTATGGACATTGAATCCGGTAAAAGTGTTTGATTATCATGAAAAAATTGTACCGATAATGTTGTTCATTTACACAGGTAATTGGATATATTCTATAGTTTTTTCATCAACAATTTGGATTAAAATTATAAATTTAAATTATATTTTGTCTATAATATTAATATATGAATAAATCAATATTGTATGCTTTTATTTGTTGAAATCCTAGGTCTATGCCATTCATATTAGTTACTAGTTGTTGCTAACTGATGCCATTATTGGTGATGTTATTAATTGTTCAAGAAGGTGCATCACTATGTGACTTAATTCCTCAAATAATGGATATCTATGGATGAAAAATGATTTGTCAATGGGCCGGGGAGTACGCCCATGTTTAGAACAATTTGCAAATACAGAGCTTCTGCCATCTTTCCTAATTTTCAATAAACATTGTGGGAAATTCAGATGATTTCAAGTGTAGTAGTTTTGGAGTATGTGTATGGAAATGAGATTGAGTATCAATTGTTAACTCCCCCCTCAATAATTTAGACATAAGCTTAGGGCAATTGCCAAGGAATATGGCTACCCATGTAGCCATTTGAAATAGGTGAGAGGATTACAATATCTTTAATAATTGAAAAATTACAATGAGGAGAAAGAAACACCCTTCTTGTTTTGGTCTGGTTTCTTATGTAAGTTACCCAAGCTAATTCTAAGTAGTGCAGGTGACAATGAGATTCAAATAATGTTGTGGCTATCCTGGGAAAGCTTGTTGAGCCACAAATAAAAAACTGTCCAATTTTTTCTCATTTCTGCTTCAATTGCAGTTTTGAAAATTCCAAGAGTGTTTATTTCCCATTGATCTGATTATGGGACTTTGTCAATGTGTTTTGAAGTTGCAATATTGATCCAGGTGGATATCTATAACTGAGAAAACAACTAAGGTATTGATTGCTATCTATTTTCTCCAATTTGGTACAAGAATATTGCTTTGTGACCAGATACATAAGACACAAGATAAAGATTTTGGGTGTCATATGTTGTTTATACTAGTATTCTATCACCTTACATTGGGAGGTGTTTTGGATTCTCTATGTTGCCTTGTGCTCCATCGAAATGTTTGCTTGTTGGATGATAATGCTTTATATGAACTAATGTGGCAAGTTAGCCTGCTAACTGATTCTGGACAGACCAAGGATGATATCAAGCTCCCTACTGATGAGCAGCTATTTGCCCAGGTAATGAGATCAAGTGTCTACTGATGAGCATATATGAATTCCTCAAATATTTTCTTGATAAAATAGCTGCCAATTCGTAAAAAAATTGGGAATATGGTAATTCTGAAACGGTAATGTGTCAATTTGGGGAATTAGTCAAATATTAGATTGTTCTCAACAACATTTGTTTTCATCATGTTTGGTGGGGCTTTTTGTTCAGCTATATGCAAAGATGATAAAGGAGTTAATAAACACTTCCGATGCGGCAACCATAGAGCCTATCACTTCAGCCATAAAGGAGTTTTCTGATGCTACCCATAAAGCTGTTGAGGAAGCTGAGGTAAGACACCAACTAGATCTATCTCCAAAAATAGAGCAATGGCATAATGGTTGTAACAAAAGCAGCCTGAATCTAGCTCATTACTGTTACCAGTCGTAACCCAGTGACAAACAAACCTATTTAGAGTATTTATAGAGATCCCCTTTTATAAATTGCATCATCCCACACAAATGTAGAACCCAATTTACATTATGTTATGTTCAATGAAATGTGTTGAAACTCAATGAGCAATTTGTGCATGTTTTGAGAAAACACAGAAAGGGAAATGCATGCATAATTCTATGGAAAAGGGCCTTCAATGATCACCTATTGCTTACAGAGAGAGCATTTCTAGATGATGATGAGTCAACAACCATCTAACACACTATGGTGCAGGACTTTCTTCAATTTGTGACCTACTTTGTTGTGGTCATTTGTTGGACATTAATAAATTATCTTATCTATCTATCTTTACTAGAATTGTTGAAAAATCACTCTATCTTAAGGAATTATCATTCATAGGAAGATTATTGCAGGAAGAATTTTTACTAGTTAGTTTCTTTTGCATTATTGTTAGAGGCAAATTATTTACTATCATTTCATATGCTTGCATGGTTATTAATGTAGATCGGAATCTAGCTGAAAGTGAAGTATGAGAGTCACATCTAGCCAAATCCTTGTAGTACATAGGCATTGGTGAGAAGGTATATTATAACTGTGTGATACTTGTACATTTTCCAAGAATTTTTAATTTCGAAATATGTATTATGAATATTCTTGTCCTGATGGAATACATGTCAACCTTACTCATTTTATCTCTATAGGAAAAGGATTTGGAGGAAATCAAATTTACCGAGGGGAAGATAGGTGTTGTAGGATAGTAGATGGACGTATTTTTCCACACCCTTTAGCTTGGGTTCTCTTCCATGGCCTTTGATATAATTTCAAAAGGAATTGATAAAGCTAAGATGTCATCTTGAAGGTGTATGAAATCCTTTACTGTATGTCTACATGAAACTTCAAGAAAGTAGCTCTAATATTTATGGATTCGATTTCAACATTCAAAACCTATTAAATTTTCCCATATGATATGTTCATATTCTACATTATGCTGACAAGTATCATCTACTTGATAGAGTCTCCCTAAGGCAAAAGGTATTGAAATTTTTTAGACGTCTTCGTGGTGTTTCTATTTTTTAATGTATTGAAAAACAAATTTACTAATTTACCGAGGTACCATATTGTAGGTGGTGCATGCACTCAATATTTTGACAGTTCCTTGAGCAACCTTTTGCTCCGAATCTTCCTAACTTGGATGAGGATGTTGTAGATTTACTTGAAAAATGCTTTTGTTTGAGCCAAGAAAGTGTATCATAGGTATTATATGGGTCAACTTCTATAATTGGTTAGTTTTTATTATTTTTGGGTTTTCGAGGATGGTTTTAAGTCTTGGAGAAGGGAAATACTTGGACATTGAATCTATGCTATATGCTTTTAGTTTTTATTGTCTTGTCAACTGATGCATTTTTATTATATTTTGTTTCCTTTCAATTGAAGAGGCCTTGAGTCACCATTATTTGACAAGTATTCATGGCATCAATGAAGAACCTAGATGCCTTACTCATTTCAACTTTGATTTTGAGTAGGGATTGTTTACTTAGAAACATATAAAACAACTTATATGGAGGAAATCTCTTAGCCTCAATGAAAACATGAAGCAATATCCAAAGCAAATGAACTTGATATTTATCTATTTGTAATCCTTCTTTGTTGGTTATGTTAGTATGTTTCTATAATGCAATCCATCTCTTGGTTGGTTGTTGTTGCAATAAAGTTTGCAGTTGTTGGCATTCGGTTGGATCCTATTATTTAAAGGATTGGTAAAGGTAAATAAATGGATGGATATGTTTACTTGCATGTCTAGATATATTGGGGTAGTTGTGTATTCTAAATCTAGGCTAGTTATTGGCCTCTATGTGATTATTATTATTAGACATCAAAATGTAATAAAAAAACTAAATAATATAAATTAAATTTTTTTGTAAGAAGTTATGTGGCAAGCATGCTCTCATATATATTTGAGCTTACAAGTGTTGCAAAATATGGTGCCATTTTTGGCATGACTAACAATGTTTGGTTGTTTTATACCTCACTTTTGAATACATAATAATAACTAGAAATTTGCAGTATATAATCTCAGTATATAATCTGGAAGTTGGTTATTTGGCTTAAAACCCCATATTTTTTCAACACAGACATCAATTTATTATTGTTTTGTGTTGTTTTGTATATATTTATAATATTATTATTGTTTGTATTTCTACAAGGCAATGACCAAGATGCATGCAACTCTTGTTCTTTCTAGTTTCTACTCCCTTCTTTGAGCTTCCACGTGGATTTTTCTTAATTTTATCACCGTTGTTTAGCTTAATGACTAGGGTTTGAGGGTTTAGATGCATATGAATTGGTCAAAGGGTTTGAGACTTCAGAGTATTCTATTGATGTTATTATATGTGATTACAATAACAACTTGTAGGTTGATCTTTTGGTTACTTAGGAGAATGGAAAAACATGGATTTTATCCAAACCTAGTTTGATGTAATTGTATCATAATGGAATTGATTGAATAAATCCTATGTGAATAGGAAAGAAATCAAATAAAAATTATCATAATTCAGCAAGTACTTGATAGTGGCTCTTTCTCTAGGATATTATAGTTTAATGAATATGTTGTTTTATTCCTATATGTGATTTATGCATTATTGAAAAATTCGCCAAGTCTTCATAATGTTTTATAATGTAATAAAAGATTCGCCAAGACTTTACAAGGTTTTATAATTTAGTGAAAGATTCGCCAAGTTTTTACAAGTTTCTATAATTCAATAAAAGATTCGCCGAGATTTTACAAGATTATATAATTTGGTGTGACATTCACCAAAAAATTATATATACGTATTATTTAATTGATAAAATAGCCTTCATATTTTCCTATGTATCATGGGGATTAGCCCAATTATTATACATAGAAATTTAGGGGGGGGTTCTTAAAATTTCCCCTGCAATAAAGCAAGAGAGTGAGCACATTTCCCAAGACCATACAACATTTATTACACATAAAATTGCATAGATTTTGAGGAGAAAGGGGACTGTACAACAACACGAAAATTGAGGCATTGTTTTTTTGCTTGTGGGATAGTCCATACGAGATTTGTATAGTATGGATTTTTTTCTACAGTGGCACAAAAATCGAGGAGTGTTAGCTTTCATTCATAGTGCAATGTTGTTGGAAGGAAAGCTAACTCGAGTTAGATTTCCTTCATCATGCAATGTATTTGATGACAATGTGGTTGTGCTAGATAGAAAAATACCATATGAAAGCTAACACGCATTAGATTTCATTCATCATGCAATGTTGTTAGAAGGAAAGCTAACCCAATTTAGATTTCCTTCATGGTGTAATGCATTTGATGACAATGTGGTTGTGTTAGATGGAGATCTACCATATGAAATCTAACATGCATTAGCTTTCATTCACCGTGCAATGTTGTTGGAAGAAAAGCTAACCTATGTTAGATTTCCTTCATGGTGAAATGTATTAGATGACAATGTGGTTGTGTTAGATGGAAAACTACCATATCAAACCTAACATGCATTAGATTGACCGTGCAATGTTGTTAGAAGGAAATCTAACCCGAGTTAGATTTCCTTCATGGTGCAATGTATTTAATGACAATGTGGTTGTGCTAGATGGAAAACTACCATATGAAAGCTAACCCATGTTAGCTTTCATTCACCATGCAATGTTATTAAAAGGAAAGCTAACCCGAGTTAGATTTCCTTCATGGTGCAATGTATTTGATGACAATGTGGTTGTGTTAGATGGAAAACTACCACATGAAAGCTAACACGCATTAGTTTTCATTAATTGTGCAATGTTGTTAGAAGCAAAGCTAACGAGAGTTGGATTTCCTTCATGGTGAAATGTATTTTATAACAATGTGGTTGTGTTAGATCGAAAAATACCACACAAAAACTAACTTGCTTTAGTTTTCATTCACCATGCAATGTTGTTAGAAGGAAAGCTAACCCAAGATAGATTTCCTTCATGGTGCAATGTATTTGATGACTATGTAATACAATGAATGACAATGTATTTGATGCAATGTAATACATTGTCATGACACGTTAGCTTTCATTCACCGTGCAATGTTGTTATAAGTAAAGCTAACCCGAGTTAGATTTCCTTCAAGGTGCAATGTATTTGATGACTATGTGGTTGTGTTAGATGGAAAACTACGTGTTAGATGAAAAACTACCACATGAAAGCTAGCATGCATTGAATTTCACTCACCATGCAATATTGTTAGAGGGAAAGCTAACCCAAGTTAGATCTCCTTCATGGTTCAATGTATTTGATGACAATATGGTTGTATTAGATGGAAACCTATAATATGAAAGCTAACCCATGTTAGCTTTCATTCATCGTACAATGTTGTTAGAAGGAAAGCTAACCCGAGTTAGATTTCCTTCATGGTGCAATGTATTTGATAACAATGTGGTTGTGTTAGATATAAAACTACCATCTGAAAGCTAACCCGCGTCAGCTTTCATTCGCCGCACAATGTTGTTAGAAGGAAAGCTAACCTAAGTTAGATTTCCTTCATGGTGCAATGCATTTGATGACAATGTGGTTTTGTTAATGGATGGAAAAATATCATATGAAAGCTATCCCGCATTAGCTTTCATTCATCATGCAATGTTGTTAGAAGAAAATCTAACCTAAGTTAGATTTCCTTCATTGTCCAATGTATTTGATAACAATGTGGTTGTGTTAGATGGAAAACTACCATATATAATCCAACCCATGTTATCTTTCATTTGGCGTGTAATGTCGTTAGAACGAAAGCTAACCCAAGTTGGATTTCCTTCATGGTGCAATGCATTTGATGACAATGTGGTTGTGTTAGATGGAAATCTACCATATAAAAGCTAACACATGTTAGCTTTCATTCACCATGCAATGTTGTTAGAAGGAAATCTAACCTTAGTTAGATTTCCTTCATGGTGCAATGTATTTGATGACAATGTGGTTGTGTTAGATGGAAAAGTACCATATGAAAGCTAAAACGTGTTAGCTTTCATTCGCCATGCAATATTGTTAGAAGGAAAGCCAACCAAAGTTAGATTTCCTTCATGGTGTAATGTATTTGATGACAATGTGGTAGTGTTAGATGGAAAACTACCATATGAAAGCTAACCCATATTAGCTTTCATTCACCGTGCAATGTTTTTAGAAGGAAAGTTAACCCGAGTTAGATTTCTTTCAATGTGCAATGCATTTGATGAAAATGTGGTTGTGTTAGATGGAAAACTACCACATGCAAGCTAACACACATTAGCTTTCATTCATCGTGCAATGTTGTTAGAAGGAAAGCTAACCTGAGTTATATTTCCTTCATGTTGCAATGCATTTGATGACAATGTGGTTGTGTTAAATGGAAAATTATGACATGAAAGCTAACATTCACTATGCAATGTTGTTATAAGGAAATCTAACTGAGTTAGATTTCCTTCATGGTGCAATGTATTTAATGATAATGTAATATATTGGCATGGTGCATTAGCTTTCATTCACCATTCAATGTTGGTAGAAGGAAAGCTAACCCGAGTTAGATTTCCTTCATGGTGCAATGTATTTGATGACAATGTGGTTGTGTTAGATGGAAAACTACGACATGAAAGCGAACATGCATTAGCTTTCATTCACTGTGCAATGTTGTTAGAAGGAAAGCTAACTTGAGTTAGATTTCCTTCATGGTGCAGTGTCTTTGATGACAATGTGGTTGTGTTAGATGGAAAACTACCATATGGAAGCTAACCTGTGTTAGCTTCCATTCACCATGCAATGTTGTTAGAAGGAAAGCTAACCCGAGTTAGATTTCCTTCATGGTCAAATGTATTTGATGACAATGTGGTTATGTTAGATGGAAAGCTACCATATGAAAATTACCTGATATGATAATAATTGTTTGGCTCTATTTGAAAGATGAAGGTCCTCTTTGATGTTAAGAAAGGTATGGTGTAGCCTAGTGGTGGCATATTCAATCCCTGTAAGAAGAAAGGTATCACTCAAAGCATGATGCCAAGACTAAAGGTAGGGAGATAGTTTGCGGAATAGGGTTTTACCATTCTAAATTATGATATTCAACATTAAACATTAATCTGTGGTAGTCATTTGAGAATGAGATAGACACCTAAAAGTATGCAATTGATGGTGTCTTTTCCCATCATGAACATATGGTTTCCTACCATAGCAAAACATAGTTTGCATTAAATACTGCACATATATCAAGGAGCTCTACTCCTTTCCTAAATTCTTATGATAATCTAAACACTGCATTACGGGAAAGTACACAATTATACACAAATACCACAAGCTATGCAATTTATGTAGACACAGGGAAAATTATGGAATGACCACAACCAAAGTGGTCCATCATCAATTGTTTCATTGACCAATTGCTAAACTCTTGTCAACCTGATACTTTAGATTGGACCCAATTGTATGGCATTGATTCTCACTTTGTTGATGCATATAATGAAATGGTTGTAAGAAAACATTTTCTCAATTTCACCTATAGGATGGAATTCCATGCCATCTAGTCCATCTTTGTATTCATTTAATGGAACATGAGAAGATGATTTGGGAAGGACATTCTAGCTTGATGGTAAGGAATTTTCAGACAGTTTTAGACTTGTCAAAGTACTTCTATTAGCTTAATCTCCACAAAGATTAATCCATACACAATATCATGTACTATCGATGCCATTGTGAAGCTAATGATTAAGAAGAAAATAATGTTCACTCATTGCCTGCTACTAATAAACGTTGGGAACTAATCTCCATGGACTTCATGACTAGTTTGTTCTCAACCAAGCATGATAGCAAGTGTGTGTTTGTTGTTTTTTATAAGATATACAAGATGCTAATTTTGGCACCTGTTTAAGAAGAGTATTACAATAGAAGGTATTGCTAAGCTCTTCTTAAAGAATGTGTGGGTTGACTTTGGTTTACCAAAGACCATAGTACATGTTATGAATAATAGGTTCTTGACTCTCTTTTGGCCTTTCCTTTGTTCCATGATGGATATGATAGAACAATGTACATGCCAAGGTAGTATTTAGAATAATCGTGCATATCCTGACAATGTGCAACTCAAAACATCCATTTACATAGGATGGTAGTGTGATTTATGTTTCACATAGCTATAATAGAACTCTTCATAATTCTCTTAGGAATATACCCTTATAGGTGTGATTAGGGTTCTAATAATGCGCACTAGTAGATGTAGTTTTTCCCATTAGATCAACATGAGTATCTTCCCATGCTCATAGAGAAGCAAACAAACAAATTGGTTTTAAAACGAATCTATCACATTTAATGATAGGTCGATGACATCCTATATCAAAGTTGTGGAAAGCACAATAAATGACATGATCACTATCAAGTTCAACATCACAAGGTAGGTAACAAGGTGTTATTTCACTTGCAAAAAGAACAACTTACAAGAGCCCATAGGTTGATCAAACCACTCGCTATGAACCATACACCATCACTAGGTAGATGGGTGATAATGCCTTTTAGCATCATTTTCCACATTTCCTTGGCTTTCACTTTCATTAGGGAGGAGTTGTCGCAAGATGAGACACAGGTTTTTGAAATCATGGTTAGATGAGTAGTTTGAAACACATTTTATAGTTTTCATTAAATATGAAGCTCAGCTGTGAGGTTAGGATATTTAAGACTGTAGATAGATAGTTTTCCATGGAAATGCTACTAGAGATGAGTACAATATCTTCTAAGTGGATATCCCAATGAGTCTCTATCAAGTGGTTACAACCGATTGAGGAGGCACTTGAATACATATAGAAGGTGGAGAAGATAGTAGAGTGGAATATCTAGAACCTAGTTATGCTTTGGCAAGTTCACTGCTTGATAACCGAAGCAATGGATTTTGGGGTCAATACAATGGTAGAGGAGTTTGTTGTGGATTTTATTATAGAAGCATACTAATGATATTCAAAGGTGGAGTAAGAATTGAAGTGGGGTGTAAGGATAAGACTGGTGACAAAAATATTAACCTGGATCAAAATACTAGTGGTAAAGGAGGGTATGTTACCTTTTGAACCCATTAGTATGGCAACATCAAAACCTTGCACCATGGGGGTGGTTGGAGTGGTTTTGACAATGTGGAGGGTATAAAAGAGACAATCTCATGCCCGCGAAGTAAGAAATAGTGAGATGGTTGAATATGTTCTAAGAAAGGAAAATATCATAGACTGATGTTGGCTTAATTGTATGTGTGTAGTGAAGGAGAATAGTGAGCAGTTGTAGAGGGAGGTCATCAATGAGGGAATAAATGGAGGAGTATTACAAGAGTTGAATAAACTAAAAAAGTAAGGAGAGTTAGCCAACCAATGGTTAATATATTTAGGACTAATAATGGATGGGGGTCCAATGAGGGGCTAAAGCAATGAAGGGGCCAAAACCATGTGCCCTTGTACAAGCAATGAAAAAAAGGGAGCACTCTCTTTTGGGGAAGGAGGTTGCGATCCACACTAGACACCAACCACTTTAGTATTTGTAGAGATGTACTAAATCTATAGTATGCAAGGAATTCTATGTGGATTAGATTAATACAACAGTTCCATCTAGTAATCAAGTACAAGAAATGAATTACAAACAAAGTGATAGATTTTTTATCTAGACCACCCCCACATCAAATTGTAGTTGTAGGGATGATAATGAATATTGTACCTCACAACCATGAAGTTTTGGGAGATTAATATCTAAAGGATGCATGCTTTGAAGATGTGTTTTATCAATAGATGTAGGGAGAAGTTGTTTATTCGAAAGAAGAATACCATCTTCAAGGTGGAGAACTTGACAAATTAGACAAGTTGTGCAAACCACGTGAGAGAAGGATTCAATTTATCAAAGAAGTTAATACTTCCAAAATTGTTGGAAATTCAAAAGTAAGAAACACTATGGAGAATATGTAGAGAAGTGTTGATTTTCCAAATATGCACGGAATTTTTGTTACGTACATAAGAGATTGTGTTCTTTGTAGTACTAAGAAACCAAGCAACCAGAGACTTTGGTTCTACATGCCATTACCAATTCCCATTCATCAATGGGATCAAAAGAACCAATCTAAAAGTGTAGTAGCAATTAGATAAGAGTCACAATGAGTACAAACTTCTCCATGATCGGTATAGGATTGATCATATTACTTGAACTTTTATTTGGAAGAAAATATCTAGTTTGGTTTCAAACTTATCAAGTTCAAACATCAAACAACTTCACTAAGTGAGCTATAAATATAATTGATCCTTTGCATGTGACATTTTTTACATTTAACATAGTATCCATCTTGGAATTTCTTAGATTTTAGAAAGGACTTTGTTGTGGTTCTCCAACTTCTGCAAATTTCTTACAAGCACGATTCATACACATACATCAATAATATAAGTGCCATGTCCAAAGTTAAATAGGATCTTGGTGTTTTTATCTGAGTTGATATCTATCATTCTCTGATACTACTTGGATCTCTGATTGTCAGCTCTTCATATATATATTTTAGTTTAATTTATATGTAAATTCCCTTTTGATAGTGGGAACAAGATGGTGGGAAACAATGTTTCATTGTATACAAAATGGCTTCCATATTGTTTTGAATTATTGCAACTATATTACTTTTTTGAAAGTTGGATTTTTGCTAAAATATAAGAGCACACTTTACATGGTTTAACCTTAATTACAAACTACAATTCAATTGTGTTACAGAAATTCGAAGGAGTTAAAATGGAAAATATAATTTTGACAAGAGGGGCCTATGTTGACCTCCTAATTAATGGTCAAGTTATTGGGCTAGGAAGGGTTGAATCTACAGAGACTAAAACTTATTATGGAGGAGAAAGGTTGAATGCAGTATATGTTATGGTTTTGATAATTTGTCAATGAACCACATTTGATTGTGGAAGATGTTGATGAAGGGGACATACATCCATGAAAGATCACGGATTTGAGGCATAACATGGCTGAACTAAAATCTTGAAGCATGTGTTAAGTGTTACTGATAGTACATTGATTTTGTTTTTTGAGCAAATACTAAGTTTCTTTAATTTGGTGTACAGATCCAAATGTCTATTCTGCATTTTCCATTGTTGAGTTCTAAGTAGATCTCATGCAATGTGGACTGAAGGTAGATCTTGTAATTATATTTATTATTTTCCAATTGTAGTTTCACTAATTATTATAAAAATAAAATAAATTATTTCAATGGAGGTTCAATCTGTGCATGTAAGACTTAATTAATAAACATATAATAAAAGTATTAGACTGATGTATATGTTAACATATCATTAGTTTGTTCACTAGAATGTGGCCACTATGATTATATTTTTTAATTTACATTTAACTCTTTGTAGAGTTCCATTTGTATACAAATTGAAAAAATAATAATAATAGATAGGAATTACCTGATTTTTTAAAATGTTTTTAAATATTATGTTTTGATGTCTATAAGTAATGAAGTGGAGCTATGTTAATGTTATATACGTGGTTGCAGTGTAGATGGGAATTAATATCATTCGAAACATGTTGTTGATCTTTGAAATGGAAAGAGTGTTCTTCTTGTCATACACTAGAGATGAACCAAATTGTCATATTCAAAGAAAACCATATTGGGAATTTGGTGATAGGTCCTATTTTTTAAGGCATTTTCATTCAAAATTATTAAAATACTGCTTAAAAAATTATGATGTTGTAATATGGACATTAGATGTCATTGACAAGTACATCTAAAACGTACTTGAAAAATAAAATATTGATATAAGGGACTTTGGATTTACATGGGATAGGTCCCGTTGTCATTTGCAAACAAAATTTAAAGCATGGAGTACAATACAATTTTATGAGAAAGGGTTGAGTGATGTGTGGTCCCAGTATGGCGATAAATATGGAGAACCAAATGTATTTCTAATAGATACATCAAATCCTACTTCTCAATTTGTTGGATATTGGTCAAACAAAATCTTGATAAAGGCCTATATAGGAGAAGAGCAAGATACCTGGAGTATGCAAGTTTTATTCCCCTTTCTTAAGACACTCCAATGTATAAAAAATAAACGTGATTACATTAGTATGTTCAATAGAACATCAACTTCATTGTAGTAGATGTTTTTTCCAGAAATTTGATCATCACAAGTGCATTCCAATATTTCAATATGACTTGGAAATACTTTTTGGTGAATCAATTTGTACAATTTTATATTTTTTTGAAATATATGGGAATTGCTAGTTATATTAATATACGTTTTTATTATTGTTTAAAGCTGCTTTTGCATTGACGTTGTTGCATTGCATATTTTATTATTATTATTATTATTATTATTGTTATTATATACTTAAAAAATCTTGTATTGCTAAATGAAATATTTGTAATTAAAATAATCTCATTTAAGTCATCAAGGAACAAAGTCATTTGTTGATTTTTTTAAACTTATATGCATTAATACTTATGTATAAAAGTGAAATTTAAATGTTGAAATAACATTGCAATTCTTACTAAAAAATTAGAATCGTTTACTTGAAAATAAATGCTCATTGGATTATTCATGCTAAATTAATACAAATGTGTCATAGGTGATTCAATTGAATTTTTTGAACTATTTAAGATATGTGATTTCTCAATCCAAAACTTTTCATAAATATGTATAGTTGTATACTTAAATAAATTAATATTTGTAATCAGAATCATATCATGTTGTAAACCAATAAGGCACAATCACTTAATGAATTTTAATTGCCTATAATATGCATTGATATGAATTTATAAATGTGAGATGTAATTTTGAAATAAAATTATGTTGCAAATAAAGTTGCAGTTCTTAAGAATATAATGAGTGCTAAGTGGACTATTCAGAGTCATTAGAGATATGCCATAGATGGATTTTTTTTTGAACTACAAGGCATTTGATTTCATTGTTCATTGATAACTTTTTCTAAACTTGTATTTTTAAATAAATTGAAATCATCACAAATATGCCAACAAGGCACAAAGATATTTTATTGGATTTTAATTAATTATATGCATGAATATGAGAATATATATGTGATAAATACATTTTGAAATAAAACTACATATAAACTAGTATAATGCATTTTTTTCTAAAAAAGTAGAATTTCTTGATAATGAGTGTTAAGTCGATTATTCATGCTAAATTTGGTAGATGGGTCATAGATGAATGACTTCAAACTCTTTGGTAACCCTGAATATATTAGATAGAGAACCTCTTGCAACATAGCATGGAATTAATATGTTTACAATTTCATTGGATTATTTCTATATAATATATCTCAATGCCTCACCATTCTTAACATTTAACAAATTAGGCATATTCATACATGAACCATTATTTATGGCCTACCCATCTTGTTCTAATTGAGACAATATTTTCTTTTGAATGCTTGAATACTAAAGTTTTACTAGAAATAATATAAAAAATATAATTGAGGAAATAGTTCCCTGGATTAATCGTGATACACGGGATAATCATGTGTCATATATGAATGAATTTTAATATACACTTAATCTTGAATATCAATATCTTAATTGATAGTTTATTTGTAGTTACTTTAAATAATTAATAATCAAAGAACATGGGGACATATACAAAGCCCGACTAAAATCCATGAAAAATGTGTTTCAACATCTATATGTTATCCAGTACATTTAAAATTCATTATCATTTTCTCCTCTTGGTGAATGTAATACTCAAACATGGTTTTTTCTACAGTTGGTTGGCACTATTATATCAAGTTATTGGTTTTGCAAAATCAACAATGTTGACAATGAGAGATTGATAGTCCCATGTTTCCTTATGTACCGCACTTTGAAGCTCACTTGTATGGGTTAGTTGGTTCTTAGAGGCCACTTGTTTATTTTAGTTTGTGACATTTTCCATCATAATGGATCGACTTGAATATTCATTTAAGCACTCTTAGTTGATGAGATTGGCTTTAAGTGGGTATAGATTAATGGAACCCAACCTTCTTTAAATACCCAAAGTAATGATTCCTAGCATTAATATACACGAGAGATTTAGGAGTTAGGCTCATATCTTTCTTTCTCAGACCACCTCCACCACCAAACACCACTATTGAGTGATCCCTTCCTCCCTTGTGATTCCTATTTAAGGCACTAAGAGGTATGGAATTTAACACAAAAACACATTACTAAGCTTCTAGTAGACTTTTTTCAATTTAGACAATGCAAATGAGGAACCCTCCCTCCACTTATGAGATCCTCTCAACACCATAGTTTTATCATCAACACCACACCTTGAGGTTGTGGGAAAGGGGGAACTTGGAGTCGTTAGGCATCAAATTCAAATGTTGAGTTTGGTCTATTATCTACAACTATAATATCATAGTTGGTTATCAAACATTATTACTAATATGACTTTAGCTCCATTTGATTTCTTATAATACCTACTTTCACTCTCCTAGTGTGTATTGATACGGTTGTACTTAGTAGTCCCATGTTTGACATGTTCATGGTCACTGGTTGGTTTCAAGACATTACTAAAAGTGTTTTTATGTTATCTTATCTTAACTTAATATGGTGATTTACAAATAACTTAATGTTGATAAAGTCCTCATGTTTTACCTTCCATTTGTGCTATCTTATTTTCCTATATAACATAAGTTGATAGTATAAATCTTTCTACTATAGTCACCTCTAATATAGATAAAGAATGTCTTCCAGTATTGTATGCAATTATGTGTGCGAATTCATTGGATTATTCCTATATAATATATCTCAATGTCTCAAAGATATTAACATTTAGAAGATTAGTGATGTTCATAGATTCATCATGATTTATGTCCTACCCATCTAGTTCTAGTTGAGATTTAATATTTCCTTTTGAATGCGTGAATACTAAAGTTTTACTTGAACTAATTAAGAAATATTAATTGAATAAATAGTTCAGTGGATTAATTCTTCCAAATTTAATGGGATAGTTCTTTGAGTTAATTTTTCTAGATTTAATAGAATATATATTTAGAGATTTAAGAAAAAACTCAATGTGGATGAAGTCCTTGTAAATAGAATTTTTCCAAATCCAATGAAATGTGTTAATAGGTGGTATTATCTCCAAGATCCATCTTATAGGAAAATTTATTTTCCTTCATACATGTGATAGCGCTCTATATCCAGACATGTGATTAGATGTGCCACTGTCTACCAACCATGTCTCATCACTAGTGGTAATGGATCCAGAAAGGGATGAGACAAGATAGTACTCATTCCGCGTCACTTGATCATCTGATGAATTCTTTCTTTTAGTTTCATCTTCTGTAGCAGTATAAGCATGAAACCTACCTTTGAACTTTCCTCTTTGCTTTGCACGACATTCTTTTGCATAATGACCCTTCTTATTGCAATTGAAACATTTAACTTTAGACTTATCAAAGTTTTTGAAATCATTCTCCTTTTGATGAGAGAATTTCTTGTGAGATTTCTTACCTCTTTTCATCGTGCCGCAAGAGTGAGGTTATCTTATTTGTGTTGGAATAGATTTAATACTGAGAGGGGGGGGGGAATCATTATTAGCGCAATTATCAACAATTTTTACCTTCTTAAACAGATTAGCCTTTACTTAATTCTTATCTTCTATTATGGATCAATAAATAAAAAATTCATCCATTCATGCACCAACGCAAAGAACACAAAACACAAGAATTTTGACATGGAAACTCAATCGACAGAAAACCATGGAATGTTTCTTTATAATGAGAAAGAATACATTCAAGTAAGCATCGACTTCCTATGTTTACTAGCTCCAACTGGAAGGAGGCACCAACCCCTTGGTTTTCAGGATTCTATGTAAAGGAAGCTACAACTCCTTGTATTTATCCAACACCAACTAGGAGGCACCGGCCCCCTATTTTATAGGATCCAACCTGAAGGAATCTCCAATTCCCTGTCTCCTTGCCCTGTCTGTATGCCCTAATGGCCAAAGTATATTTCCGTATAACTAAACTTCAATTCCATGCACTCGATTGATCTTCTAAAAAATGTTCTACTATGCACTGCCTTCATATGCAGTAAATTCATTATCACTAAGCTACATACATCACTTGAATTCTCTTTCCTCTCTAATCACACTTCTGCTAATGACTTACTTCATGTAATGTGTGCTCATTGATATTGCAGTTTGTGCTGAAGTATGCTCTATCATTCTACTATAACAATGTTTCTTTCACCAATATTGTTCTTTCAATTGATAGTTTGTTGTTATGAAATAATGCACTAGTAATAGATGAAACTATGGACTTACTGATGGGCCCATTCTATATAAGTGCCACAGTATTTTAGACAATTTGTGACAACCCGTGCATCCAAATATTCATTTGTTCGATTTAATGGACTTGTCTTAGATCATCTGCATCATGATACACACACTGGATTCTTTTGTTGTTACATCGTCGTGCATCAGATGGTCTTCTTAGCTTTGCACACTTTCACTTTTGCTCATATGCATCAACTAGACATCTATTCATCATCTAAAATACTTCGGTTCTATTTCTGCGCTTTTGTCTTTCAACATCTATGACTACTAGCGTGCCATATGTAATGTTGTCCTTCAAAACATCACCCACCTGAGCATACTTCAATATTTATTCCTTTCTATACTTGCGCATCAATCACAGGTCTTCGACATCATTCTATGCACCATCAAAACTTCATCCTGTTGTATGTGCACATTCGAATCCTCGCTAGATCATTCTGTTCTTTCCACGATCCATTTGATGCCCCGAATATCTAACTACAACAAACACTTGAAGCTCTTATTCTCTCACCATCAATCTTCTTTACATTCTCCAAGTTGTATCTCTATTTATATATGTCATGCATGGATTGTATGTCCACAAGTTGGTCGTGGCATTCCTTCTTCCAAACTTCATGGATTGTGCATTTTCCACATGTCATCTTTTTTGTTGTTGATGTGTCATTTGTTATGTGTCAAGCGCCTTCATGTTCCACAACTTAGTGGGACTTTACACCTTGGTGGTGTACTCTTGCGCTCTTGATGTACCATCATTTGAGATATGTGTGCATCCTTGTTTTTCAACTTCGTGTATCTTCAACCTTTGCAGTATCATCCCTTATGGGTAATGCACCCTTGATGTGTTGCTCCTTTGCGGAATCTGTGCATACTCCAACTTCTACTTGGTGGGACTTTGACGTTTTCCTTGATATTACTTGTGGGACTTATGCACTTGTTGTCAACCGATGTACCCTTCTAGGATTTTTTGCACATTCCATTGATTGAAAGCATACTCTAATTGGATGAATTTGCGCACTTTCAGATCTTTCCAACCATAGTTTGTTTCTTACTACTTGCGCACTTCCAACCTTTTATCAAGCAATGCTTGCACATACCAGAGACTTCTTTCAACATGCTTGCACACTTGTTTTATTTTCTCCACCAATTCCTTGGCTGCTTATGCACAAGTACCTTTGTCCAACCATTCTTTTGACTGTTATCATGGAGGTGTATGACAGGGTAGAATTTTCTTCTGCGCGGGTACAATGTGTAGTGGGATACATTACTTGTGTTCTTCTTTGAATTGAATCTGCATGATGTATCCTTTGACACGCACCTTTAGACTGAATGCACCTTCTAGATATACTTCTTCACACTGAAATCCATGTCCTTCACCATCTTGCGCAGACACTCCTTCAAAGTGGTTTCCATATACTTATGCACACTGTTGTAGGAATGTTGTATCCACTTTGACATCAGTTGATATCAATGACTCACACTGAATCAGTTGACATCCTCTTTGAAATTAGTTGACATCAACGACAACCAAAGTTCAACACTTTGGTGGAAATATACTTGATTTGGATTTTCCCTTCTTCTTGTAGGAAATCATTCCATGCTCTCTCAAAGTTAGGTTTCACTTCTCGACCATTTACTGCAGCCAAGAATGTCTCCCATGAGGATGGAACACCATCGATAGTAGTCTGAATGAGATCATCATCATCAACTGCCACACCAATGCTCATCAATTGATCTCTTACTCGAGAGATCTTTGTGAAGAAGGAAGCCACATCTTCGTCCTTCTCCATGTTCAAATTTCGAAGCTTGTTCTTCAATTATCTCTTTTGATTGGGAGCCTTCTTCTCATAAGCATTTGTCAAAGTGTTGAAGCATTCCTTTGCGGTATTCAATGGATTAATCACGGGCATACAGTTGTCTTTCATGGAATCATAAATGATTTTCTTTGATTTGGCTTGATTCTTCTTGAAGGTAATGTGCTCTACATTATAAGTAGTCACTTCAATAACACTGGATACATATCCATCTAAATTATGCTCTCCCAGGATATTCAGGATCCTGGTCTTCCCAGTATTGAAGTTTGAAGTTCTTTCAAGATGGCCTCCCGATCTTACTAAGATTGAAGCCATAATTCTTCAAGTACTGTGCACACTCGGGATCTACGTAGGCTCTTGATTGATTGTCGAACTTATCTCTTTCACTCCCTAAGCTTTGATACCATGTTAATTTTTAATCTTTAAATTGGAGCTGCAATAATACTTGAAATCCAATAACAATCATACACATAATCAATCACATTCGACACATGAATTTAAACTAGGGAAAGCCTCTATGACTTGAGGGAGAAAACCCCAACAAAACCTTCCTTACTGTATTGATAGAAACAAGAGAATGTCTTTTACATCAAGCACCCCCGATGCAATTACAAAGCAAGAGAAAGATAAAGAAGAGAGACTCAAAATAATATCCTACACAAAGAGAAGTGCATTGCCTTCAAGGGAGAAGAGAATTCGCTTCACACTGAATTCATCAATCCTATATAGCATATTTATATATTCTTCACATGCATCGGCTTCTAGTTTTATCTTCTAAATTTATGATGAACTCGCCCTCCATCTAAATGTATCAATCTTGGATGAATAAGAGTGCCCCACTTCTCATGTAGTGCATTAAATCACTAAACTGAGTCTTAGGATGAACTCACCCCTTAATTGAAAGCTTTCCCACTTAGCTAGGTGGATAACTTAAGTGTCGTCATTTAGTTTAACATAAGTGTCAACTTTTATCTTAACATAAGTGTCGTCATGCAATAATACTTTGTTAACTAGATCTTCATTGTTATCAATTAGTTAACTCTCTTTACTGATTATTTCTTCTTAACATCATTGTAGTGATCAATTTAAGTTCTTCTTTGATTTACTAAAGTCTTCACCGAAGTTTAACAATTCAGATTCTCTCTTAATTAATTCTTTTATGTGCAATTTGACTTCTCACATATCTTATCACATATTATCTTTATTTCTTTCTTTATCTACATGGTCCACATGTGCTAGCTTAATTATCATATCAAATATACTAAAGATATTTTCCCAATGTTGTGACCATATTGTTCTACTATCATTCCAAGTGGTTATATGCTGATGTAATTCACTCTAGAGGTGGTCAATCTCTAGAGGAGACATGCAAAGTATCACCTCAACACATGAGGCACTACCGCAACACATGAGGATCTTTCTTGACACATAATACCTTAGGCTTGACTAGCAAGAATGTACAACATCATCACTTTGACATACAAAGCACTTGCCTCAACACATGAAGCTTAACCATTCTTGAGTCCAACTCAAGATTCTTCTCCAAGTTTCCCAAGTCCAACTCAGGCTCCTATAAGGCACTACCTCAACACACGAGGCTAGTCAATCTTGACACATAAGATTGACCTGGAGAATGGATCATGATGCTATAACTTTAACAATTGTTGGTTGTATTCTTGTTCTATTTTTTCCTTGTTTTCTCTCTGTGAACTGTAGTTGTTATATTTTCCCCTGTATCTATTATTTCTTCCTCTGCCTCTACCGACAGAAGCTTGTGTCTTGAAAGCATGTTCAAGTGATTCTTCTTCCTTATTAATTATGGTCTCAGAAAACAATAATGATCCTATCAGTTCATCTATTGAGTATGTTGAAAAATCCTTAGATTCTTCAATGGCAACTACTACCATACCAAATTTATTAGTAAGACTCCTTAGATCGTTTTGCACAACCTTCCCATCTATTATGTCTTCTCCATGAATTCTTAGTTAATTGAAAACTACCATTACCTTGGTCATAAATTGGTCTATTAAATTATATTCTAATATTCTGCAATTTCACATTTTTCACTTTGTCTTTGCCTTGATAGGATTTCTCCAAAATATCCTAGGCTTCCTTTGCAGCTTTTAGCATTTGTTATTTTTGGAAAAATTGAGTCATATTCACTCTACTTAATCCAATGGCGTGGGCTTTTTTTACTCCTCCTGTTTTAATCACTCTTTATTTTAAAAGAAAATATATTTTCTTTTAAAATTTCTCTTTTTCTTTAATCTGCACTTTTTAAAAAAGAGACTACTTCCTTAAAATCTTGGACTGCTTTTAAATTTTACAATTACTGTGCTAACTCTTTTTGTTTTTCATTACATTCTATTTTTTTCTCCTTTTAACCAAATCAAATCCTTTCCTCCTTTTAAGGAAAACGAAGTCTTTCCCTAGACTTCCCTTTTTCTTAGGAAACATGACAACTTTTCCCTTTAACCAAGTTTAATATTTGGATTTACAATAATGACCTGTAAATCGTGTTTAGGGGAGTAATAAATCTTGATTAGGGTATTAGTAAATCACTCTTAGGTTGGTGATTTACCTTTCTTATCTCTCATTTTTAAATTAAAAAAAACTTCACATGTGAGGAATGACTTTTCCACAATGATTCATAAACTTGCTCAAGAATTAATAGGCTTATATCACAACACATCCTCAACTTGTCCGGATTTTAAAACATTTTACAGACGCGGAATTAAATTGAATTATTTTCTATAAAAATAACGTGCCACACTCCTCCATATTTTAAAACTTTTCACGGACGTGGAATTGATTAAATTCGCATCCCAATTCTCATTGGGTGGCGTCAGCTCCTTAATGAAGCATTGCGGTTTTTAACCATAGATTTGTCTCTAGTAAATCTGAGCCATAAATTTTTATTTTTCTTATTTTTTTTTATAGGGTTATTGCATACCTTTTTCACGATCCTCCACATGCACTAAGGGACCCTTTCACTGCACAAACTTCTCGGCTCCTTCATAAAAAAAATGGCAGCACCAGGAATAACCCCAACAATATTATGTGGGATTTATTCTTCTACACAAAGCTCAACTCCCTCCTTTAGTATACTCAGATTTCACTTACTGTACTTGTATTTCCTTCTAACTCACTTTAACTAGTTGCATCAAGTGAAACGAGGTTCTCTACAGCTCATTATAGGGGAGATGTTGTAACGTGTATGTGTAGCGTTACATGTGTAATGTAGCGTTACATCTAATAGTAAAAAGTAATAATATTATGTCGGTCATTAATAAATTCATGCCGACTTATAAAATAAAATAAAAACCAAGGTTTATCAATCAAGAGATATCAAATTTCTTGAGTTTAAATTTAAAAAAAGAAATACACCTCAAGAGATTGGATTTGGATCCCTCTGGGTGCTTGATAGATACGGGTTTAAGATCGATCTATGTTGATGTAACAACACTTAATGGTAATAAAATGCTCTAATACCAATTTGTTGAACAGGAAGAGGAGTACAAACGTAAAACATAGACTAATATCAATATCAAAACATACACAACTACAACTGATATAATCCTGGCGCTTTGAATCTTTTCTCTATTAACACATAAAACTCTTTCAAATCTCTACGACTTACTGAAATCAAAATTCATACATATAAGCAAATTTTAGACTTGTTCAGGAAGTTTCCCGCATTGACTAAGCTACCTAAATCTATTAAAAACTATCACATCTTCTATACATCAATACATATGGTAGATTACATCAATCGTAGCTACATCAACTCTATTGCTTTTTTTAATGGGAGAAATTACTCCTCCTTACAAAAATGGATCTCTGCCAATTATTATGTAATGCCCCCATTTTGACCCCCTTCGCATTAAATCGTAAATGATGTAAATATTGTTATTTAATTATGGTGAGGAGCTCAAGGCCAAGGCCTCACCATGATTTAGCATTTTATGTATCGGCAATTAAAAAACAAATAGATACCCATGGTTCTTGTGCTAGATAGGCACAATGTAAATTAAGACATCATGTAAATACGAATTTTAATGAAAAACTCACAACTGGCTATGCAATGCAACAAAGAGATGGGGGCATGATTCTACAAAGAATATGGAGGGAAATTATTCAAACCCTTGAGCCAAAGGTGTTAATCCATGTGTCAATGAAAAAAAAAAACATAAACCACCAACTACCCATTTTGGGTTATGGACCCAATCATTTAATTCTTCAGAAATTGGTTGAGGTAGTTAATGCCTTGGGAATGAAGAGGTATGGCAGCCAATTTCGTGTATGGGCAAGCCATCAACCTAGGAAATCGTATTTTGTCTCCTTGGGCAAGAAAACACCCACGAAATGGTGCCCAAGGCCATTCTGAACACATAGTCTTTCCTCCCTCACGCAGTCTGAGCTAGCTAGGTTTTTCCCATCATGTTTTTTACCAATTTCCTACATTTTCCATAGCTGGGAGCTCGTTTTTGTGTTACACAGTGGCTGGGAGAAAGTGAGTCACGTTTTGGGGGTTTATAGAGATCGTTTTTGCCCCAAAATACCCATGGGAATTTTTCTGAAAATGGTTTTTGCTCTCGAGGGTTGAACCCCAATTGCCATTTCGTTTTTGGGTCTTCCCACGTTTTTCTGGGCTGGTAGAAATCCCATCTTTGGGCATCTCACTGTAAAAACGTTTTTATCATGCCCAATAATTATGGTTCTGCTGTAATGTGCATCCTTGTTTTGGTTTGAATCTGTGAGCAAGAGATTTTGAGTGGTAGTGGATAGAATTGGCTTGATAAACCTAGTGGGGGGGGAAATAACCTCTCAAGAAGATCAAGAGGGCTGGCTACTCTTCTATGCACACCTTAGACACTCTAGATTGGAAGGTATGGCCTGAGGGACTGTGCATTGTTGAAGGGAATACTTCCTTGAGTGGGGTGTGTAGGCATTGTGGGTGCCGAGCTAGATAGATCTTGTAGAGGTACCCCTGGCTCTGTGCTTGAGCTCACTAGCTTAGCAATTCTTCCTTTCCATTTCCTAGTAGCCTGAAAAACCCAATTGTAGATTGGCTTGGCTCATTTTGGTGTATGCTTGGCTATGTGTGAGTCTGATATTCCCTGGTTCCTTGTAGAATTCATGCCCAGCTCGGGGGCGGCAGTTGTATCAAGAGGTTGATAAGCACAACTAGCCTATGGTTGAGTGGAACGTTGCAGATGCATAACTGGTTGCTTGGGACTACTTTGTTAAGATAAGTATTCTCTTGTGTTAACTTTGCAATTATTTATTTGATGAATATCTTGAATATATGATGGATGTGCAATTTATATTACTTCCGCTGTGTTTTTCTTATAATTATACATTTCCATATGTCCTTTTATATTATGTGAATGCTTATTTAATAAGTTCATGGGGCCAGATGCCCTGGCTTCAATCTAACGTTCTCTCCATCGCACTAGTATGATGCACTGGTATGATGGGTGGAGACATTACATATTAACATTTCAATTTCAAATCTAAAACTTAAAACTTGTTAATGGCAATTCGAATAGTGAAGAATCTAGTCGTCAGAATGTGCCGCACCTTTCTTAAGTATAATAATTTTAGGCACATGGTCACATGAGATGGTGTCGTTTTTGTGAAGGCTGTTACAATGAGTAGTGGTAGTGGAAAGCCCAAGGTGGTAAGATGGAAACATCCATTTGGTCGTTTAGTGTTTCTAGAGAAGCTATTGAACATGCTGAAAAGGTGGTCGGGAACTTGGTTGAACCACTGAAAACATAACATGTTCTACAGAAAAAAGGATTACACACGTTGTGTAAACCCATGTGCACTGATAAGCATCATCCCACTTGTCGAGGAGAATTTAACAACACAAAGGATAGATCATCTAATGCACAACACAAAGAAATGTTGGAGAAATAATGGCGAAATGCCATAGTTAGGAAATCAAATAAAACTGATTTATCGTGTGTACCATTCTTAGTTAGCGATCTGTTACCAGGTCCATGTTTTCAAGGATTTGTTGAGTTTTTTTTAGCTTGGTTGTAATCCTATATATGTAAGCAATTCTCATATAAATGATGAGGTGTGATTGAACGTGGTCTCACCTTCAGTGTGAATCCTGTGTGGGTCTTCTCTCTGATGTGTTCAATTGTTTAATTTGGTATCAAATCCTGGTGTCTGGGCATAAATCTCTCACGGGAGTGCCCACGATGATGAGAGAGAATATATGATGAAGTATCCTCACAAGAGTAGAGGATATCATAGTGCAAACTGTGCTATGTTTGATTTATGATTTGTTGTTTGTGTGAAGGAGGAGAATTTTGAGAGCTAGATCACTGATGTTGTCTCATGTCGCACAGTCTATAGCTCGTGTGGAGAGAAGAACGTGTAGCGTCCATTTCTAGTGGTAATCCTGCATGGAGGAGAACAGACCGCGAGGAGGGTTGTGTGAAGGAGCCCACGTGAAGAAGGCATACTGATTGCAACTATATTTCTCTGAAGAGAACTTGCGTTGTAAGTCCTTGAAGCCAAGGAAAATCATTGTTGAAAGGAGGTGTTCTATTTAAAATTCGTGGATATCTGTTTTCAGATAAGCGAGTTTCCAATGCTATAAAGAGAAGCAGCAACTGTAGTTACTGATTGGAGAAGCGTTGAGAAGAAAGAGCCCACATCGCTAGAGGAAGAGCCCACGTTGTTGTGTGAAGGAGCCCACATTTGTCTGCTATGAAGAGAAGAGCCACTAGAGAGAACACCTATCCACTATTTCCATATGTATTAAGCCATCGGTTGTTGATGAGGTGATCTGTATGAAGCTGAAGTCATTGTTTAGTTGCGCTTGCACTCTGGATGTCACGGTATAAACGGGTCGCTCTCTAGAACAAAATCCTATAAGTAGTGTGAATTGTGTGAGGAGAGAGTGATGTGAAGAGGATGCAACTTGAAAGTTTGTTAGTTGTGCGTGTAAGTTTATTGTGAGGAGAAGCCATGATGATAATTTTGTTGTGAGGTATTCGGTGATAAGGAGCCTATGTGGAAGAGTGTTAGGGCAAGGAAGGAATACTTTAGGTGAAGAGGTAAAGCAAAAGGGGGTGTATGATCGGTAGTTTAGACATGCAGGTTGTGGTGCATAATCAGAGAGAGTTATCTCCAAGTGGTTGTAACACCTGTTTTTAGTGTTCAAGCATATGTATTGTGGTGTAGAATTGCATAGAGTAATTCCTTTTATACATAGAGTGGATGTGGATCAAGCTGTGGAATTAATAACTGTGAGAGGTACGGGGTGATAGGTGTACCAGTATGCTAGCTTGATGTGGAATCGAAGAAACAAGAGTCTTCCATTCAAGGGAGAGATTAATATATTGACAAACCACTTAGGAGAAAAACATTTCTACAAAACTAGAGAGTACAGGGGATGGTACCTATATATCTCGGTAGATAGATTGTTTTTTATATGGACTTCAATAATCTATTTTATGCAGGTACAAGGAAAGTTTCGTGGATAAAGGCCAGAGTGATGAAAGCCTAGCAAAAAGTATGAAGACCAAAACAAAAGATAAGGACATGATTCATATGAAAAACCAAGACATCATGAAGGAGCACAAGAAGATTAGAGATAAACATTAAAAAGGAGTGTTAGAAATAATGTTTATCTCATGAGTTAATTTAATTAGGATGTTGTTAGATGAGTTGCTAGATAGTTGGATGTGAAAAACATTCTCTACAACCAAGTCTCCTACTTTGGTGTGGTTGAGATATTTGCTCAACCTCTCTTTCTATGTTTGGAATAAGTTATATCTAATAAAATACTATGGACTCTATATATTAAAGTCACAATGTAATGTAATCAATCAAGTAATTCAATAGAAAAATTGTGTGTGCGTGCAACAATGTCTGCTCTCTCATATGACCGCACAGGAGTCTCTTTCCTCCTGCATAGAAGAAGATCAATCCAATGCATAAAACTATGATCAGGATATTATGATCACTCAACATGCGCAGGGTTATATGACCGCATGCAAAGAGAATTTCATTAAAAGGAAGGATGATACATTCCAATCGAATATATCCCACGTATGCAAACGGATATACTTATGCGAACTGATTATTTTAAACAACTCGAGGAATTGTTCTTGATGTCGATGAACATGAAGAAGAACAATGATATATTTTATTTGTTATAGTTTCTTTTCAATCAAAACTATGGAAATTGATCTCCTATTGGAACACTGGATGATTTCAACGTCTCTTTGGTCATTTTGATATCTGGCATTTTCTCGCTGAGCATTACATTGAGCAATCGATCTGGATTAAATCCCTTCGCTTGATTAATGGGCTCGTTATGAGCTTGTTAAACATCGTTGGATAAGTGATCCTTTGGTTATAAAAAATGGTAGTGGAAATGGAAGAATAAGGGTGTGAAAAGCTCTTTTTACAACTAAGTATGAAGGACTAGGGAGAAGTGTAATTCTCTTCTTCATGGAAATGTTGAATTGACACTTGTCACTTTAATAAACTAATAAACTTAAAGATCAAACCCTGGGATAAGTGTAATTACTTGTTCAATGTAAAACATGTGATACTTTAATAAAATATTAAAATATTAAGTAAATAAAGATTTTCTATCATTAAACTAGGATTAAATATTTATATATTAAACGAGTATAAATCTGTCTTAACTCTCTATTTACCAAGAGTAGAGACGCATCAACATTTAAATAAATGTTTTTCATCAAAAGGATTTGATCCCTCTCAACTCTCAGTAAATATGGAATTAAGATGGATCTATACTAGTATTAACACATACATAAGTGTTTATGGGGGTTCTTGGATTCCCTTTAGCTACTCAATTTTAATTCTAGTCTAGTGAGACCATGCATAATGTAATTATTGGCTTTCATTGGAGATTTAGAATAATCATGATGTAATGGTATTTTGTTTCTCTCTTATTTTCCATATTTTAAGCATGGAGGTCCTCCAGGTGGATACATATTAGGTATAGTATCATATTCCAATACAAATGTTACCCTACAACATGCCTCAAAATTTATGCTTGAAAGTCAATGAACGAAAATGTGTGGTAATCATGCAAGATATAGGGTTGAGGTTCTTTTGAAATTTTGAGCACAACAAATGTATTTTCTCCCCTATAAAACAAGGTTTAAAAAAAAAAAAAGATTGATCATAGTATTGTGTGCAACAAGGTGCTTGCTTAGATTAAGAAAATACTCCATGGGCATTTAAATGTACACCCCAAAAGTGGATCACAGTAGAGAATATACACCCCACAATATGACTAGTTCTCAACCTATTGCATATCAATCAACTAAAAGTAGAGGGGAATGTGGAATTGAAGTAAAAGAAGAAGTGAATGTGGAATTGACTCTTTGTAAATGGATTTTCTCGAATTGACCATGAACATTGAGAGGTAGAGCCATCATTCAATGAGAGGTAGATCCATCATTCAATGACACAAGAAGATGACAAATTAAAAGGGTGCAACCTTTAGTAAATATAAAGAAAGATAAGTTTTTTTATGTCATGGTTCACCATGGTTTAATGAAATTAGATTTATCAAACATTTTCTTTTATAAGAAGAACATGGGGATCCACAATGTAGAAACCATAGATTTATACTTTTGTTTTCTAAATTTCAATGTTATAATGGTATATTAATTTTATTAGTTTATCAACAAGTAAGTAGTTCACTTAAGGTTATTAACAACAAATTATTAAAATTTAATAAAAATATCTTTTTGCATAGAGTAGCAAAAAAAACTTAATATCTTTTAGATAAAAAATATGAAAAAGAGAATAATGTTGCCAATATGGTGTTGACTATATGATAGTTCATAATAAGAAGGGAAACCATAATGATGGCACCAAAATTTACAAGCCACATAAGGGAGCATATCTTCATAATGACAAATACAAATCAAAGAATGAGAACTTGCTTGAATTGTAAATCCCATGTTTTATGAAAAAGTGAATTGTAATACATTGTATATGATCTTCAAATTTCTTTTGAAAATGTCATAGGAGAAAAATATAAATCAATAGAAGAAATTGAAGGGTTTAGAAAGAGGTAGCTAAAAAGATAGAAAGAATTAGAGTCAAGAGTCATCAATAATTCTTTATAAATAGGACCTTCCTACCTTAATGGAAAGAAAAGGGGATTTTTTTTCTTATCATCTATAATTTCCTATAAATAGACCTTCTTACCTGAATGCAAAGGGAAAATTTCTTCTTATCATATTTTTTAAGTTTCTTCTTATAATTTTTTTTAAAACTATTATACAAATTAATAATGAGAAGAGATAGCATATTTATCTTTTATTTATCTTTAAATAATAACCTGTTATAGCCTAAGCATATTACTATAATCAACTCTTCATTTTTTAAATTCTTATACTATGTATCTAATTACTTATGCCCAAACCTTTTGTTTCTTGTGAAAGAATTGATCTCTTAAATATACATTTAAAAAAAAAAATTTAAATATTATGAAAAATATTTTCTAATTAATTTATTATTTTTTTTATTATATTAACTTAAAGATATACACAAACTACTTTATAACTTTTTTTTAAATAAAAACTAAATCAAACTTTTACTTTAATTTATAACCGCAAGCTAACATTATTATAACATGGGTTAGATTTTCAACCTCTTACATGCACCTTCATCCTCCCATAGAAAGGATAATGTGATGTCAAATAAAATATATTTTTACATATTATGATCATTCTTAATAAAAATTCTTAATTTTTTTGAGAGGCCAATTCTATAGTCCAGTATAGTCTAGGGGATGTGTACATCCTTATATGCTCATTCAGGTAGTGTTTTTTAAATCTAGCATAGATCCATCTAAAGCATAGATCCATCTTAAAGGGGGATCTACCAAGCACGAGGGATCAAATCTCTCTAAGGCGGAGACCCCCTTTTAGAGAGAAAATGTTGAGGAAGGGTTTTATTTTATCTAGTTTGTGTCGTTATATATATATGCCATTATAAATGTAAGTGTTTTAAATATGATTTGAGGGGACATGTTATTTTTTATAATTTTATATATATATTTTTTAAAATGACACATGTCAGCCCTAGGATGAGCACAGAAGGAGTTACACACCCCCTACTCAGCTTTAGAATGTGTCTCTTTGACGCAATAATAAAATATTATAAAAAATAACATGTCAATCATATTTAAAACATTTAGAAATATATATATATATATAGAATACAAATGTTAAAAAAAAGATTTACACTTTCAAAAATCTGATCCTTCTCTAAACTTAGTAAATCCTTTTTTTAAATAAATTATAATTAAATAAATTTAATAATCTTAAAATGTAGACCAGTCCATATAAATAAGTTCCTTATAAAAAGTATTACTGATCTTAAAAGGTAGACTAATCCAAGCCTTTAAACATATTCCAAAATGGTAGAATAATCCATGCCTTTAAACACATTTCAAAGTGTTAAAACTTATTTTTTCATAAAGAATATATTTATGAATAATTTTAACATTCATGCAAATATCAAAACAAATCTAAAGTCTTCACACTTTAACAAGTGGTTCCGAACATTAATTAAAAGTATACACATCCGTATGAATGGTGATTCCGTATGAATAGTGATTTTTTTTTCTCTTGATTTAAATTGATCTTAAAAGGTAGACTAATCCAAGCCTTTAAACACATTCCAATATGGTAGAATAATCCATTCCTTTAAAGACATTCCAAAGTGATAAAACTCATTTTTTCATAAAGAATATATTTATGAATAATTTTAACATTCATGCAAATATCAAAACAAATCTAAAGTCTTCACACTTTAACAAGTGGTTCCGAACATTAATTAAAAGTATACACATCTGTATGAATGGTGAATTGTCTTTTTTTTTTCTCCTGATTTAAATATATCTTATCTTCAAATTTCAAATTTATTAAATATATAAATATAGATTTGAAATGCGAATATAAATGTATCTTACCTTGAAATTTATTAAATATATGAATAAAGATAGAAATGCCAATATACGATACTCATCGTAACTCTAAATACGATGTTCATTCGACCGATGTACTAAAACCTAAATCGCTGCTGCGATAAACACTAATAAACTCTGAGAAGTTGGAAGTTCTATACCTACTCTGACACGCTATATATACAGGCATCGAATGCTTCAGCTTACTGGGGTACCTTCTTCTCTGCAATCAACTCACTTCGTCCTGTTTCCTCCGCTCTGCATCCTGGATTTGATTTGAACCAGCTGCATTCTCAGCCTCCATGTAAAGTTGAAGTGCCTTCCTCTGCATCAGTTTAAGCGTATTGAGAAATCCATTATTCCTGGAAGGTGTCAACCTCTGCGTACAACCCAACATCTCAATAAAATCCGGCGTGAGACTGAGGATTTGAGTAGGCGAGCACCCTGAGAGGCCTTCAAGCAAAAGAGCAGCCACGCCCCTTGTCAGAGCAGAATCAGAATCCGCTTCATAGTACACCTTGTTGTCAGCCATGAATGCTCTCACCCACACCTGGGACGCACACCCTTCAACTTTGTTCTCCTTGCTTTTAAATTCTTTCGCCAGGGGCTTCATATTTTTCCCATACTGCAAGACTTGCTTGAATTTTGAACGAGTTTCGGGCACTTCCTCGAACAGTTTTACAATCTTCTGGAGTTTCGGTGGAAGCTCTTCAACAGCTTGTAGGCAGACGATTCTGTGAACAGGAGATGCTGCGGCTGTTGATAGTTTTCTGAAGATGGGTTTTCTCAGAGTTACAGAAAAGGAATTGGGTTCTATACAGCTTAACGGGCCAACTGATATTGGGACAGTGGGAAACGCAGCAACAAAATGTGAAATCGCCATTGAGTTGAGATAGCTAAATAGAATCCGTCAAAACTGTAGGCGATCGTTTTACAAACAAGTTCAGAAACCAACTTCAGGTGAAGGAGCTTCTTGTCAAATCACACAGAGATCACAGATATCTCCAGCGAGTATCCCATCCTGTTTATAATCGACATCGATCATCATCAATATATTATCATCTCAACAAAGTCAACTATTGGCTTTGTTGCTATCCAGTCCGCTTATCTAAATCTTCAATCGAATTAAAAATGACGTTCATTGTGGAAGATGCTAAATTCGCTCATGGAATATGCTTGGAATTAAAGTTTCTTGAATTAAAAATGACCTTCAATATGAAACATGCTTTCGCTCATGGAATATGCTTGGAATTAAAATTTTTGAACTCATCACCTTTGCTTTGAGGTGTTTCCATCGCTCGGACAATAGCTACGCATAAATAGATGACCACATGGTTGGATGAGAGTTCGTAAAGAATGGAAACAAATCAGAAACAGGTATTTTCCTAATCCATGATCACCATTGAATCAATGTATAGTTGGCATGGATGATGAGGATTCACAACCATTTAATTTGTGGCCAATGTGAATATATTGATAGGCCACAAGTTATGTACCATGAATAAGTTATCTATTATGTGTTCTCCATGCATAGTTGTAATCACTCGTAGCTACTTGTTATCACATGTCTTCTTCTAGTTAAATAAGTTGTCTATCATGAATTGCTTGTTATCCATGCATCAATTACTAATTTATTTCAAATTTCGAACGACGCCCATAAAATCAATTTGGATAGCACACTCGTCTCATCCTCGTGCAATCTAGAAAAAATATAGTTGCTAGTCCACCCCAAATTCTACTAGCAGAGCCACTTAACTTGTGGTCGGTGAACACCAACAGCCCACAAGTTAAGTGCCATGAACAAGTTATTCATTACTTTGTTCTCCATGCGTAGTTGCAATCCACTGTTGTCTATGCCTTAGCTACTTGTTATCACCACCCTTCTTCTAGTTAAACGGATTGTACTAGTTATCCAAGCATCAACTACTAGTTATCCATGCATCTGATACAATATATATATATATATATATATATATATATATATATATATATAATTTGGAAAGATGTCCATTCATTCTCACTCTGGGTCCCCAGATTTCATGTGAACCCACAGTGAAATTCAGATCACCTCCAATAATTACATTATCAACCTTGAGCAAGGAATTTTGGCTTACAGAATCCCATTATGGGACCCGATCTTCGTAGGGGCCATAAATATTCAGAACACTAAAGGATTTGTTTAACTCAACATTAAAGACCTCTATAGCAAGTCCAGAATCGAAGCCTCGTGAGTTTAAGACCTGTACAGACTTTGGATTCCAACCAATGGAAATACCCCCCTAGTGACCTCTTGCATCTTGAGCTAAAAAATTCAGAGTCTCGAGAGTAGATTTTAGAAGGTTTGTGAATGCTTCTTCAGGACCAAGTGTTTCTTGAAACAAAATAGTCTCAGGTTAATGATCCAGTATCAACCATCTAATGGCAAGTATTTTTTGGGAACTTTCCAATCCCCTGCAGTTGAAAGAAAGAAGTTTCATTGGATAACCCCCTCCAGGGATTTCGATGCTCTAAGTGCCCGAATAATGGTTTTTTTCCTACCATCAAATTGTTCTTTCAATGCACGATTTTGAGCTAATGAGAGGAGGGATGGCCTTCCACGCACCCTCCCTTTTGTGGAGACTAATGGATTTCCCCCCAACCTAGGATCATGTAAAAGAATACCTGATAGGTCAGGTATTTCTCTATATATTAGATGGAAATGAATAGGACATTTTTCCGAGCAAAATGAGGATGATAGGTCTGATGAAGATATAGGAGGAGAGAAGTGTGATATAGGGTCCGGAGGGTAGGAAGAGTGTAGAGTAACAGGGAGAGGGGGGAGGGTGGTCTCAGAAGTATTACAATAATTTCCTAATGAATTAAAAGAATTTGTAAGAGAAACAATGAGAGTTCCAGGATCTAGCTCCTTACCTAGGGAATTTAACATTTCAGGTTCCATGTGATGAGTGTCTAGTCCTGACTCTTCCAGCAAAGATTCATGAATTATTGTTTCCTTTGTCGGATCCATCTCTACAAATTCTGTCCTTTTCGAGCTAGAATGCGAACCAACTATCTAAGTGGGGGTTTTTTTTCCAACAACAAGGTCTTCGCCTTCCTTCCTGATTTTGTTGAAACTTCTTCTTAGCCGGAGACACCCCTCGATTCCTGTATCTTTATGTTTCTTGCAAGGTCACTGAAATAAGGTAGGTTGCATTTATTTGAAATGATCCCATAGACATGACATCTATGGCAGTGGAAAGGGATGCCTTCATTATCAAGTTTTTGTCTACGTAACTCTCTTCCCCAGCTTAATTCAATTTCCTCCCTAAGTCTCATTCTAATGCTCAAAGCACGGGGGCTTCACTCAATAAAACGCTATCATAGCACGTTCATTCATAGCATATGAAATAATACCCCTAATTTCGCTAAATATTGGAAAATACCTTCCAAAATCATTTGTTTTACCCCCTCCCAATATGCCTTCCCAATTTAAAAAAAACCCTATTTTCACTAGATAGTGTATGTATCAATTTTTTCATTAACATTTTTTATACCCCTTTATATTTCTACCTAGTATATTGATATGATACCCCTCTTATGACCCCACATGCATTCTACAATGCACCTTGCTTCTTTCGATGTTTATTGTGGATGCACATTACTTCACCCACAATGCAATTACTCAACCACATATCATTATGATTTGCAAAATCTAATGGTCTAATGAAGAGATAGGAGATCACTTCTTGTATGTCACTAGAGCCAATGCACATAGTACAACATTTAGATTGCATGTTGCAGTTCCCCAATCGTTGACTAAGGCTATTGTGGGCTAGGTATCCAAGCCCCCAGGGCCTGTAACAAGCTCTAGCAGGCTGACTAAACTTCTCAAGGCCTGTAATAGGCATGAGTGGTTGGGTATTCAAGCCCCCAAGGCCTATGAAGGGCCTATAACAGGCCCTAGAGGCTTGGAGCCTCCCAAGGCTATTGGTAACAACTGGCTATCAATGACCATTGTCTCTCAACTATGATCAACTAGCAACCCACTTCAGCAGGAAACCCCTCGCCTCAAGCATGCCTCAAGACGCGATTTCCCTTCGTACTGGTAAGCCCGAGCCTTGCCTCAACCCAATTTCTCATCTGGCCGTGATCCCTCCTTCTCCATTTGGCGGATATTTGTCAGCCCGCCCATAAAAAAAAGACCCCAAAGTATTTTTGTATTGTTACATTAAATAAAAAAAAAACATTTGCCCCTTAATATATAAGCAATATAATTTTTAGGTTTTCGTGATTATTTAATACCCCAATATGAATGAACATGATATTATATTGCCTTCTAGTGAAGCCCCCATGGCTCAAAGAGACCAAGATACGAGCTACCATCATTCTTTTAGTATGCAAGAAGGACATATCTACATCAATAAAATATCCTAGAGCATTCCCAAAGTCCCTGAAAGAGTCCAGATTCTAGAATTCCTAGGGCATCCCAGGAAGTTTAACCCATACCGGAATTATATCCATCTTTTTAGTTTTCGCACAGAACATGGGCGTCGATCTCTTGAAGAGGATGGATATTGAGCCTAATATCCAAAGTTTTTGAAGGATGCGGTTCGCATCATCCTTATTTTATGATTTTTAAGATGAACCATCCTCTGGCCAAAACCCTAATTTCCACACTATAATTTATCAACTATGACCAGCTCTTTTTTTCCCATTCTTCCAACACCTCTATACTAAGATACCTTCCCCTTGCTTTGCCTACCACTTTTGTTTCAACCATATCCATTGACTTTGAAACCGATACATCTCCTCCACATACCAATATGAGAAGGTATTTGGCATTATTGGCACACTTGTTCCAAGTGCATTTAAGAAGGTATTCCAAGAATCCACTAGAGCATCCAAAATCTCCAGACCATTTGCATCCTTCCATCCCTGGTTCCAGATCGATGAGGTTGCAGGGTCAACAATTTGATCCAAATGATATATTCCTTGAATGTCCAAGTGATCGATAAGTTGGGGGGGAATAATATGACGATTTTGGCAACCCATTCAGGGATCTACACCTATACGCACATTGGTTCCTTTACCAATTTTCCAAGCGAGGCCTTCCTCGATGAGAGGAAGAGAGTTCAACATAGATTTGCATATTATTGAGATTGCCTACCTACTTATATTGGGATTTCTAATCCAGTCCATAAGTGAATCTGAGACAATATATTTGTGGATGATAACCTCAGTCCAAAGACTATGGGCGGTGAGGAGTCACCAACCAGATTTCGCTGCTAAGGATTTGGAAATTAAGTGAATATTTTTTAGTCCCCATCCACCCAGGATTTTTGGCTGAGCTAGTCTTTCCCAATTCACCCATGGAAGCATAGATTCAAGTCATTTTTCCCTAGCCAAAGGAACTTGAAGCATATTTTTCTTGATTTGTCTAGAATGCCTTTTGGAATCCAAGATAAGGACATCCAGTAGACTGTAATAGCTTCTAGGACCGATTTTACTAAGTCCATTCTACCAGCTCTTGAGATCCATTTGTGACACCACACATTTAATCTCTTTTCCAATTTGGCAATCAACGAGTTCCAATATTCCTTTTTATAAATGTTTGGCTTTAGTAAAAAACCTAGATATTTGAGTCCTTCATCAAATATTCTTAAACCATAGGGGAAAAGGAAAGAGTACCTTTGTACTTCAATATCCTCCATGTTGATGGTAGATAGGATGGATTTTTGTGCATTTATCACCATGCCTATGGCATTCCCAAAGAGCTCCAATAATTCTAATAGATTTTTTGCATCTCAAATAGAGCCATCGCAGAAAATTAGGATATCATCGAAGAAAAGAAGATGAGTAACTTTGAGAGTGGTGGAAATGGATATCCCTAAGAAGGTACCCCGCCTTTTAGCATCCAGAAGAGCTCTGCTAATTCCTTATGCGATCAGCAAAAAAAGTAGAGGTGAGAGGGGACAACCTTGCCGAAGATCTCTTTCAGAAGGGAAGAAAGGGGAGGTGGAACCATTGATAAGCACTATAAAAGATACTGTAGTGATGCAACTCATGACCCATTTGATAAAAGTGTATTCAAAGCCTAGATGGGTCATAAGGAGTCACATATACGTCCAACTAAATCTGTCAAAGGATTTGGATAGATTGATATTGATCACCTCTCCTTTCAATTTCCTTGTTTTTATACTGTGAAGGCCCTCCTAAGAAACCCCGATTTCCTCATGGATCTGCCTTCCTTCCAGAAAACTGAACTGTTAATGAGAGATAATTTTTGAAAGAACCATATTTAGCCTTCTAGCAATAATTTTTGCTACCACTATATAAGTGATATTGCAAAATGAAATTAGTCTGAATTCCTGCATCGTGTTGGGGTGGTCATTTTTTGGAATGAGGGAAACAAAATTTGTGTTAAGAGGAGGCTACATGAATCCCCTGGATTTGGATTCTTCAACAAGCTAAAGCAGGTCATGACCAATTGTGTCATATAGCGCCAAGAATAATTCAACGGTCTATCCATCCAAACCAAGTCTTTTATCTTTTTGGAAGCTATGCAAGGTTTCTTTGAGTTCCTCTTCTGAGACCTCCTCCATGAGATCTTGATTGTCCTCCCGAGTTACCAAGCCAGAGAAAAAATGTGTTAGATTTAGTACTTCAGCAATGGAAGCCCTTGCATCTTACTTGAAAAGGTTATGGAAATGTGATTTTCCGAAATTTTGTAGGCCTTCAAAGGAGGAAACAACTTTGATGTTTTCAATTTTTAGCTCCCAAGTGGTGTTATGAATTTTTCTCCCTTTTGCAAAATCTTGAAAGAATTTTATATTCTCATCGCCACTTTCCATCCAGATAGATCTGATTTTCAATCGCCAAACTTCCTCCTGTTCTTTCAATAGCTGCTTTCTTCTGGATTCCAAATTTTCCCAATCGGTACTTGGATTCTTGAGAAGAATACCCCCCTCCTTCTGATTCCTAGATATTTTGAATTTTTGTTTCCACTTGTTTGAGCTCCTGGTCGTCCCTGAGTTTTTTGTTTTTTGCGCATTCTTGCACTTTCTTCTTGAGCAAGGTAATATTTTGGGTGAAATGTAAGGATGCAAGTCTTCCTTCCTATGGATTGGAGGGGATCCAATTTGTTTGGATTAGGTGTATGAAATACTCATCCTTTAACCAGGATACACACCTCTTGAAGGGACTAGATGGATTTATTACATTCCCTTACAATTCTAAGCATATCGGGTAGTGATCTGATTCACCCCCTGAGTCCACCCATTTCTTGATCATTAGATTCCGCACCAGCAAGTTTTTAGCTACTAGAAAACGATCAAGCCTCTTTGTAATTCTATTGTAACCTATTCTCTTGTTTGTCCAAGTGCGTCTCAGATTTATTGGGTTAACATCTAGTAGCCTTCCATTTCGGAGTTTTTGTTCAAAATAACCCACGAGAGGATCCATTCTCACTCTGGGTCCCTTGATTTCATGTGAACCCAGAGTGAAATTCAGATCACCTCCAATAATTACATTATCAAGATTGAAGAAGAATTTTTGGCTTGAAGAATCCCAGTATGGGACTCGATCTTCGTAGGGGCCATAAATATTGAGAACACTGAAGGATTTGTTTAATTCAAAATTAAAGACCTCTATACCAAGTCCAGAATCGAAGCCCCATGAGTTTAATACATTTACAGGATTTGGATTCCAACCAATGGCAATGCCCCCCTAGTGACCTCTTGCCTCCTGAGCTAAAAAAAATAGATTTTTGAGAGTAGATTTCATAAGGTTTATGACTGCTTCTTCAAGACCAAGTGTTTCTTGAAACAAAATAATCTCGAGCTGATGATTTAGGATCATCCATCTAATGGCAAATTTTTTCTGGGAACTTTCCAATCCCCTGCAGTTGAAAGAAAGAATTTTCATTGGGTAACCCCCTTCAGGGATTTCAATGCTCTAAGTACCCCAATAATGTATTTTTTCCAACCATCAACTTGTTCTTTCAATGCATGATTTTGAGCCGATGAGAGGAGGGATGTAATTCCATGCCCCCTCCCTTTTGTGGAGACTAATGGATTTTCCCCCAACCCATAATCATGTAAAAGAATACCTGATAGGTCAACTATTTCTCTATATATTAGATGGAAATTAATATGATGCTTTTCTGAGCAGAATGAGGATGATAGGTTTGATGAAGATATAGGAGGAGGGAAGTGGGAGATAGGGTCCGGAGTTGAGTAAAATTATGGGTGATCTGGGGGAAGGGAGAAGGAAGAGTGTAGAGTAGCAGGGAGATGGGGGATGGTGGTATCATAAGTCTTTGAATCATTTCCTAATGATATAAAATAATTTTCAAGAGATATATTCAGAATTGCAGGATCCAGTTCCTTACCCAGGGAGTTTAGCATTTCTTGTTCCATGTGATGAGTGTCCGGTACCGACACTTCCACCAAAGCTTCATGAATTATTATTTCCTTTTTCAGATCCATCTCTGCAAATTATGTCCTTTCCGACATAGGATGTGAACCAACTACCTAAGTAGGGGTTTTCTGTCGAACAGCAAGGTCTTCTCCTTCCTTCATTATTTTGTTGAAACTTCTTCTTAGCCAGAGATGCCCCTCGATCCCTGTCTTTTTTTGTTGCTTGCAAGGTCCTTGGAAAAAGGTAGGTTGAATTTTTTTTAAATTTTCCCATAGACATGAAATCTATGTCAGTGGAAAGGGATGCCTTCATAATAAATTTTATGTCCTTGTACCTCTCTTCCCCAGATTAATTCAATTTCCTCCCTAAGTCTTGTTCTGATGTTCAAAGCGAACAAGACACGAGCTACCATCATTCTTTTAGTATGTAAGAATGACATATCAGCATCAATAAATTCTCCTAGAGAATTCCCAAAGTCCCTCAAAGAGTCTAGGTTCCATAATTCCTAGGATAGCCTAGGAAGTCTAACCCATACCATAATTACATCCATATTTTCACTTTTTGCATCAAACATGGGCGTCCATCTCTTGATGAGGATGGGGATTGAGCCTAAGCTCTAATGTTTCTAAAGGATGAGGTTCACATTGTCTTTATTTTCGAATTTGAAGACGAACCATCCTCTGGCCAAGACCCTAATTTCCACAGTGTAATTTATCAACTCCGACCAGCTCTTTTTTGCCCATTCTTCCAACACCTCAAGACTGGGATACCTGCCTCTTGCTTTACCTACCACTGTCGTTTTAGACATATCTGTTGATTGTGCAACTGAAACATCTCCTCCACATACCAATATGAGGAGGTCTTTGGCATTGTTGGCACATTAGTTATTTCTTCTCTTCTCACTTAATCAACTGTTGGCCCCATGACTGCTTTTGGATCTAGGTCTTCCCCCACTATAGCACTTGTCCTATGCTGATTCAATTCAATCTACACAATGGTCTTCTAGCATAATAAAGTAGGCAATAAACCCTTCTAGGATTTGGATTGGGTCTTCTTCCTCTAGAAGAGTTATCAGAGAGGTTCGAGGGCCCGAGAGGTCAAAAAAAGGCCAACCGGCTTCTAATAGTTCAAAACCAAGGTTTGGGGTAAAATCATCAAGGGCTGAGAGATACTGAGGTGGTTACAAGTTCAAATCAAATTGTACAATGGTTGATTCCACCGTCATCAAAAAACCTAATCTAGTGGTTGGTGGCTCAGAAAATAGAGAAAATGGGTTTCCCCCTAATTCCAGAGTAAGGGCTCTAAATGATAGTGGAAACATCTCAGAGTTTTTGTTCAAAATAAACCACGAGAGGATCCATTCTCACTCTGGGTCCCCATATTTCATGTGAACCCAGAGTGAAATTTGGATCACCTCCAATAATTGCATTGTCATCCTTGACGAAGAATTTTTGGCTTAAAGAATCCTAATATTGGACCCAATCTCCGTATGGGCCATAAATATTCAGAACACTGAAGGATTTTTTTAATTCAACATTAAATACCGCTATACCAAGTCCAGAATCGAAGCCCCATGAGTTTAATACCTTTACAGACTTTGGATTCCAAACAATGGCAATGCCCCCTAAGTGACCTCTTGCATCTTGAGCTAAAAATCCATATTTTTGAGAGTAGATTTCAGAATGTTTGTGACTACTTCTTTATGACCAAATGCTTCTTGAAACAAAATAATCTCAAGTTGATGATTTAGGATCAACCATCTAATGGAAATTTTTTCCTGGGAACTTTCCAATAACCTACAATTGAAAGAAAGAAGTTTCATCTGGTAACCCGCTCCAGAGATTTCGATACTCTAAGTGCCCCAATAATGGATTTTTTCCTACCATCAAATTGTTCTTTCAATGCACTATTTTGAGCCAATGAGAGGAGGGATGGCCTTCCACAGCCCCTCCCTTTTTCGAGGATTAATGGATTTTTCCTCAACCTAGGATTGTGTAAAAGAATACCTGATAGGTCAGGTATTTATCTAGATCTTAGATGGAAACGAATAAGACAAATTTATAGGAAGAATGAGGATGATAGGTCTGATGAATATATATGAGGAGAGAAGTGAGAGATAGGGTCCGGAGCTGATTCAACTTGTGGTCGATCTGGGGGAAGGGAGGGTGAAGAGTGTAGAGTAACAGGGAGCTGGGGGAGGGTGGTATTATAAGTCTTCCAATCATTCCCTAATGAATTAAAATAATTTTCAAGAGAAACATTGCGAGTTTTAGGATCCATCCCCTTACCCGGGGAATTCATCTTTTCCGGCTTCATGTGATGAGTGTCCGGTCCCAACTCTTACAACAAATATTCATGAATTATTGTTTCCTTTGTTAGATCCATATCTACAAATTCTTCCCTTTCTGAGCTAGGATGTGAACCAACTGCCCGAGTAGGGGTTTTCTTTCCAACAACAAGGTCTTTGCCTTTCCTTCCTAATTTTGTTGAAACTTTTTCCGAGCCAGAGACGCCCCTCAATCCCTGTCTCTTTCTATTTGTTGCAAGGTCCTTGGAAACAGGTAGGTTGTAGTTTTATGAAATGTTCCCATAGACATGACATTTATGGCAGTGGAAAGGTATGGCTTCATAACAAGTTTATGTCCACATACCTCTCTTCCCTAGATTAATTCAATTTCCTCCCTAAGTCCCATTTTAATGATTAAAGAGACCAAGATAGGAGCTACATTCATTCTTTTAGTATGCAAGAAGGACATATTTGCGTCAATAAAAGCTTTTAGAGCATCCCCAAAGTCCCTGAAAGAGTCCAGGTTCTAGAATTCTTAGGGCAGCCCACGCAGTCTAACCCATACCAGAATTACATCCATCTTTTCACTTTCGCATCGAACATGGATGTCCATCTCTTGAAGAGGATGGGGATTGAGCCTAACCTCCAATGTTTCTGAAGGATGCAATTCACATTGTATTTATTTTTGAATTTGAAGACAAACCATCCTCTGGCCAAAACCATAATTTCTGGAGTGTAATTTATCAACTATGACCATCTATTTTGTGTCCATTCTTCCAACACCTAAATATTAGGATACCTGCCTCTTGCTTTTCCTACCAATTCCTTTTCATCCATATCCGTTAATTGTGCTACCGAGACATCTACTCCACATACCAATATGAGGAGGTCTTTAGCATTGTTGGCACATTTGTTCTTTCTTCACTTTTGGTTGGATCCACTGTTGGCCCCATGACTGCTTTTGAATCTATGTCTTCCCCCACTATCGCACTTTTCTGATGTTGATTCACTTGGGTCTCCACACTGGTCTGCTGGCATCAGAAAGGAGGAAAAAAAACCCTTCCAGGATTTCAATTGGGTCTTCTTCCTCCATAGGATTTATCAGAGAGGGTCTAGGGCCCAAGAGGTTAGAAAAATGCCAACCGACTTCCAATAGTTAAAAACAAGGTTTTGGGGTAAAATCATCAAGGGTTGAGTGATATTGAGGTGGTTCCAAGTTCAAATCAAAGTGTACAATGGTTGATTCCATCGACATCGAAAAACCTAAGCTGGTGGTCGGCGGCTCAGAAAATAGAGAAAAAGGGTTTCCCCCTAATTTTGGAGCAAGGGATCTAACTAATAGTGGAAACATCGCCTTTGCTGTAACCGTCGCGGTATTGAGTCCAAAATGGTCATGGAAAAAATCCAAGAGTACAAATTCTCTTGGATTTCGATAGAATCCCCATTTGTCATGCTGGAGGGTATATGATCCTCACTATCTACCAAGTTGTTTTTGGATCCACCAACTGCCCAACATAAAATGTAACAAATATTGAATGACCCTCATAAGGGTCTGGTGAATATTCAACTTCATTCATGTTTGGATAGTCCATGTAGAGGAGAGAGTGTCAGAGAGTCCTGACACACTCCTGACTCTAGAATATTCGGCATGGCATAAGGCAAGAGAAAAACAAAAGAAGAAAGGAAAAGATGAGAGATGTGGGGTTGTATCTGCAGCCCCTTAACGCCACATCACCTTCATGAAACCCTCGCTGTCCTAACCCACCTTTTATCTTTAATTTTTTATTTTTGTAAATATTTTATTAAATTTAAGCAAATGGGCGTGTGCAAGAAGATGAGGGTCACTTTAGATGCAATCCTAGTTTTTCAAAACTCGTTTCTGATACATAAAAACATAATGCGTTTCTAATGCTTAGCACTTGGTATGGTAAAACCCGAGCCTGACATGTCATTAGACATGTAGGTTAGTTAACCATAACGCGTACGCGTTATAGAACTACAAAACACGAACGCGTTATGTATTTACAAAACGTGTACGCATTTTGTAAATCTAAAATCAATTTAAAAACACAGTCCCGACCACCAGCGACGCTTTTCATGCATCAGAAACATGAATTCGAGCTTGGACGAGGAAGGTTTGTGTGCCCTGGAGTATTTGAGGAGCTCGATTTAGTTGGAGGGGAGGCAAATTCACTAGTGGATTGTCATCTAATCAGGTAATTCATTCACCCATACCATTTTTTGGTCATTTCTTAACCTAAATTACCATTTTTTTATAGTTTAAAACAACCTAGTTTTGTAATATTTATAAAATTGGAAATAACCCAATCTCTAATTAATATCACATCTCCCTCAACCAAGATGAGTGAATAATTACAATGAATCCTTTTTCAAAAACTCAAAAATTCCTAATCCAACCAAAAATAATAAAAAAATAGAACTCCTCCCTTTCTACAATGTATCCATCCACATGAAACCCAAATTTCCAACCCTCAAAGGCCGTTTCCCATGATACTAATTAAATAATTTTCCTCGGAAATGACCATAACAAGATGAAATGCATGCACAAGCGTGAATAGAAAAAATGCATAAAAAATTAGTAACTTGGTTTCTCAAAATTTCATCACAATCATTTGTCCATGAACATAATCAAAATTTCATCACAATCATTTGTCCATGAACATAATCAAAATTTCATCACAAGTGTATGTAGCTATACATTGCCTCTTTGTTAAGCACCCTTAACTAAATGCCAAAACACATTAACAAAGTGCCTCTCGGGCTTCCCCTATCCACACCCTCGATCAATCTACTCAACGCTCAGGGACTGTCGATTCAACACAAAGACTTCATATAGAAAATCACTATGTTTTTTATTTAATTTTCTGAACTTGCCATACAATGTAGAGATCGATTTTGTAGAGAGAAATTGTCTCTGTTTTGCTCCAAGGAATTGTCACTTTTGGTTGGTTTCCATGTTTTTAGAACAATCGAAATGGTGAACACCCATGAACTACCTAGAGTGTGTCGTGAGAGTGTTTCCAACCATGATCGAGTTAATTTTCACCCCTTTTCTTTCCTCACATATCCTAATAGTCCCTCACCCCTGTCGTTTACATATCCAACAATCCTAATCTACACTCAAAAAGACCTACGGCCCTGACCTAGTAACTACTCCTAGAAACCTATCCTAAAACCCTTCTAACATTCTTACCTATCTCAGACCTTCTTCCCTTAGATGTTGTCCTAACCCTACATCTATCCTAAAGTTCCATCCCTCTTAAATACTGTGTTTAAGACACGGGTCTGAGTTTTACCACCTGACATGCCCTCGGGCATGTTACCTTAACCATCTTTCTAAGCCTAACAAGTCATATCCTATTCTTACTTAAATTCATTAACTGAATGTAGTCACAGTCTTAGGACCATGACATTTAAATTTAGTTGTTCTATCTCAACAAGTAATCTTCATCCTCCTAATCAACCATCTTTTCATATCAATCACATATCATAATACTTGAATCAAATTAATAAATATACATGTGATAATTCTGAGATAACACTGTCATATTCCACTTGTGATATCTTATTAAGTTGACATTGTTGTTATTGTCATTCTAGTCACAATTTCTAGTTGATTATTCAACATCTTAATCATTGATAGTCATCTCAAGTACATATGTAATCATATTGTCAAGACAAACTCATACATATCCATTTCATTCCATGCCACTTTGTCCTTCCCTCCAACCACAAGGCGTAATATGTTGAAATCAATAAATTTAATGTTAGCTTATGAAGTTGATGGAAATATTGTTTTCTGCAAGGGACGTAAAGGCCAAAAAATGTCAAAATAACACTTCTAAATTCTAAGAAGTTTAAACCCAAGTTTGGATGGAAAAGTTACCAATGAGGATTAAGAAGTGCCTTAACTTCTAGAAAGAAGTTGAACAAAACTTACATTTTAATTGTTAAATGTTTAATTTTAAGTTTTAAATGTATGTAAGTGAATGCCATTAAATTGCTTGCTTGAGTTTGATTTAATACATTTTCAATTTTGAAGAGACGTCATTATATACCATGTATATGTTTCTAATGATTTTCGTATTGATGTTTTTATTGCAGTTGCGGCTATGAACACAAATGCCGAGATACTAATTAAGATTTCCCACTTGAGGGGCATTAGTGCAACTTTTAGTGGTGGTGACAGGATTTGCCGCTCGCTTGCATCAACCTTGGATGCAATTGTTGACACCATTTCAGATTCTAGCAATATACTATATGATATTACATCATATAGAGAAAGAAAAAGACAAGAATATGCTGATGGGCTAGCCTACAATGCAATAAAAAAGTTGAAAATATCCAAAGAGCTCATATTTTCATTGTTTAGGGACCCTCGGTCGGGGGAAATCCCAAATGCAAACAAGCCTCATATCTCCATTGAGTGGTGCACGTTTCAACCATTTTTTTATAACTGGATGGATAGATGGTACATGGTTTTTGATATGCCACCACATAACAACAGGGAAATTCCCTTGTATTTCCTTTGAAAGAAGTACACAGAGTTCGTGTTACATAAACACGTAAACTATTTCGATATCTTGCAGTTTCAGGAGATCGGTGGGGGGATGCCCCAAAACCAACCCAATGCCAGGCTTCGAGACTAGGATTTCCCTATCCCTGCACCTCGTAGGAATTTTCCTGGGCCAGATGTCCCACCTACACATCGTGTTATTCCACAGACATGTGATGCATTTTTGAGTTTGGCATGGGCGGTTGTTAGCCATGGCACTATGGTTCAGCATATGGATGAGGAAGGGACATTTGTCCCTGGTGTGGTACATACACCAGGTCGTCACCATGAAGTACCATCGTCTAGTGCAGGACCATCCACTAGTGCAGGACCATTGGCACATCCCTAGCCTAGTATTGAGCCTCACGAGTGCACATCGTGTGGTCGTCCCTACTATGGTCTTGCCTCAGATGTTGGCTTCAGTGGGTTTTTGAGTGAGGTATGTAGATGGTTAATTGTAATAAATTCTTCATTTATTTTCGTCTTTGTACAAATATATATAGTTGAGCTAATATATTAATTTTGTGAACTTGCAGTTAATGCTATATGCTGGTAGTGACTCCCTAGAGTCAGATATTCCAAACTCTATATGGGGGCATGATGCTACCCATTTGGAAGGCCCATCTTATATAGCACCCATTGACATATCTCACATCGAGGTAAACATTTTAAAATTTCAGTTTTTTAATACTTGTTAATTTGTTAATTTCCACATACTTTACATTTTAGTTCACTAATGCTATCTACAGTCTAATATTTACAATTATTAAACTTGAAGATCGCAGATCCTTCACTGGGGCAAGCTAATGTGGAGGTAGCACCCATGGTCGTACCGTCCGAGGAAACATCTAGGCTCCATGTAAACAATTAAAAATGTCAATTTTTAAATACATGTTTGTTTGTTGAATCATGCATGTCTAACTAAATGAACACTTGCTGACTGTAGGCACCATCCGAGACATCTGGACCATTGCTTGGATTTGTATCTCCCGCTAGGCCATTCGTGAACAAGGGTCGTGTGTATGTGAGGTGGCCTACTCCTAGCAAGACTCCAACTACCCATGACCATGGGCTTACTCATACCATGGTAATGTATATCCTTCGATGATATTTGTTGTTTAATTGGAAATCCAGTGCATAAATCATTTTTGTTAATGTTTGAATTGAATGTTTACTGCATCAGGAACTTGAGTTGTCTACTCAAAAAATCGCATCAATGGTTGATGCAGCAGTCAGTGCTGCATCTGCAATGGCAACTGATCACACAAAGCTATGTAACTATTTCAACATTTTGTGATTGTAGCCACCACCAGCAGGAGCAATTCCTGGCCCCCCTGGTTCGACCATCCTGGATGTTCAACCAACGGCTCCATCTGCTACACAAGCAACGTAATCCCCTTTGTCAGTTGAGGTGAGATGTCCTTCAGTGACCAAGTGTTTCATGCACTTTCCATGCACAAGTTGATAATTGTTGAGTTAATTGTTGAGCTAATGTAATAGTACATAGTTAGTTGAATTTAACAATTGATATTTAATTTGCAGGATCCAAAGATGCACACTGATCATAGGGATGTTCCTAGAGGATCAACATCGGGAAAGAACAAGAGGAAGCTTGAGTTTTGATGTGTGTTATGGGATATATGTATATTTGGATACATGTACATGTGGCTTGGATAGTTTTGGATAGTTTTGGACACATGGGCTTTTGGATACTTTTGGATATATATGTACTTTTCGATACATTCACTTTTGGAGACATGTACATTGACATTTCACTTATAAATGAATGATACATTTCACTTTGTATTTGTTCTTCGGTTTCCACATGTTCTTGTGTCAATCTATTGTGTTGATTTGTGTGGATTATCTATTACTCATGAATGAGCTATGTCAAAAGAACAAACTATTATATTTAAAGGTTTCAACGAACTCACTACATGCGTGCACTAATTGGTTTCTAATTAAAAATTGTGATTTTGGATGATCATTACAAGTTAAGTGAAAGTTCTTGCTCGTGTAATTTAATCAAACTAACTGCAATACAATTTTTTTCAAGGTTTCAACGAACTCACTCATGCACACTAATTGGATAGGTCTAATTAAAATTTAAGAGTTTGGATGATTAAATTACAAGTTAAGTCAATGTTCAAGTGTAATTTAATAAAACTAAGTGCAATACATGCTACATATTTCATCAACGCCCAATATTTGATTGTACAATTAGATTCAACACTACATGTGAGTAACTACATACAAGTGCTCAAAGCAACATTGGTGAAAGGAACAAACATTACCTCGGGATTTGATAAATAAGGTGCCTTCTATTGTTGGTTGGGAAGGATATGCTTGGATATCCTTATGGCTTGGAGGTCATCTTCATGTAGATAAGTACTCTTGTTGTCATGTGTCATTAAGGTTTTTTCATGTTGTAAAACCCTTCAGGGTTAGGGTTTGTTCATGGTTTCATCGTACCTGTTTTCTAAACATATAATTATTCTAAGAAAGGTTGCTAGGTTTTCTTCCCCATGATGGTTTCCCGTGATAAAATGTTGTGTCTCTTATGCATTGTTATTCATAACTAGATCCTACATGTTAAATTCTTTATGTAAATGTTTTATGTTTAAATTTATGCATTGAACTAATGGTTATAATTGGTATAAAGCATTTATCTAGATCAAGTATCAAAAATTTAACATGGTATCAGAGATGAGCTGTCAACAAGGAAATTATACAAGCCTTAAAAAACATAAACCCTAGGAGGACTGAAAGTCACCAAGTGTCCCTGAACGACATTTTCATGCGACTTGCAGCTCGACATAGCTCAGAAACCAGAGGTTGGAACAACGAACCATCAACTCTGTTGGTCTCCTAGTGTGCGATTACCTCTAGGGGGGCCTCTCCCTCGTGTTCTCATGACCTAGTGGCTTCATTATGCATCCATTTTGTAAACTAGGGTTTTGCTTAGTTTCATTGCATGCAATCTCGCATTGGTGGGTCAACTCTGCAAAACCCTCCCCCGAGCCAGTCTTGGCAGTTTTCCCACATTGGCATTGCCCATACACACTTGCAGGAGTTAACGACATGAAATCTTGCTGCTTCGTTTGCTTTTTTGCTCCCAGACCGAAAGTCACCAAGTGTCCCTGAATGACATTTTCATGCAACTTGCAACTCGACATAGCTCAGAAACCGGAGGTCGGATCGATGAACCGTCGACTCCATTGGTCTCCTGGCATGCGATTACCTCTAGGGGGCCGTCTCCCTCATCTTCTCATGGCCAAGTGGCTTCATTGTGCATTGATTTCGTAAACTAGGGTTTTGCTCAGTTTCATTGCATGCAATCTCGCATTGGTGGGTCAACTCTGGAAAACCCTCCCCTGAGCTAGTGTTGGAAGTGTTCACACGTCGGCATTTCCCATACACACTTGCAGGAGCCAATGTCACACAATCTTGCTACTCCGTTTTCGTTTTGGATCCCGGAATGAAAGTGACCAAGTGTCCCTAAACGACATTTTCATGCGACTTGCAACTCGATATAGCTCGAAAATCGGAGGTCAAACCGATGAACCATCGACTCTATTGGTCTCCTAGCATGCGATTACCTCTAGGGGGCCCTCTCCCTCATCTTCTTATGGCCTAGTGGCTTCACTGTGCATTCATTCCGTAAACTAGGGTTTTGCTCAATTTCATTGCATGCAATCTCGCATTGGCGGGTCAAATCTGCAAAACCCTCCCTCGAGCCAATGTTGGCAGCGTTCCCATGTCGACATTACCCATACACAAATGTAGGAGCCAACAGCACGCAATCTTGCTGCTCTATTTTTTTTTTTGCTCCCGGACCGAAAGTCACCAAGTGTCCCTAAACGACATTTTCATGTGACTTGTAACTCGACATAACTTGGAAATCGGAGGTCGGATCGACGAACTGTCGACTCTGTTGGTCTCTTGGCATGCGATTACCTCTAGGGGGGCCTCTCCCTCGTCTTCTCATGGCCCAATGGCTTCATTGTGCATTCATTTCATAAACTAGGGTTTTGCTCAGTTTCATTGCATGCAATCTCGCATTGGTGGGTCAACTCTGCAAAACCCTCCCCTGAGCCAGTGTTGGTAGTGTTCCCACGTTGGCATTGCTCACACACTTGCAGGATCCAATGGCACGCAATCTTGCTGCTCTGTTTTCTTTTTCGCTCCCAGACCGAAAGTCACCAAGTGTCCCTGAACGACATTTTCATGTGACTTACAACTCAACATAACTCGGAAACCGGAGGTCAGATCAATGAATCGTCGACTCTGTTGGTATCCTGGTGTGCGATTACCTCTAAGGGGGCCCTCTCGCTCATCTTCTCATGGCCCAATGTCTTCATTGTGCATTCATTTCATAAACTAGGGTTTTTCTTAGTTTCATTACATGCAATCTCGCATTGGTGGATCAACTCTACAAAACCCTCCCCCGAGCAAGTGTTGGAAGTGTTCCCACGTCGGCAGTTCCCACACACACTTGCGGGAGCTAATGGCACGCAATCTTGCTGTTCCATTTGCTTTTTTGCTCCCGGATCGAAAGTCACCAAGTGTCCCTGAACGACATTTTCATGTGACTTGCAACTCGACATAACTCGGAAATCGAAGGTCAGATCGACAAACCCTCGAATCCGTTGGTCTCCTAGTGTGCGATTACCTATAGGGGGCCCTCTCCCTCGTCTTCTCATGGCCCAGTGGCTTCATTGTGCATTGATTTCGTAAACTAGGGTTTTACTTAGTTTCATTACATGCAATCTCGCATTGGTGGGTCAACTCTGCAAAACCTTCCACCGAGCCAGTGTTGGCAGTGTTCCCACGTCGGCATTTCCCATACACACTTGCAGGAGCCAACGACACACAATCTTGCTACTCTGTTTGCTTTTTGGCTCCCTGATCGAAAGTCACCAAGTGTCCTTGAACGACATTTTCATGCGACTTGTAGCCCGACTAGAATGCCCGTAGCACCCAAACCGTGGCTCCGTTCGCGAATCCGTCGATTCTGGTGGGTCCAGGGTGCCGGGTTTCGTGGCCCCAGAGCAAATCCTCCAATTGTCCCTGAATGGCCCTAGGGTGCCCGACTAGAATGCCCGTAGCACCCAAATCGTGCCTCCGTTCATGCATAGGTTTTCCATAGAACGCCTGATCGATAAAGGGAATGTCACCTTCTCGGAGGAGAGAAGATCCCCCAATGAAATCAAATAGTAAATTTATTTTTGGAGATTCAAAGTCTCTGGATGGTTTCAGCCATTTGCCTTCTGATATACTATGTATAAAAGCATCCAGCATCTTCCGCTTTTTTTTCAAATATTGGATCGACTGCAGCAGAATAAATGCATTCTCCTTTGTCAAAGCATGGGAAACAACAGAAAGATTGGCATTCAGAGGAAATAGCTCTAGAATATCTACTACATCAAGGTGTCTTCAAAAGAATGAAACTAAATCATTAATTGAATACATCAAATCTCCTGCACACGATGGTAGTGTAAGGTAACCTTCAGAAAGGGTTGAAAAGACCATGGTAGTCCAGGGATTCCTTCCCATTAACTTGGCCCAATTACTCATGGATGCAGGCTGGAGAAACTTCAGAGAGCCTCGTACCCTAATGATTTTCCCACCTTCATCTACTAGGGGAATTTTCTTGCAAAGACTGGTAAGCTCTTCGGATTATGGCAGCATTTGATACACTAGCCAAATCTATGTTGTTGGAAGAACTTACATATTTAAACAAAGGAGCGTTTTGCAGGTGACTTGAAAATCCCTTCCAATTTTCAGCAATAAAACAAAGAAGTTCAAGTACAGATTTCCAGGAAAGCTTGTCAACCAATCAGACAACCGAACACGGAGAGATAACCATGCCCAAAAAACTCAAGCTATCATAAAACTCTTGTTTTTCAAGATAAGGATGGACTATGTGTACATTACGAGAATATAATTGAATGAAGTCTCTTTGATGAACTTGTCCTCTCGCTTTGAGGCTGTCAATATGATCTCAATTTACGAGAAGCTTCCACGTAGCAATAATTTATACTCTGTATAAAGTGAATATTATTACTTGTTTTAAAATTTGTTTCCCTCCCTTAACCCAGTTTTGTAGATCTGTGTTGGCCATTTTTTGGAGGGAATTATCCCGCCCAATTCTATGGCCATTTTTCGTTAGATTGTGTGAAAAAATACAGCATTTATTGTCCTCAACCTAGCTCATTTTACCTCTTCCTAGTTCAAATGCGCTCATGCTCCTCTGTTTAAAATCACATAAATTTTGGACCGAGATATCGATGATGTGCAGGTAGGCTCGACCAACTGGTTGGTCTGGGTCCCAAAAAGACCAAAATACTCCACTCAACCTACTTAAATGAATTTGAGAAATAATACCCCTGTGACTCTATCGGGCTAGTTTCAACGGTTAAAAATTTCAGGTGGGTAGGCGATAAAAGGTTGATCAAGTTCTAAAACCATGCACCGGTTCTAAAACCAAAGTAAGTAGTTTAGGTATAACTCTTACCTGCAGCAGATTATTCAGTGACCATAATTCATGTCAGACTCAGTGGCAGGTGTAGACTGAGAGAACCTAACATAAACTCCAAGAGAAAAAGGTGAAGAGGGGGAACTCATTCGTATTTGCATAGCTGGGAATTTTTCTTTGATATCAGATAAAAATAATAACTAATATTAGAGAAAAATGCCCAGCTATGCAAATTATTGCTACGTGGAAGCTTCTTGTAAATTGAGATCATATTGGAAGCCTCCCCTATTAATTTATATGATGTTGGAAGGATTTTGTAATGTGACAAGGTTTTTCTCTACGCTAGCGTTCCCGGTTGGAATTTTAATCATTCATGTCACGTCCAATTGAATTTTCATGTCACCTCCTTCAACACACTTGTAGGACTCCTTGGAACCAGGTTTTGCTGCACGGTTGGAATTCTATGGCCCCGGCAGGTATCCAGCAGGTGTCCCTGAAGGCCTTTTGGATGAGAGATGGAACGAGCCATAGAATGACGACCGTGGCTCTGATTGATGAACCGTCGACTCCATTGGATTCAGGACGTCTGGATAGTGCTAGGGGTGCCCCTTTCCTCCAGTCCCGTGGCCTAGGTGTCACCTTGCGGATCCATCTTGGAAACTAGGGTTTTGCTCAGTGAGGAAGTGTGCAATTTTTGCACACGGTGGTCAACTTAGCAAAATCCTCCACTGGGCACTTACGGCTAGCATTACCAGTTGGAACTTCCCTAGACACACTTGCAAGACTCCCCGGAACCAGGTATTGTTAAATATAGTGAGCATTGAGCAAGGGAAACCAAATCTATGAATATGTGTATTGTTAAATATAATTTTGTTGGGTGAATCCAATAACCGACATAATCAACATAATATAATATTAGGGTTTATTGATCATATGTAAAAAATGGCATATTCATAAAATTGACATACAAGAGAACTTTTGGCATATTTATAAACAACATAAACGTAAATTTGACATATCAAGAACACAAAATTGACATATTCATAAACAACATACATGAGAAAATTAAGCATATATCAATATTCAATTACAAATAGTATAAATAGTATAGTATTAAAAGTATGTAACATACCTCATCATGCTAGATCCCACCTATTATCATACAACCAAGCCCTCCAGATCATCTCTTATACTAATGGTTTCCATTAGTCTCTCGTGCTCTGTATCCAGTAAGAAGTAGCATACCTTCGATGTATTTCGGCTAGGCATTGTTCGTACTTGGAGGTTTGTACCAATGATTAAGTTGGTAAAGTGATACACACTTGCACTTGGTTTTTAATCCCTGTAAACATATCCACCCTTCTTTCTTGCATTGTTGTCCTTTCTCAAGTATTCACCTTTAACAACCATAGATCCGGTTGGGTAGTGGTTGTTTTCATCGTCAGTCATGGACATAATGAGGGTTTGCTTTCCATCTATACAGTGTGCCAACCAGTAATCACCACCCCATTCACTATCTTTTGAGGAAACCACTGTGTATATGTGCCTTGCATAATATGATTGTAGGTATATGATCAAAATATTTTTCATGCGATACAAGGCCATTAATGTGCATTTGAAGACTACGTAAATAAACAAACAAATGTTAAGGAAATGCATCATACCAGGTTGTACAAGGTCTGAGACATGATCAAAATCTGCAGAAATAGATGATTGGTCTTCTTCCAACGGAGTTAAATCAACAATTGCACAATGATCAAGTGGAAGTGATATGCGATCCCATCCATCAACCCAATCTGATGATTCACACCCATCCCAGTCACCATCACAACAAGGCGGGCAAAAACAAGCGAGTTTTCTGGTCCAAATTTCAAATACTGGGTTATCAGAGCTTCGAACCGAATGAAAGCCATGAGTCCCAGGCACAGTCTTGCATTCCCATGCATGTGAACGATCTATGTCTACCACCTCCCAAAAAAATATCTCCACATGTCTCTTTCTTGTGTATTCTACTCGCATAGTTGATTCCTCTCCCATTACTGATGTGCACCACCTGACTATAGATTGACCATTTTGAATATTATATTATGTAGATACTTTCAATTCCTCTCTTCGTAGGACTATTTTGACACATGCTCTGGCTCCATCATGCTCTCCTTTACCATGCCTAGTCTCAAAATAGTTCCACATATGTGGCACTTTGTAGTTTTTATGCAATGAACACAACCATTGAAATATGCGTGCATTTTTTAACTAACCAGCACATCCATCACACCAAATCCAGTGTCGATCCATCTATATGTTCCTTCCCTTCAAGTGATCATAGAACATGATGAAGCAATGACATACACAGTGGATGTCGTGGCACCTATCATCACTTATGTAGAAGTGATATTCCTTCAGAATTTCTCTTTGCTCTTCAGTGCTATTTGGGCCATGCCTATATGTGATATGGACCATCAAGGAAACCTGCTCAGAGTGATAATACTGACTTTGGATCTCATTTTGAGGTTGCAGAGTGTAGTTCTTGGAATCAACCACTGAAAGTATAGTACCACGGGGAAATTTATCTATGCATATTCTAAACTGTTCATCCTGCCGTCATGCTAAGTTGAATGATGAACATAATCATGTGTCTTTTCAATAAATTCCTTGATGAAGTCACTAAATGGTACCTGGTGACACAAAATGATCTCAATGTGAGTTTTTTTGTAAGCAACGATTGAAATGTAACTGTTCAAACATAATTTTATAGATATAAATGCATACCTGAGATGTCACCAATTGTATTTTTTTGCTTTCTTTCCCTGGGACTATTTCATAGCTGATATATTTGAAACTTTTCATGTCTACAACCATTTTCCCAAATTCACTATCTCCACTCTCGTGCATACATTAGATAAATAATGCCATTCCAGCACAGTTGGGGCATGTTCCATCCAAACAAGATTTTGCATAGTATGTTTTCCCCTTAGGCCTATTGCACATGATGCTATGAATGAATTCTCTTGATGAAATTGGTGGTATTTTCAGGGAGCAATCCTGCACATGGTTAGTATGCAACACACGACGAATATACAAAAATGTTTCATGGTAATATTCATATTCTACATGGTATCTACAACAACAAGTGTTACGAAGAGTATTTATTCTAACATACCATGGCTTACATTTCTCAAAAGATATTTGCCCCAAGTTCAATTGTCTATGTTCATTCCTAAATTTCTCGTATAGTTATGTCTGTGTTATATCAAGAAGATGCTTAGTATGTGGTTCACAATCCTTTGAACCCCTTCTTAGTTTTAGTACATCCTTTCGGTTTGAATAAGGCCTTGTGTGATCATGCCAAAAACTCTACACTAGTCCCTTTACTACATCAACTAGATTCATATCACGTCGTGGCAACCGACCAATAAAGGCCCAAAAATATGTCTGATCGGTTATGTCAAGATGTTCTCTTCTAATAGAATACCTACGGAGGGTTTTTACATTCAAATTAACTAGTTTGGATGTAGGCCTGAGAATACGAAGGACCCCGGTGTTCTTATTTGCAATTGCTTGTGACAACACACGACGAGCCGCATTGCGGTCCTTTGAACATGTGTTCTGACCAATTTTACCAAATGCATCTACTAAGCTTTTAACTATATGAGAACTTGGTTCATAATTCTTTATCATATTTATCCCTAACTTTTTCCTAACAACGTTCATGCTCCTAGATTTTAACAATGATAAAAATAATCTACATTTATCTCCATCACATTTAGAAACAAAATATTTATCAAGTATCTGTTGAGTTTGATAAGCAATACTACATTTAGATAGCATACCTTCAATGGAATTGAGGAGACTTTCATCAACTTGTATACGCTTCTAAGTTCTTCGATGTGTGCTTGCTAATGGAGGTAAGGGGGTTGGAATTCTACCATGTAGCGCATCACCAAGACACTCTGGAGTTTCAGTAGTAGCTTGGTGTCCTTCATTCTCTTCCTGGTAGTTGGATGGTGGAAGTCCAACATACTCATCGATGGTCTATGGAAGTCCAACATCCTCTTGTGGAAGTCCAACATCCTCATCGATGGTCTGGATAACATTTTCTTCTTCAACAGTAGGCAACATGTCCAACGCCTCTCTGACTTCATCACTTGTATAACCACATCCGGATAACAAATTTTGTGTTTCTTCATGAGCTTCATCTTGAGATGGTAACTTATCACTTTGACTTAAAGTGGGAATTGAAACATCCCCTAATGAGCACCTATGTTTTTCTTCTTGATTACTTCCATGGGGTGCTTGTTCCACAACTATTGTGGAAATTGAAGGCCCCTCTTATTGTGGATTAATAGGATGAACCGTGGTATCCTCTACAATTGGATTTGGATTAGTTTCCAAAGAAAGCCTCTGATTCATCATGTGTATTCTTTTCTTTTCTTTCTCTTCTTCAATGACTTCTTCAGGTCTCTTCTTCCTTGCTGATTTTCTTCCTCGGTTACGTGGATTCCCCATCACCACAATGATCAATTCAATATAGTTTGTTTTTGTTGCTCCTCAATTACAAACGTTCAAACCTTTAGTGCTTTCTAGAACTATAGATCCTTCAAGGTGCTTCAATCTTCCTTCTCAAATGTTCATCTTTCCCATCAAAACAATTATGAATGAGAAAATTTACCTTTAGTGCTCTTCAATAATAAGCAAATGAAAGTTAAATCATAAATTGTTTGGGCTCTTTGATTCTCTTGTACAATTGTGTATATCCACCATCACCATGAAATGGTCTTGAAGCTTGATATATTATCTTGTGTGCTCCTCAAATATAGGCAAAATGAATCTTTCAAAGACCTTATCTTTGGTGTTATTCAATTGGAGATTCTTCAAGCTTGTTGGTTATCTTCTTCAGATATGGCCATATAACCCAACACCACACTGAGCAACCATGAAAGATGTCCTCAATGCTGCATGTGCATAACAAAAATAATGATGGAGATGGGATAGAGTGTGAGTATTTCCAATGGTGGGCTCGTGATGTTCAAAAAAATTGCAGGATTTGCTATTTTGGCTTGGACAGAGTAAAGTTTCTCTCGGACAGGGACAGTCCACTGTTTATAGAGTTACAAAATGCACATGTGTTATATAAATCTAAAACGCGCATGTGATATGAAGAAAAAAAACGCGTACGCAATATGGTTAAGCATAATAAATAGGTTAGGTGCACGGCTAGGGCAATGAATAAAATCAAAAGAAAACAAATGCTTTGTATGGTTACATACAAAACAAATTTTTTTAGTGTGGGAAAAATGTTTTGTATGGTTTAATAACCCCCTACCTCTATCCCAATAATCCCTAGATACCCCCTATCTCTTTCTAAATATCTGTCCCTCATTCTCTCTACATCCCTCCCTACATGTTTCTTTCATGTTTCTTTCTCTCCCTTACTCCAGCCATGTCCCTACCACCCCACTCTCCATCTCTCCACCTTCTCTTTATCTTCGTCATTATCTCTCCACCTTCTCTTTATCTTCATCATTATCCCTTAATCACTAACCCTCTATGCCTTTATCCCTCCCCCCTGCCCTCTCTGCCTTACCTTGTTCCTAGAGCCCCTCCCCCATAAAGGCCTTTAGACCCTCTTCTAAACATTAATCCCTAAGTGCATAAGTGCACAAGATGATGAGGAGGAGGAGGGTGATGACAATGAAGATGATCATGATGCAGATGAAGATGATAAATATGATGGTGTTGATGAAGATGATGGTGATGACGATGAAGATGTTGAATATGATAATGAGGGTGATGAGGATGATGATGATGGTGATGAAGAAGATGACGATGATGGAGATGTTGATGGGGAAGGGGGAGATGTCAATGATGATGAAGAGGAGGATATAAGATGATGATGATGATGATGGTGGTGGTGGAGATGTTGATGATGATGATGATGGTGATGATGATGGTGATGATGAAGATGTTGATGATGATGGTGATGGTGATGAAGATGAAGATGATGAAGAAGATGATGATGATGTAGATGTTGATGAGGAACCTAGAGATGACAATGATGATGAAGATGGAGAGGATGATGATTATGGTGATGATGATGAAGACGTTGATGATGATGGTGATGGTGATAAAGATGATGATGATGATGATGATGAAGATGATGATGATGGAGATGTTGATGAAGAAGGGGGAGATGATAATGATGATGATGATGTCGATGACGATGATGATGATGGAGATATTGATGAGGAAGGGGGAGATGACAATGATGATGAAGATGTTGTTGATGATTATGATGGTCATGATGATGAATATGTTGATGATGACGGTGATGGAGATGGTGATGAAGATGATAATGATGATGATGGTGAAGAAGATGATGAGGACGATGGAGATGATGAGGAGGAGGAGGAGGAGGAGGAGGAGGAGGATGATAATTTTGATGATGATGGTGGTGATGATGATGATGATGGTGATGATGATGGAGATGTTGATGGTGATGGTGATGGTGATGGTGATTGTGATGGTGATGGTGATGATGATGATGATGATAATGATGATGATGAAGATGTTGATGAGGAACCTACATATGACAATGATGATAAAGATGTTGATGATGATGATGATGATGGTGATGATGTTGATGATGATGATGATGATGATGAAGAAGAAGAAGATGATGATGATGATGGATATGTTGATGAGGAACCTAGAGATGACAATGATGATGAAGATGTTGATGTTAATGAAGATGGTGATGATGATGAAGATGTTGATGATGATGAAGATGGTGATGAAGATGATGATGATGATGATGATGATGATGGAGATGTTGATGAGGAACCTAGAGATGACAATGATGATGAAGATGTTGATGGTGCTGGTGATGATGATGTTGATGGTGATGGTGATGATGATGGTGATGGTGATGTTCAGATGATGATGATGACGATGAAGAAGATGATGATGATGATGGAGATGTTGATCTGATGAGGAAGATAATGATGATGATGGTGATGATGATGAAGATGTTGACGACGATGATGATGGCGATGATGATGAAGATGTTGATGATAATGATGATGGAGATGTTGATGAGGAACCTAGAGATGACAATGATGATGAAGATGTTGATGCTGATGATGATGGTGATGCTGGTGATGGTGATGGTGATGGTAATGGTCATGGTCATGGTCATGGTGATGAAGATGATGATGATGATGATAATGAAGAAGATGATGATGACGATGGAGATGGAGATGTTGATCTGATGATGATGAAGATGATGATGATGGTGATGATGATGAAGATGTTGATGATGGAGATGACAATGATGATGGAGATGTTGATGATGATGGTGATGACGATGAAGATGTTGAAGATGATGGTGATGGTGATGGTGATGAAGAAGATGATGATGATGATGATGATGATGATGATGATGATGATGGAGATGCTGATCTGATGACAATGAAGATGATGATGATGGTGATGATGATGTAGATGTTGATGTTGATGATGATGGTCATGAAGATGATGATGATGAAGAAGATGATGATGATGGAGATGTTGATGAGGAACCTAGAGATGCCAATGATGATGAAGATGTTGATGATGATGATGATGGTGATGAAGATGAAGATGTTGATGATGATGGTGATGGTAATGATGATGAAGATGTTGATGATGATGGTGATGGTGATGTTCAGATGACGATGATGATGATGAATAAGATGATGGTGACATGATGGAGATGTTGATCTGACGAGGAAGATGATGATGATGATGGTGATGATGATGAAGATGTTGATGATGATGATGATGATGATGAAGATGATGATGGTGAAGAAGATGATGATGATGGAGATGTTGATGTTGATGGGGAACCTAGAGATGACAATGATGATGAAGATGGTGATGGTGATGGTGATGACGATGAATATTTTGATGATGATGGTGATGGTGATGATGATGAAGATGTTGATGATGATGGTGATGGTGGTGTTCAGATGATGATGATGATGATGTTCAGAAGAGGATGATGATGATGATGGAGATGTTGATTTGATGAGGAAGATGCTGATGATGATGGTGATGATGATGAAGATGTTGATGAAGAAGAAGATGATGATGATGGAGATGTTGATGGAGAACCTAGAGATGAAAATGATGATGAAGATGTTTATGATGATGATGATGGTGATGATGATGAAGACATTGATGATGATGGTGATGGTGATGAAGATGATGATGATGATGATGATGATGATGATGAAGATGATGATGATGAAGATGTTGATGAGGAAGGAGGAGATGACAATGATGATGAAGATGTTTATGGTGATGATGAATATGTTGATGATGATGGTGATGGTGATGAAGATGATGATGAAGATGATGAGGATGAAGAAGATGATGATGATGGAGATGTTGATGAGGAACCTAGAGATGACAATGATGATGAATATGTTGATGATGATGATGATGGTGATGATGATGAAGATGGTGATGATGATGGTGATAGTGATGAAGATGATGACAAGGAGGGTATCCACCTTGTGTATATATTCATAATTATCCAAGTCCCTATAGAACTCTCTCCCTTCGTTCGCCCTTAATCACTAACCCTATGTGCCTTTATCCCTCCCCCCTGCCCTCTCTATATCACCTTGTATCCCTCCCTCCCTATCTCTTTCTCTAGATCTGTCCCTAGATATGTCCGTCACTCCCTTTACCTCCCTCCTTCTATGTCTCTTTCTCTCCCTTACACCATCTTCGTCCCTGCTGCCCCACTGATTCCTCCTTCCCTATCACACACACACACACACACACACACAAAACCTCCCACTTTCTTTGTCTCTCACACCTCCCTCTAGTCTCTCTCTCCACAACCAGCAATCTCTCTCTCTCCATCTCTCTCAAACACACACACACACACACATTATTTCCCTTTCCATTCTCAAACCCATTCCCCCTCCATCCATATCTATCTCCACCTTTCTCCCTCCATCCCTCACCCTACCTTCTCTCCCTCCCTCTCTCATCGCCTCTCTCTCTCTCACCTTCTATCCCCACCCCTTCTCAAATATTAACAAAAAATTCCCTTGAGTCTTCCACACCCCCTCTCTCTCAAGTATTAAACATATATTTTATGATTTACTTAACGCAAGCACGTTTTGGCACTATATAATGCATAAGTGTTATGTAGTTATATAACACGCACGCGTTATGTATTTATATAACGCGTGCACGTTCTTGAATTCTAAAAGCGCGAAAATATCTTTGAATTTAAACAAAACGCGCTCGTGTTTTGTAGATCCTAAACCAAGCCGACTCAATTGCTCACATGTCAACAATAATCCTATGTGTATGCTTTGGAGTTTGCTTCAGTAATTCCAAACCTGTGCTATTTTAATGATAAACCAAAGCTAATTGGGTATTTTCTCCAATTTCTGGAAAAGCCTGTGCTTAGCCACTCGTTACAGTATGCTACACACAGTCATTTTTGACAAAATCTTAAACACAAATAGCATTTTTCTGCAGATTCCAAATATGTAACTTTTATTTAAAAATATTAATTTTTCCTATTTTCTTTCAATTTTTTTTCTGTCCTACCTCCTTAACTCGTGAAACACACTGTTAGTGTTTCTTCCATAACTTTTTCAATTCTTAATCATTTCAAAAAAAAATTGTATAGTGCACAAGAGGACATTAACCTCCACGTTCTATGAAAAACCCATTTCAAGATTTTTGCATTAAGACCTTCAAAGGCTGCACCCACAAAAGAGATACTATTTTCGAGGTTTGATCACTTAGACAATTATAAAAAAATTATAAAATTACCAATTTAATTTTTGAAAAATAATGGTGCACAAGTGCTATATGTTCTCTACATGCATGCCCACTTTTGTAGCTTGATTCCATCATTTAGGCCCTCAAAGGCTGCACCCACAAAAACATATACCTTATCATTTGCCTGAAAAATAAAGAGTGTCTCTTAGGAAAAATGAAACTTGACATAGCTATGCAAATTTTCAATACATACAAGTTATATATTCGGAAACGTGATTCAATTTCCTACATTTCATCTTTTTTACTCAATGCAAGATATTTTGCGTAAGTATCTCAAAAAAATCCAAGTAAGTTGAGGGATGCCTGATGACCTTCATTAGCTTGCAGTGACCCAAATATTATCATGACATATAACATATTTTGTGAAAGTAAAATACACATTCTATGTTTTTTATAGTAGTTGTTTTCTTTATTTTTAGTAACTTCCATCAGCGCAGCAAGGACTATAGAAATTGATTTGGTTTTTTTCTATTAATCATGCACATTAACCAATGCTTTATATCCTAATTTATTTAGTAAAAACGGTGTTTTGACCAATCACATTGTTTGAAGCCTTATTTGGCCTCTTTTCAAGGTCGCTCAGGCTTACGTTGGTAAGGTATAGGTACAGGATTACGGTATGGTACTTAGACATGTGTTGAGGGCCATTTGTTAGTGACATTTTGCATGTATCCTACCACTTCCTTTCTCCACGTCACCCTTATGATGTGATGTTCTCTCTCCATGCAGTGCACTCCCTTCCTCCACGCAGTGCACTCCCTTCAGTTGTTCACCACATTAACTCTCCCAAAACCCTGTGTGAACGTCCTCTTCACCCCTCTGCCTCTTCATTTTTCGCCCTACACCTACACTCCCTACTCCACCTGCTCGTAACCCCACTCCTTCAACTTCTCACCAGCCCCCGCGTCCTTCCTCATCCCAACGACCCACTCCAACTCCCTCATTCCTGAACATGGGAATTGTTGATAGAATTCAGTTCGGCTCTGCATACCTTGATAGCATGCATTAATCTCGACGAAGATGAAAGACGAATTAAGCTCCATGAAGATGAAGAAGAATTGGAATAAAGCGATAGCATACATTAATTTGGTCAAATATGAAAGAAGAATTAATCTCCACGAAGATGAAGAAGAATTGGAAGAAAGCGATGTTGCTGCAAGCTTCCTGGCAACTCTAATTCTGGATATCTTCTTCTTTTTACTGCCTTTGGCTTTAGATTTGGCCACGTTTGTGTCTGGTAAAGTCCAATGGCTACCGAAGTCCATAAGGTTTTAGTTCCATATTTTTACTTGATGTTGCTATCCCCCGACATTATTCAAGTCTGTTCCGAGATAATTGCTTAAGAATGTTCTCTGGTGACTTACCGCTATAGGGTGCTTGCTCTCTAGAGGGGAGTACGGGAGACAACTCACCTGTTGAATCGAGTAGGAATTTTACCAAGGCCTCTATTGTTTCCTGAAAGCGTAATGTGTGTATGAGCTAAAAGCATCCTGGGCATTTGCAGTTTTTATTATTTTTTTGCAAAACATATTCATCGTGTAGAAAGTTGTGATAGCCTAGTGATAATATTTGAAGTTTGCATGTCTCCTAGTTTCTCAATTAATCTTTTTTCTTGCTGGATTCCTTACCATCTCTTATTATAGGTTTCCTTGTTATGAGAAAGTTTATCACAACTTGTTAGAGTAAACACTTTAATCTCTAGAATTTATTCAGACTGGCTCTCTTTGGTTGTTATTTGTAAATGTAATCGAAACGCCTTCATTGCAGTATTTCTCCTTCGATTGTTAATCATCTCTCAGATTTACAGTCAGGTGTATAGCTGATTTTCTTCTCAATTTTATAGTCAGGTGTATAGCTGGTTGTCTTGGGGTATGTATTTTCTTAACATTGTGGGGATGCAATCTCTATCATATTTTAGAGCGCATGACATAAATACTTTGAATCTTATTTTTTTATTAATATATTCTTTATTGAATTCTTTGCTCACCATCGCGGTCTTATACCACTGATCTATGATGGGTGCTTATGATTTTTTTCGTGAATTTTGTGCCTATGTTAAGGAGAAAAAATGAAAACATGGCAATAGGTTTTCTTTTTGCATAGACTAGAAAATTTATGGGGATGGATGTTAATTGAAAAGGATATTGTAGTTCTCCTACCCCATCTGCAATATTGAAGTTAATCAAAGTCAAAGTCAGTGCATTAGGTTTTCAAGATAAATTCAACTAAATCAACTAACCTCTTTTTTATTTTTATTTTTGTTGTTATACAGTTTGGGAAAAATCCCTTTCTACATATATAAAGAGCGTCACCATTGCCTTTGGAAAGGTACAGATTGGGGACTAGTTGCTCAGAAATGTTGAGAAATGCACGTAATCTCTCACTCTTTGTTAAACTTCTTTTCTATGCTGGTATCGTATTGAACTAACTACGTTACTTTTGACAACCTAGGGATTATGCTTGGTCGAGACTAACAAAAAAACATTCTCCTGACACGATGGAAATGTTTGAAACAAGCATGGGGTTCATATACAAGAAAATCCAGTTTAGATACCCGGATGATAGATGGGGGACACAATTTTACCCATTAAAATGAGATTCTGACTATACAAATTGGCCCAATAAGATAATTTTAGAAATCAGGTAAACTTCCTAACTTACAAACATGGATTCAACGATTGATGTACTAGGTGGGGAGGAAAACCTCTCTTTCTATGTTGTTAATGTATCTATGTGATTCCTGTGATATAACATAGATATGTGATCTCGTTATGTTATTTATGTTATGATGAGAGGATAACTATTCATCATTGAGACCGAGAGAAACGTCTAAAAAAGGTATGGTTCATATAGCTGAAATTCTAGTGGATTTCCCCAACAAGAGGATTACTTATCCAACATGATCAACAATTATTTTATAATAAAAAAACTGGGCAAATGAGGAAATTACATTTTGGTTAGTACCATTCTATCTGTTGTTTTCGTATTCTATTTTGCAAACTCTTTCGAGTGTAATACTTTTTCTGCTTTTAACAGGTTACCGAACTATCTAGCTTAACCCTAAACCTAGAAGATGCACTTTTGGATGGCATGATGCCTTGACAAATGTCATTTAAGGATTTATGTCAATATAGGGAAACACACGAATTTCAGCATGGTCATATTTTCTTGTGGACATATAATCCTTAAAACAAATCATCATTTTGTTAACCATATTTTCTACTCGTCTAGATTCCAAGAGTACAAATTATTTGGGTTGTCGGACTCCTGGTAACATGAATCTTCTTTATAGAGGCCAGGGGGAAAACATTTGTGGGGTTTATTATAATCCCATCATGAGTCTACTGCCATAAGGGAAACTTCTTTACCTGTGGGATTAGGTCCTGAGGGTGGAATACCCAAAGAGCTAGCCAATGAGAATTCTCCAAAGCATCCAAGCTTTGATAGTTCTATCTTAGGCTTATCCACATCTTTCTGGATTCTTCCCAGTTTTCTAGTATTTTCATTTACTTTATTTGCTATATAAGAAAATGCATCTCCAACATTCTTATCTAGGTCTGAGATGGAATCTGTAAGTTAATCTTTGAGAGATTCACATATAGACCTAACTTCTTCAGTAGAGAGCGAGGAATGTTCATGTTTTGGATTCTCAATTCTGAGGTGTTGAATTTCATCATGTATCCTTGTGCAAAGGATCTACAGGGAATCAATCTGGATTTCCCGTGACATTTTATTTTGTCGTTCTATGTTTTGTATGGCTAGCCCTTTTAATGCCAGATTTGACCAATTGGCTTGTTCCGCTTTGGTATTTTTGAGAATGACCAGAGCTGTAGGTGAAGGTCCTTCTTCATAGTCTATCTTAATAGGCCTAAATGGCGGGAAATTAGACTCAGTATATATTTCTTCTCTTGTTGGAGTTTTCCATAAATGTCCTTTTGAGGTCCGTTCTCCTCTAGCTTCTGTTCTTTTGGTTTCATGTGGCGGACTAGATTGCATCATAGCAAGAGTTTGTTGGAACTCCTTTTTCCACTCACAAAAATATATCCACTAATTGTGGAAATCCATTTCGAAGTGCCATCTTTCAGACAATCTTCTTTTTTCTCCTTTGGGGAGATCTTGATTCCAGAATTCTTCTACTTCTGGATGAGTATGTAAATCCCAATAGAACAAATTCTCCATCATCTTATCTTTGGGATTAAAAGGGGAATGACCATACTTAATGGTCTCAAAGATCTCTTTCTGAGCCAAATATGGCTCTCTGATATCCTTGACTGAGCAGGGTCTCAGTCTTGGTGGGGGAATATCCATTCTCTGTTGTATTTTTTATTGTTGTGCAGCCAACTGGTACTGCTCAGCCTTTTCCATTTCTCTAGTAGGTAGGTCAAGCAATTGATTTGTCTAGCTTGAGATGGGACAAAATCTGAGTCTTGTCCGATCTTGATGGGGTCTTTGGATTGACAGAATTTGGTCTAGTTGGGAGGTAGCATCTAATACTTCATCCTTTTGGATTATGGTTATGATATTGTATGCTTGTTGGAAACTTTCTTCCCACCATCCTTTTGGATTATGCTTATCTAATCCATTTCGAAGTGCCATCTTTCAGACAATCTTCTTTTTTCTCCTTTGGGGAGATCTTGATTCCAGAATTCTTCTACTTCTGGATGAGTATGTAAATCCCAATAGAACAAATTCTCCATCATCTTATCTTTGGGATTAAAAGGGGAATGACCATACTTAATGGTCTCAAAGATCTCTTTCTAAGCCAAATATGGCTCTCTGATATCCTTGACTGAGCAGGATCTCAGTCTTGACGAGGGAATATCCATTCTCTGTTGTATTTTTTATTGTTGTGCAGCCAACCGGTACTGCTTAGCCTTTTCCATTTCTCTAGCAGGTAGGTCAAGCAATTGATTTGTCTAGCTTGAGATGGGACAAAATCCGAGTCTTGTCCGATCTTGATGGGGTCTTTGGATTGACAGAATTTGGTCTAGTTGGGAGGTAGCATCTAATACTTCATCCTTTTGGATTATGGTTATGATATTGGATGCTTATTGGAAACTTTCTTCCCACCATCCTGGAGGGGAGGATGCCATCATAAAATGTGTCTCATGTGGATATTGAATCAAAGGTGATGGCTCATAGTCTGGGTTTGGAAAGGGATATTTGTGTGATTGTTTATTGTCACTGGTTTTCCCATTATTTGGATGTCTGGAAGGTACCATCCACTGGCAGTCCAGGCAGACAATTGTAAGGGGAATATTTACTGGAACCTTTTCTTGTAGAAAAATGGGATCTTTGAGTGTTAGTTCTTTTAGAGAGGTAGTTCTGGCTAAAGGTGGTTCTGATGGATTAGCACATAGGTATCTAGATTTGATAAGAGGAACATTTCCACTATGCTGGGATGTAAACGCAGGAAAAGAGATAACCGCAAAAGAGGATGTTTCCCGGATATATGAAGTGGTAATAGTTTGGGAAAGAGGTTTCTTGGGGGTGTTTATTACCCATTCTAGGGGAAAAATGAGCTGATTCCATGTTATTTTGGAGGGCACAAGGGCACCATTCCTGGGATCACTTTGACCAAGACAACGGTAGTATCTTGATCATGGGGAAGGAGTTGGTTGATTGGGTTTTCTGTGTTTGTGAACCGTAGAGAAAGGGAATGATGGATATGAAGGTTAAGAGCTCTGTGTTTCACGTCAAAACTAGAGGTAAAAATATTTACTTCTAAAAATTTGTGAATCCAGGGATCATTGAGAGAGATATTAAAACCAGTGACTATGTCTAGGTACTGGATTCCATTAGAGAGTGGCATCTGCACTCCTCCGATTATTGCATCCATAAATTTGTTATGACGATTGTCTAAACAATAGACAAGGGATGTGGCATTAATCCCATGTCGAACTAAGGGTTCGACCCCAATAAGAGCCCTTCCCAAATTAACACATTTTTTCCCATATTTTTTCTTATAATATTTGACTTCTGCAGGATCTAATAGACCAAGGGCTTTTCCTATAGAACTTGTATTTACAGTAATTTCACTGACTCCTTCTTGGTCTTTAAACAACTGTCTAGATTTTAAATGAAACATAGACATATCTTTATATATCTGATCAACTGATAAGCGAGGTAACTGAAATGGTTTGGAAGGATCATTTTTAACAAATTCAGTACTTCCATGATTTATCCATTGAATATCTTTGCTAGGAAACAACACATCCATAGAAGACGAAGAAGTAGAAGCATAATCTGATTTAAATTTTAATGCATCATTATAGGAGATGTGAGAGTCCATGATAAACTTGGGAATCGTAATGGGGCCTCTGAATTGGATCTGATACCAATTAGAATTTGAATTGCAGGGGCCTCTACACCTGGTAGACTGGAATATAAAATCGTAGCGTTGAGCTTGCTTCCTTATGGCTGAATATCTACAACTCACGATCCTACTACCTTTCTTCAATCACTCCTTGAAATGTCGAACATGCGTTACGGCATTACCTTAGGACTTACTTCGCGACTGATTGCCTCTCACGACCAGAGTGAAGAATCTTGTGAGATAGCTAGGGAATTACAGATCTGGGTGCTATATCCGTGTCCGGATATACTCAGTGATTATTTAAGCGAATAATCCTCCAATGGAAAATAACTCCATTTGATAAAATAATAATATATAATCGATAATGATAAATTACAAAGGATATGGTTGCCTTAAATATGGCTTGGCCATCACATATTGAAGAGACACTTCTCTTCATAAACTATATTTTAATATTATTAACTACTATTAGGAATATTTACCTATTTATTACTTTTTTTGTTGTAGCATTGCCACTCTCTTAGAGAGGCTTTGTCCTCAAAGCCTTATAATTTTGTCGCACTGTTCTTTGCAATGTCGTGGCCGCCGAAACATGTCGATACGAACTGCTAAGTGTAGAGCATAACTTCCGATATGTGGACGGGTCAATCCATCCCAAATTGATTTGTTGTGGACTGATGGGATTCCCTACTTATGTGTCGTCAGGAGATTTGATCACATTAGTACCATTATCTTTCAACATTTCCCACTTTTTCAAATATCGTTTTTTATGGTTGGGGTGTCGATAAGGAACTTTCACGATGTCATTTTCGTTTACGAATGTTGCCTTTAGAGCATTGATCTGAGTTGGAAGTTGTATTTTCGTCTGTTGAGGATTTAAGTTTTTCTTATGTATCTTTTCCAAATTGTTTTCTAACTGCCTATTATCATTTTGAAACTTCTTAATCAATTCGACTTGAGATTTTCGGTCATCTTCAGATGTCTTAAGTTGTTCTTTAAGATCTTCATTATGAATTCTGATACAACTATTTTCTTCTTGTTTGTCTAGAAGTTTTCCTTCAATGTCGTCCAAAGATTGTTCTATCTTCCGACTATTTTTCAACTTCTTAATTTTTGTGACTAGTATCTTGTTATGATTTCTTAGTCTAAGAATTTCTTCAGCATTGTTAGATAATGCTTTATTACTCTTCACGATCTCTGACTTATGTGTCTTTTTAGAGTCGTCATTTTGTTGTTGAAGAACTTTTATCTGTTGTCGACACTGGCCGACCTCTGATTCTTGACTTTCTAATTTATGTCGTAACTGCATTAGTTCTTCATATTTGTCGCTAATGATTTTGTTCAAGCGTATTATTTCTGCTTCGTAATTATTTATTTCCTTCTTTATATCTTGATTTCCTGACCTCTGATTGAATTCATTTTCGGCTTTTAATTCATCAATTTGCGCATACAATTTTTCTATACGCCTTTCTTGGTCAGAGATTTTTATTTGATTGCACCTTTCTTGTAATTCAATTCTTATTTCTGAACTGTTATTTATGTCGTGCAATCTTTCATTGTCTTTTTGATAATGTTTTAACATGGCTTCTAATTCCTCTATTTGTAGTCGCAAACCGGCTTCCATGGTCTTCGACTTCTTCGGTGATGGATGCTCGTTCTGGACTATAGATGGCCTTTGACTTCTTTTTTGATTCTTCAATTGGCCTTTTTCGATTTGGTCTTCGGCCTCTTCAATTTTTTTATTTTTTTTTTCAAAAATAATTATTATTTTAATAAAATAATAATAATAATTTTTATTTTTATTTTAATAATAATAATTATTAATTAACTATGTAATAATAATATTATTATTTAATGTTTTTATAAACTATATATATAGTTTAATATATAGTTTTTTTTTTTTAATTAAAATATTTAAACGAATATAATAATATAATATAATATTATTAATTTGTTTAGATTAGGGTTTAAGATTTTTGATAGGAGAATCGTGGAGGGAAAGCGAGAAGATGGAGTTCGCGTGGGGAAGGTGGTATGGAAGGGAGACAACGGAATGGTGGAGAGGAGGAGACGCAGTGCAGGAGAGGAGAAGGATGGGGAATGTGGCGGGAAGTGACAGCAGCTGGTGGGAGGTATGGCGTGCAGGAGGGCGTGGGAGGAAGGCGTGTAAGGAGGCACGCGGAGGGGGGGGGGTCTACAGGTGCAGAAAGGAGGTTCAGTGCGTGGAGGGAAACGCATGGTGATGGAGGGGGGCGGGAGGCTGCGGTGGAGTGCAGAGAGGGAGGCACAGGTGGAGAGAGGGCGCTGAATGGTGCAGGTAGCAGGGGAGGTGGCCGGAGGAAGGGGAAAACGTGGTGTGAGGAGTGTGCAGGCGGAGTGGTGTAGCAGGCGCACAGAAGCTGCGAAGTGGCAGGGGCCTTGAATGATACGATGGAGGTGCTCTGGGAGGTGAGGAGTGACGCGGCGGGGAGCGTGAGGGTATGAGTAGAGAAGGATTGGGGCCCTAAAGGAGTACGATTGGGGTTATGGGAGGAGGAGATGGCCAGTGGCCAGGTTATGGTCAAGGACCAGCTTCAGAGAAACTCTGCAATTATGGTTACAAACCAAAAATATGTCCAATGGGCAGAATCAACAAGTGTCTGAGAATCGGAGCGCTCTGATACCAATGCTATATCCGTGTCCGGATATACTCAGTGATTATTTAAGCGAATAATCCTCCAATGGAAAATAACTCCATTTGATAAAATAATAATATATAATCGATAATGATAAATTACAAAGGATATGGTTGCCTTAAATATGGCTTGGCCATCACATATTGAAGAGACACTTCTCTTCATAAACTATATTTTAATATTATTAACTACTATTAGGAATATTTACCTATTTATTACTTTTTTTGTTGTAGCACTGGGATAAAGGGTGATATGACTTAGACAAACCAGAAATACACAAACCTCGAACTGGGAATGGTACCCAGAAATTTTATTAATCTTGCAGCAGAAATATTACATAGCAGATATTATCATAATGCTTTCTGATGCGATATTATACCCAAAGGGAAATTCAGAAAGCATAATCGCAATTTCTTCGGACTCGATTCCTATAACAAATCTTTCTAATGTAATGTGATCAGACTAAGCTGCACTTGTAGAAAATACTCAAACAAGACTTAAGGCTGTAGGCTCTCTACTCTCAGATGCACGATACAATAAGAGAGGAGGGAGGCCTTATTTATAGATTTGAAAGAGAGATGGTTCCTTCATGCTGAAGCAAGGAATCTCTTTGAATAGGAAAATGTAGGAAAACAAATCGTCCTTCCGATTTGATTGTCCGTAAAAGCTGTCTAAGACGTGGGTCAAACCGCACCAAAAGTCAGGAAAGTGTCCAGAGTCTGAGAACATCTTTCAAAAGATGATTTGAACTACAACAGTGCCACAAAAGATCTTCTAGGACTGACAGTTCAACAAAGTGGAGATTTCAAGGAATCCCACGGAAACCAAAATAAAGCAAAACAAAGTGGAGATTTCACGGAATCCCACGGAAACCAAAATAAAGCAAAACAAAGTGGAGATTTCAAGGAATCCCACGGAAACCATTTAATTGAAAATAAATTGTAATTAGGCCTTTCATAAGGCCAATTGATCATATCATCATACATATGTCTAAATCTCCACTGATATGAGGGATCCCACATCTTGGTGTACATGCTCCTTATGATGATTCTCTGTCCTTGTCGTGTCTACACCCAGACCTTTGCTTTCACCAGCCACTGAAACTTATTGTAAACAAAGGTTTGAAGTGGGTGTGTGTCATCACATACTTCGATGGCATACATTTCCTTGACATTAGAGCAGGGACTACAATACCTCGCGTCATCATGTTGTATGATGACAGGATCCACTCCACTTCTGCTCAGGCCAAAATCATTCCACCAGCAATGTGTCCAGTCTGGGATTTCGTTAAGCACATGCATCCTCTGTAGACCAAACTTTAATTTTGTGAAATACTCATGGTCTTGGTTGTCCTTCTTTAGGAATTTCCACCACATCTTTTGGTATTTTTCATAATTCACATCAGTGGGGAGAAATTTGAGAATAGGATTATTCCCTGGATAGGAGGCTAGAGTGCGCATGTGATTGATACAATAATATTGTTCTAGGACTTGTTCTCCTGTTGACTCAGTGTTGATGAGTCTCAGGTCCTGGAAATTTTTTTGTAGAACATGGGAGGAATCAATGGACTATCTTAGTTTTCGGCCATAAACCATGTTGGGAACTTCACAGGTCGATGTTGGATATCTGCTGTGTTCTAGTACTAAATTTATCAACAAGTTTGGGTGTTGTAAATTCTCATCCAAGACTTCTGTGGACCTCAGCTTCCAAGTGGGCTTCCATTGTTCTGTATAATCTTCCCAGCTCATTTCATCATCAACGTATCTGCAGGAGTCACTTCCTTCATGCCATTTAGTTATCATCATCATGCAACTTGGGGATGCAATCCCATATTTATATGTAGATGTTCTCTTGTAAGGAAATATGCAATACAATTATGGGTTCCTTTGATGTGCTTAATTTCAAACTCATACTGAGAAAACATGGCCTTCCATTTGGCGAACTTGACTTTAGCAGTGGAATTTCTGATGGGATTTTCTATGACAAATTTCATTGCCTGGTTGTCTATTTGGATTAAAAACCTTTTATTCATTAAGTGTATTTCAAACTTATGGATGGCATTCAGACATGCCTTAATCTCTTTATCAATAGTATGATATTTTCTTTGGGCATTATTCCAAAGTCCTGATGCATACCAAACTACTTCTTCATCAGTGCCATTGCAATCTTTTCGACATTGTTTTAAGACTGCTCCCCATCCTTCTTCTGATGCATCTGTCTCTATGATCTTTATTAGACTTTCGTCTATTATATGCAAAACTGGGAGAGTTTTTACCTTGTATTTTATCCTCTTGACTGCTTCTGTATGCTCCATGGTGGAGGGCTCGTTCCCAATATCTTTTTTAACAGTTTTCGATCTTGTGCACAATTTTCATAATATGATGTTACATAATTTAGGCAGCCTAGAAACCTCTGCAATTGTTTTTTGTCTAGGATGACATCTAGGAATTTATCAGCAAAATCAATAGCATGTTGTTGGACCTCAATTTTTCCATTCTTTATTTTCTGCCCTATGAATTCAATCTCTGTTTGGAACAACTTCATCTTTTTCTCAGATAGTACAAACTCATTCTTGTAAAGGACATGAAGCAAGGTCCTAAGATGCTTCATATGTTCATCAACGGATTTTGAAAATACACGAATATCATCAATGTAAACCTTGAGCCAATCCATATATGGTTCTAATACAGATTCCATAACTCTTTGAAACTCCGAGGGGGAATTTTTTAATCCAAAAGGCATTACCTTCCATTCGTATTGTCCATGTGGAACATTGAAAGATGTCTTGAACTAGTCTTCTAGTTTGATTCCAATCTGCCAAAAGCCGGACTTCAGATCGAACTTAGAGAATATCTTTGCTCCTGAAATTCTTTTGATCAGGTCAGACTTGTCTGGGACTAGATACCTTACCCATTGTAGGGCGTCATTGAGCGACTTGTAGTCGATCACCATTCTTGGTACTCCACGAATCTGTTCAGAATGTTTATTTACATAGAAAGTTGAACAAGACCATGGGCTTCTTGAATGCTTGATAAGTCCTTTACTAAGAAAGTATTGAATTTCTTTCCTACATAGACTTCAGTATTATTTGTTCATGGGGATTGCTCTACTTTTGCTTTGATTTCCTTGATACCTTCTTTATATATTAGATTTACCCAAAATTTCCTTCTGTGCCAAAAGGAATTAGGAGTGGTGTGGCATACTTTACCAACATACTCTTTTCTGATCTCTTCAATCTTTTTCTGCTTCTCAGGAGCCTTTAATTCTTCCTCAATCCTACATAAGTGTTCAACCTTTTTTATGGCCCTCATTTGATCTCCCTTCTCTTTGATTCGGATTTTGAAATGCTTCATTGTATCAAATTCTAAGTTCCATATAGAATGTGTAATTTCTTCTGTAGATACTAGTGGGAGAAAGATCTTTTTTGTTCTTATAGTGAAATGGTATCCAATTTTCCATTTATCATCATATTTTACTCCATGAGGGATGGTAGTTGACAACAGACTAGTTCCTATTACACATCCATGTGCAAAATCATCTTCTACTAGTAAGAAAATACAATTTATACAAACATTGCCAAGGCATACCTTTCCATGGATGGTCTTATATTCTACTGCCTTTCTTCCTCCAAAACCCCTAACTGGGGCTTGGCATGGTTCCCAATAATTTGGTTCAACATACTTCCTTTTGAGAAAACAAATGTCTGCTCCTGAGTCAATTAATGCTAGCACCATTAATAATATCTTCATGTACTTTGATCTACAATTTTACTACTGTCTTCTGGTGGACAACCATGATGAGATGCATTTCATTTTCCCATCATGGTAGCTCTGGTTGAGATGTTTTTGTTTGTTATTTTAGGTTCTCCACTGTAACTTTGGGCTCTTTGACTTCTTGCACCAATTTCAGGTGTTCCTTATGAAGTGTTTCTAAGTCTATTTTTTGTGGCTCTTGGTGCATCTTTGTAAGGAGGGGATACACATTTTTCTCCATACTAGACAGGTCTGTTGCCTTCCATGTTCACTTGTTGTCTTCTTTGTCTGAGCCCTCTTGTTCCTCTTCTTCTGAATTATGTACATACTTTCTTCTGAATTTTCTTTTGGGGATTTTTATCCCCTTTCCCTTTTGATCATTAAGGTAAAAATAAAAAATAAAACTTTAAAAAACACGTTTGACCATGTCAAACATTTAACCTATAGTAAAATTTTGAAACGTTACTATCGGAAAATGAATGTAAGTTTGGAAAATAAAAACTTCCTGAAACTATCTTATAGGCGGTAAAATATATTTTCCATTTAGAAAACAAAAATATGATTTTTCATAAATATATAAAAAGTTATATTATTGTAAAAGAAATTTATTTATTATTTTATGGATATTATTATTGACATAAGGATTATGGTATATGATTGTTTAAATATGTTATGAATGAAGATTGTTTAGAAGAAGGAGGTTGCTGTGAAAAAACTTTAGCTAGAATAGTCGTCATCCTTCTTCTTTATGTTAATTATATTGTTGTTATGGAAATGTGTCCCTTTGATCTTGTTATGCTCTAATATAGGTATGACTATCGACAAAACAAAAGTTATGATTATCAAGTCCAAGAAGAACACCTATTCTACAATTGATTTACCGCTACTCATTGTATTTCCTTATTGTAATATGTTGATACATATGCTCCTATCTTGCTCTTGTATGGGACTTAGCCCATTAACTACCATTCTTTTTCGTATATGATCCAATCTCTTTCATTTTCCAATTCATTTTAGTTGAGGGGTGAATCCCTTCATTGTCATTTGATTTTTATATCAAAGTGAATCCTTTCACTGTACAATTTATTTTATGTAGATACTTTAATCCTTCACTAACATTCAATTATGTATATACTTCATCTCTTTTATTGCTTTTTGTTTTCCATATACTAATGCAAATGTTTGCACTGTGCAGATCATGATGGAATGTCATGAAGGAGACACTCAATAAAGTGAGGACACACACTAAAGAGGGGGCAAGTCGAGAGTTATTCTCCCCCTCTTAACCTTGGTTCCATAATGATCAAAGAATTTGATCCATGGAAGGATCACGATATTGTTGTTGTGGTAAGATAAATCATACAAAGAACTTCAAAATATTCATCGAATTGAATGGCTTTAACTTGCTACACATACCTAAATTAGTATTCACTTGAAGTGTTCAGGTAAGGAGCACTCAAAGCTTTCAATTTCCCATGAGCATATAAGAATAGTTTTATTCTATTACTTGGGTTTGGTCACTTAACATATTTTCTTTTTATGATTTTCACTTACAAAAAACCGTTCACTTACAGATTTTGGGTTACTTTTTAGGTTGTTGCAATGGGAGGCAAGTAGTGAGATATGAACACTATCCCTTATGTCAAGAACATTCTTATGACTTTTATAACTTGGCATGGACTTGAAGCTTTGCTTCTATTTCCCTTGTTTGTTTTTGAAATTGTAATATTTTTAGTTGGGAAAGTGTTCCATTTACTTGTAGAAATAGTTTTGTTGGGAGTCTTATAAAAGATCTCTTGGCCTCACTTTTATCCTTATGAAAGTGTTTAGAAAATATTAGCGGAGTTTATGTTATATTTTTTATATAAAATAAAATACACATTCATTAATATAATACAAAACCACTTTAAACTTGGTGGACTAGCTCAAGTGGTTGAGTGGTGGGCTTTACTTTTGTTATTACTTGGAATGAAAAAGTACATCTCCACTCTTAGGGCCTTTTCAACTTTCAAAATCCACAAAACATGATTGTCATAATCTATAGAGTCCATAGCTAGAACAAGACAAAAAGGTTCATAAATATGAGCAACAAAATCTTCGTCATCTCGAACATCAAAAAACTTATGATAACAATTCCCTCAGTGCATTCTTCCCATGTGAGCTAGCCAACTTCACCATCTATATTTATTAATTCCTTAAAAAAAAAAAATGAAATACTAATAAATTAATATTAAATATTACTTCAATTTATTTGAACAAATTAATTAATACTAATTATTTATGTTTTATTAAACTTAATTACAAAGTAATTATTTTTATAACATAGTTAAAATAATATTGGTTATTAAACATTTTTAAACATTTTTAAAAAATAGTTATTTTCTAATTGTATCTAATAAATTATAAATAATTTATAGTTTTAATAAAATAACTATTTTTTTAAATGTTTACAAATATTTATTATTAATTTAAATTAATTATACTTATTATTGTTACTATTTTCAGAACCATAATAATAATATTAAAACTCATGAAATATTCTCTAGTTGATCATCAACTAATAAACCATATTAATATTAATAATATGGTTTATATACGTCAACCGACTTATATCAACCCTATTTAAATTTCTGGCCATAAACCATATTATTAATATTAATATTACTTACTAGTAAATATTATTTGAATCTAAATCTACCTTAGGTCCATATTATTACATATATAAAATACTAATAAATTAATTTTAAATATTATTTCAATCTAAACCTATCTTACCGGGTCCATATTATTACATATATAAATATGGATTGAAATACGAATATACTATATTCTTCGTAACTTTACATTCGATATTCTTTTGAAAACCATAACTACTCGAACACGCTATATCTTCAGGCATTGTAGTGAATGCACGTACTGCCATAATAGAGACCAAGGGACTTTCTTCTATGCCATCAACTCACTTCGTCCTGTTTCCTCTGCTATGCATCCTGGATTTGATTTGAACCAGCTGCATTCTCAGCCTCCATGTAAAGTTGAAGTGCCTTCCTCTGCATCAGTTTAAGCGTATTGAGAAAGCTCAGTGTACAACTCAACATCTCGATAAAATAATAATAATAACCATTATCATCAATATAGTCTAGCCTATTTATATAATAATAACCACTATTATCAACATATTATATAAATCCCTTATATGTGAACAAAGTCCAGCTTTCTTGCACTCCAATCTCATTATTTAAACATTTTATCAAAAATGCCCTTCAGCCTGAGCTTATCTCAATTGTTGATTCTCTCTATTCAACCAATATATAGCAAAGTTAAAAATTAACTTTCCTCATTTCTCATTAGATAAGAGAAATCAGCAATCAAGATAAGAATCACCTTCGATCAACATCATTGATATTGGTTAATGATCATATTCAATATCTGATGGCCAACCTGCCACGCTCTGGATATTGTCTGAAGAAATTTTCAACTCCTACTTCGGGCGAACAGAAACGTAAATAATTGGCATAATTATTCAATCCATTCGAAGACTGGACTCAATCTATGGCATCTTGGAACAACATTATTTTCATTTATCTTCTGCATTATTTTATGTAGTAAGGAGTTTCTTATCGTAATTTTTTTTAGGAATCACAAATACACAATCAATCATGAAAGGATTTAACTATCAATTATCAAATACCACCCAGACTCGAGTAACTTTGACGTGTGCGAACTCAATCTATGGCATCTTGGAACAACTCTATTTTCATTTATCTTCTGCATTATTTTATGTAGTAAGGAGTTTCTTATCGTAATTTTTTTTTAGGAATCACAAATACACAATCAATCATGAAAGGATTTAACTATCAATTATCAAATACCACCCAGACTCGAGTAACTTTGACGTGTCTAAAACGTTTAGGCGTTGGAATTTCATTTCATGTCTGCCCTTCATACTATTTTTTTTTTAAGTTTTGAACTTTAATTTTGTCACATAACTTTCACTTAAAAAAGTTACTCTTCAACTTAAAAAAAATCCATCAAATAAAGGGACGAATAAATAAAATGAAATTGGCATTCAAGAAGTACTTCAATTCAATGGATATTAAGTTAATTTAAAAAAAAAAATCCATCATATATTTGAACAATAAAATTATTATTCCAAAAAAAATTGCTATTCGAAAAATACTGTAATTCAATTGGTTAAATATCCAAAGACGCTAGGGAGGAATGCCTAGCCCATAAAATGTATAAGAGTCTTATAAAATGTGAAAGAGTCTAAATGACTGTTCAATTCAAAGACAGGCTTATTCAAGAAAAAATAATTTCCAACTTAAAAACGGAGAGAGAAACAACCTTATGTATTCATAAATTGATGATGGTTTTAAAAGATAATCTAATGTAAAAAATAAGTGTAGACTATTTATTTGTCTATCTAATGTTTATAAAAAAATTTATCTAAAAAATGGCTCCTAATGATCATTTTACCCATCAAATTCTAACCCTAGATGCAACCATCAAATATAACAGTCAAATTTGACTTGAAACATTGAATTTATTCCAACGCCAAATGACACGTTTATGTTCTTATGTTTAATGGTTGATGCTGAGGAAATAAGCATGGTTGGATTTTGATTTTAGATTATTTTTTAATTTAATTTAAATAAAAAATTGCAAAGAGCAAAGTATATATATATATACGTTTGACTTAAATAAAATCATTCATATCAACTGTTAAAATTTACATTTGACTTCAATAAAATTATCCATATCAATATTTTGTATAATTGCATTTTTTTAATTAATGAATAAGATTATAAATATACTATTTTAATAATTATAGTTATTATATTGTAATCTGATAAATAATTTTATATTATATTATAATTTGTTTTTTTAAGAATATATAATTTTATTTATTATTTCTCATATTTAAAAATGTAATAAAAAATAATGGTATAATTATTAAAATTATTGTAATTAATTTTATTAATTTTGTTGTTTTTAAAATTATCTTAAAATTAAAATTTTTTAAAAATTCTAAATTTTTTAATTGTCATCTACCCATTTTCTAAATTTTCCTAATTTTTTAAATACAATTAAAAATATAGTATATTAAACAAACATGAAGTAACTATATTGTAAGCATTTGAAAAAAATATATTATTTTTTAATTTAATTCTAAAATAATTTTAAAAATTACTTAGAGACTAGAAAAAAGTTGAAGTGACTCCAAAATAATAAAATATAGTTTTGACTTAAATAAAATCATCTATATCAACTATTTTGTATAATTGCATTTTTTTTAATTAATGAATAAGATTATAAGTCTATTACTTTTCTAATAACTATATGGTAATCTTTTGAGGAATTTTATATTATTTATCTAATGGTTTTTAAGAATATAAAATTTTATTTATTACTATTTTTTATATATAATATTTGAAAATTCAATAAAAAACAAAACAAAATGCACCCAAAATTATTATTTTATTCAATATATATATATATATATATATATATATATATATATATATATATATATATATAAGTCTGGTATCTACATATAATATACACAATTTCCATTCGCTACTGAATATCAGATAATTTGGTAGCAATTTACACAAGATATAAACTAGGGGCGTTACCGAATTACAAAGCATTCTAGAGCAACCCTCACAAAATGAAAATACAGGCTGGCTACCAAAAGTCAAGAGTTTCCATAGCGACCCATATTAAGGCAAGAGACAAGGCATTACTGAATGTTGGGATATTCTGCAGTGACCCAACCAAAATAGGTAACAGGGGTAAGGTCAACTCATAAGAAATTCCCATTTCACTAGGGCTACCCTTTACTCCTACTTTTGGTTAACACACAGATTGGCACCCAATACCATTAACACTAAAGTATTAAAATAAAACTACATATATGTTTCATATACTATTCAAGCAAGAGGGATCGGGTTGCTCCCTTCATCCACTAATCAATGCATCACATATAATCTAAATGCAAAACCACTCAAATATCCATTAGAGGAAATTTGAGGTCTAAAATGGGCCACCTAAGGAAAATAATAAAAAAAAGTTAAAATAATAAAATAATATTTATTAATTTTGGATGAAGAAAGAAAAAAAACTACTTTTTGTGTTCGTATTTTCAACTTATCTCCTTGTGTTTTTACTCAAATTTCGAGCGGGAGAAGTCATTCGATGCAAAATTAAACTCTGCATCCAACGAGTACCCACACTACATACTTTTGATGGACCATGTTTCCCCAGTAACAAGAAATACCTTAAAAACATGATGATGAATTAAATTATGCATCCAACGAGTGTTCCCGCTCGAAATTTGAGTAAAAACGCAGGGATATATGTTGAAAATACGAACACAGAAAGAAAGAAAGAAAAAAAAAAAAAAAAGAAGAAGAAAAGAAGTAGTTTTTTATGACAAATATAACCATTATGGTTTGCTCATTTTATTGAAACTATATTGGTTCTCGAAATCCAACTCATTAAGAAATTATGGTTGGCCTTTTTTCTTATATGATGGCTTGCTTTCTTATAAGGCCAATTTTAGACCCCAAATTTCCTCTAATGATCCCATGGTATTTGCATCGCATACACCAATCAAAATATATGCAACTACCATTCATATTCACCCCATGGTATTTTCATGCAAACCAATCAATTCCAACACTTGAAATATGAATACAAACACCACTCTATTCCAACCCATGGTATTTACATATTCAATCTAATAACTAGAATGTGTATGCATTTGCCTACTTAATGCAAGGCTTGACTCTCCTCAACAGGTTGTTCTTCTTCTTAATTGATTATTACCATAATATGAAAATGCCATTTCTAATATTCATTTAATTATAGTTCCTTGGATCATTTTGTCAAGCATAGCACATGTATAAAGTATAAGTCTCTTTAAGGTATTATAACAAACACTTTGTATGCAAAGTCTAGGAATCCATTTCTAGCTATACAAAAGTTCTATAAACAAGTTCATAACGGAAATTATCCTTCTTACGAATTCTTTCAATCCCACAACATAAATTCATACAAAAAAATCATATATATATATATATATATAATGTGGGTAAGAAAAATGGGGGGGGAGAAGCTATGTGGAGGGGGGGGAATAACTATTTGAATATCAGATCAATGAAATTGCAAAGGACATGATCAAGACTTCTTTCTTCAATTTTTTAGTTTTTCGATTTTCTCTAGGGACAAGTTAAATGCCACAATGTTTATCAATGAGCTCAATTATGATACTTCTTCGCTCGAGGTACCTATTTTCTATCGTGAAATTAAATACAACAAAAAATATTTAATCGCTGCACAGGCTGACAAGACCTCTCCTTTGCACAATTCACTATTCACTAAAGTCAGTTTTACAGCAATCTCCCATGAAAGATAATAATGGTTCGAGCTTCCCCGAGCCTGAATCTAATCATGGTCATGCGCTGAAGAAAGGAGTGCGTGCGAAAAAGGAGTTGATCTCGGTATCTGTACGAAGATATATTGGATTAAACGAAATTCTGGAATACCTCTCCCTGAAAATGGTGGGTTGATTCTGTGGAAAATTTGTTGGTGAAGCAGCGTTAAGGAGGTGGATGGAATCCAATTGGAAGCCTATTCTGGATGAGGTGCCGCAATTTCATATTCTATCCCGAGGCTGGATCCTGTTTAACATTAAATCAGAATCATAAAGAAAAAATTTGATGGAAAGGACTTGGATATGGGGGCCTTCAGGGATAATTTTAAAAAGGTGGCATGTCAATTTGGAAGCTGATAGAGAACCATGGAATGTGCAACAAGTATGGGTTTTATTTCCTGGTCTCCCTATGATGTTTTGGCATAAATGAGTCCTTGAGGCAGTTCGTGGAAAAATTGGAAGATTCATTTATTTAGAAGATAACCGGGAACAAAAAGTGGACAGACGATGTGCAAAAATCCTAATCGAATTGGATATAAGAGATGGGTTATATGAAGAAATTATTTTGGAAATGTATGGTAGCACTTGGGGACAACGACTAGACTATTGGAAGATCCCTTTTAGGTGTTTCACGTGTCGGCGGGTTGGGAATTTAATAAAGGATTGCCCCAACAACACTGATAGACCTGTTCGTCATAGGAAAATATGGGTAAAAACAATAGAGCAAAACTCTCTGGAGACTAGAACAAAAGTTGACGAAATTGGAATAGGTGGGATTTTTCTGCTTGAAATTGATTCAAAGGAGATGGATATCCAAGCGAATCATGTATATGGTAAGCCTATTATCCCTTTATAAAAACTCCCTTCTGATTCCATCTTGGCTCCTTTGATTCCAATTGTTTCTTCCCCTTCCTCTCCTAAGAATTCCCCTTTGGAAGGAGATTCTTTAAGTACAACAAGTACATAAAGTTTGGTAAAATTGGATGAATCTATACCTTCTTCACCCTCCTAGGAACTGGCGGAGGTGGACAAGGAGTTTGTAAGTCCTGAGAAATCCTGATGTGACGTGGCACCTTCTCAGAAGGAGAAGAGGGATCTCCCCTCATGGGTGAAAAATAAAATTTATAGCACAATATCAAAATCAATACTATTGAGAGGAGATGAGGTAGCTTCGAAGGGAGGGTTGGCTCGAGACCCTATGTCGAAGGTAACTCTAGGTAGGAAGTCTCAAATTTCAAAAGCTCAATCTAAAGCTGAGTTGGAGGTCAAATATGGGAAGCAGTCAATGATAAGTAGGGCCCTTAGAGTAGGGACATCCCATCCGAGGGTTCTGTGATGCTTTGTTTGTCCTTTAACTTGAGGGGGTTAGGGAGCTCCCCCAAATTAAAATATTTCAAAAGGATGGTCAAGAGTTTAAAAATATTTTTCATCCTCTTATATGAAACTATGATGGAAGGAGATAAAGCAAAAGATGTCCTCGAACCTTGGCTGAAAGACTGGTCCTTTGCTCACATTAATTCTGATGGTCACTCGGGTGGACTGTTAACAGCCTGGAGTCCATAATTAAAAGAAATCAAGGTTGTTAGTTATGAGACAATTTTAAAAATAGTCGTGGAAGATAGGGTCTCTAGGGACACCTTCTCCTTTTACAATGTATATGTAAAATTAGTCACAACAAATCTAATGAACAAGTAAATCAATCACAATAGATGAAACTCAAAAAATATGCTGTAAACTGTGCAAGAACATGCATCAGTGCTCAATATCCTAGTAATGGTGAAAATACAATACAATAATGTCACCATGACTGAGCATTTCAAATTTCCTAAGGAGGTCATTCGAATTAACTGAATGGCATAGCTTGACTCCAACTAGGAGTTGTTGATGTATATGTAACTTCGGAATGTATTTCACATATATGTATATTGTATTCCTATAGAGATGGTATTATTCCTCTATAAGGAAGTGTCGTCATTTTTATTGTAAGTGTCGTAACTTATACTTGATGGGTTATTACACCACCTTGTTTGGGGTCGGCCCTGTATAAGTCATGTGGGTCAAAGGGTTATTAGACCAACCTATTGGGGGTCGGCCATGTGGGTCAAAGGGTTATTAGACCACCCTATTGGGAGTCGGCCCAGTCAGCATTATGTTATGTGGTTAAGTTCGAGCCTACATGAGTTAGGTAAAAAGGCAAGTCAAGTCAAGTATAAATAGAGTGAGGGAGGCACTCTATTTACACACTCACTTCTCACACATGCACTCAAGGAGGAGTGGCGCACTTATGAAGGAGGAGGATCTGCTGCTAGGTTATGTCTATCTCTCATGGTTGGTTGTATCATTGCTCTATCTATCTCTGAGGAAGTTATTGGGGTTTTTCACCTTTATGGTTTTCCCCAAGTAAATCTTTGTGTCTCTTGTGTGCTTGCATTATTGTCTCCATGATTGATATGCTGTAGATATGTTGTACATGTTGTTCTCTCAGTTAAGATCCTAGATCAGATTGAAGTAAATTCAGAAAATTTAACATGGTATCAGAGCTAGCCTGAAAGAAGGCATGATATGGCATGTATGACACTTGTTGCACTTACGATGCTAGGGCTTGATATAGCAAAAACCAGTCATCATAGCACTTTCGCTATAAATCCGTTTTGGAAAAGTTTTCAGATCTGAAATTGTTATAGGACGAAGATTAAATATCCAGGTACCTTGTGTCCAAAGGAAAACCTCTAATTCGTTTTACTTTGTGATTTATGATCTGTACAATATAGGGCTTCTGCCTCTTCCAGATCTGAGTCAAAATCAGGTGACCTTGGGAAAAAGGTCATAACCTGGGCTAGGAAGCTCCAAATGAAATTTCGTAAAAAGTGACAGGTAGTACACAGTCTGTACTATCTCAGAAAACGTTTTCAGAGGCCGAAGTTGAACCAGAGACACGTGGAACTCCGTACAAGTGCACCCTCCTGTATTATCCCATAAACAGGTCACATTGCGACATTTGGAATAAATATCTCTCAGAGAGTCCAATTGAGGTCAGACCTTTCAGGATGGAACGGTAACAGGCCGAGATATCTCAAGAAACGTTTTTAGAGGCCGAAGTTAAAACAGTGACACGTGGTACACCGTACAAGTTCGCTCTCCTGTTTTATCCCAAAACAGGTCACGTTGCGACATTTGGCATAACTCTCTCTCAAAAAATCCAATTGAGGTCAGACCTGTCAGGATGGAAAGATAACAGGTCAGGCTACACCTGAAACAATCAGGTACATATTTCTATCAAAACATAATTATTTTGGAGTACCTTCATTCATGGCTTCCGGAATTTAGGGCTTCGGAGAAAGTTGGAATTTTTGTAATCGGAGACCACGGCTGGATGCTACTCATAAAAATAGAAATTTAGAGACCAAGATCATAATTTTTGGTTGGGAAGAAGGCCGGGCTTGATTAGACCCTAGTTCGGGACTTTGATCAGAAAAGTGAAAAATTAGGGCTTCTGTAAAAATGGGAATTTTTGAAATCTGTGACCACGGCTGGAAGCTCCTCAAAAAAATAGAAGCTTAGAGATTTGGATCAAACATTTTGATTGGGAAAAAGAGTGGGCTTCATCAAACCCTAGTTCAAGGTCACGTCCAGTGAATCTGGAAGTTTCAAAGGCAATTTGAGGAGTGAAACTTTGCAGTTTTCAAATTCTGAATATACCAGTTTGATCAGCTCATCAAGGTGCATATTTATATCCTTTCGGATGTTTGAAATTCAAAGTTTGATTTTTTGGGGTTTCTCTGACAAACCCATATCCAGCTCCAGGTCCAGTTCTTGAAAATCAAGTGGATTGGGTTAATCCTAGAAGAAGATGGATTGATCATCTGCATGAGTGAATAAGTTCCTGTTTCATAGGGAGATGAGGCTAAGGCCTTACATAAGAAGATTACAAGCAATCTCGACAGGTATGACTCATCGAGGTATGTTTCGATATTTTTCCATGATTAAGTTTATGGTATGTTTGTCTTCATGTTATTACGGTTAGTACAATTTTGATTTTAGATTTGTCGTATCACCTTAACAAAATTATGAATGCATGATAGAAGATATTCATTGGTTAGGGTGTTGACACTTATGATTGTACTAATGCATTATGGTGTTGTATGAGGTTTATGTTGTCTACTAACATGAAAGGTACACCAAGAAAGACAAATCATGTTCTGGTCCAAGAACATATGATCATGATAACATGAGCACAAAGATTCATCCATTGTCATGGATCTCATAGAAGATCCATTTACGAGGTATGTATAACTTGGTTTTGTAATAATTAACCTATGAGATATACAGGTTACTAGCACAAGTCATTGAAGAAGAACAAGAAGACATCATGTGAGTATGTTAGACATAAATAGCTAGCATGCTAATCCAGGTATGTTTTTCCTATATCAAGATAGAATCCTACCTTGTGTTCGGATCTTATACTGTTGTTGATAATGATTATTCATGAAGTCATAGGTTTGAATAATCATGATTGTATGCATATTATGTTTCTTACCATCATTGATGATATGACTAACCAGAAGAATCATGATGGTATAGGTTTGAGTAATTACAGGTTTAGACATGTTATGTTTCTTATGATTTGACTAACCATAAGAATCCTACATAAACCTTGAATGCTAATGCTTATTATTTTTGTTTGAAATGATCATGACTATACATGCTTGAGATTATTGTGTTTTAATAGTATACTAATGAATGTATGATTTTATATGAGATCACAAGGATAACACATTCATGATACTAATAAGCATGCATAGGGACCAAGGATGAATATGAGATTCAAGAACAGGTAATCCAGGAAGCAAAGATCAAGAGGGAGTACACTCCAATGGTTTATGCAAGGATGCAGATATTCAGAAGGAGTTGACCATCTCTCTACATTCCACAACAGAAAGGTGTAGAAGAAGTACTTCAAATTAGGACTCCAGCAGCTCCTGCAAAGAAGCGAAGACTCAGAGGGAGTCCACCCAACGAACAAACAAAGATAAGTATTTTAATTATCATTTCTTACATATTTGTTTGTTTAAATAAAATTGTTCAATGATGTATATGCTCATGGTCTTAGACTTAGGATATGTATTGTGCATATTAGAATAATTACATTAATGAACAGTATACTACTACAATGCATGGGTAAGTAGCCTATGGCACTGTACAACATTCCATTGCTACTTATCTACAATGAAACCTCTTTGCTGACATGTTGGGAGTTGTGCACACTCTTAACAATGTTCTGGTAGAGATTGGAAGGCATCTAGAAAGTTACGGGATATGGATAAATGTTGTATTGAAGCATTGGCTAAGATAATTGCATGACTATATGACATATTTATTTATGTGTAAGATTTTGTTCTGAAAACTATGAGATGTTTTCTAATCATGCAATTTAACTTGTTGTGTAGGAAAGATCGTATGCCATCTCCTACACAAGAAGAACTACAACATTTGTTCAGCAACAAATTTATTTATTGAAGATATTGAAGTTCCCAGGATCTGGGATGAAAAAATGGAATGCCATGATCCATCGATCATGAAGAATGATGTTTGGGATGTAGTCCCAAGACGTGAAGGGAAGTTTGTTATGACTTCCAAATGGAACTATCAGATCAAGCATGTTGCAGATGGAATCATTGAGAAATATAAAAGTGATGAAATAGAAGATGCACCAGATGGATCTCAAGACAGCATGGTGTAGTCATATATGTGTGCAGAACTTGGTATGGTAGGATAGATAGCTTTCTATCCAGTTTGGGCGTTACCAAGAGTAAAGCAGATTCCAACCTTTTCTACAAGGTTGAAGAAGGCAATCCAGTGATACTACTTTTGTATGCAGATAACCTGTTTGTTACAGGTAAAGATAGATTGATTGCCGACATGCAGCAGAAGCTTTCTGCCAAGTTTGTGTTAAATTTTCAGAATTTACTTCAATCTAATCTAGGATCTTAACTGAGAGAACAACATGTACAGCATATCTACAGCATATCAATCATGGAGACAATAATGCAAGCACACAAGAGACACAAAAATTTACTTGGGGAAAACCATAAAGGTGAAAAACCCCAATAACTTCCTCAGAGATAGATAGAGCAATGATACAACCAACCAAGAGAGATAGCCATAACCTAGCAGCAGATCCTCCTCCTACATAAGTGCGCCACTCCTCCTTGAGTGCATGTGTGAGAAGTGAGTGAGTAAATAGAGTGCCTCCCGCACTCTATTTATACTTGACTTGACTTGCCTTTTTACCTAACTCATGTAGGCTCGAACTTAACCACATAACATAATGCTGAGTGGGCCGACCCCCAATAGGGTGGTCTAATAACCCTTTGACCCACATGAACTATATAGGGCCGACCCCAAATAAGGTGGTCTAATAACCCATCAAGTATAAGTTACGACACTTACAATATAAATGACGACACTTCCTTATAGAGGAATAATACCATCTCTATAGGAATACAATATACATATATGTGAAATACATTCCGAAGTTACATATACATCAACACTCCCTCTTAACTAGGAAGGTATTTCTCAGCACAGTTCTTCTAGCACAAGTCATCTTCTCTGGATCATCGTCACTAGATAATCGTCATCGAGTCATCATCATCGTCACTGCTGCTGCTATCTCAATCAATCTATGAATCTACTCGTCATAGGAAGTTCTACAGAGCCAGTCCTTTTTCATACTGGATGTAGGCCCACCACCTGCAGGTCTTCGTCATCACTGGCCATACTGTGGAATCCTCAGGACTTATTACGTGCGTCACAAAACCTCGAAAGAGCATCCCAGGATGTTACGGGTACACAACTCCAACCTGTAGGATCTCCCAGGGAGCTATTACATGTGACCCCACCACAAAACCTCGAAAGAGCATCTCAGGATGTTACGGGTACACAACTCCGACCTGAAATCTCCCAGGGAACAAATTACATGTGGTCCACCACAAAACCTAGCAAGAGCATCTCAGGATGTTACGGGTACACAACTCCGACCTGAAATCTCCTAGGGCACAAATTACATGTGGTAATGGCAAAACCTCGAAAGAGCATCTCAGGATGTTATGGGTACACAACTCCGACCAGAAATCTCCCAGGGCCCAAATTACATGCCATAGGACAAAACCTCGCAAGAGCACCTCAGGATGTTATGGGTACACAACTCCGACCTGAAATCTCCCAGGGCACAAATTACATGTCCTCCCAGAGAAATGTCTCGAAAGAGCATCCCAGGCTATTACGGGTACACAACTCCGACCTATAGGATCTCCCAGACATGCTCATCTGCACAACCTGATCCACGGCCACAGAGTATCATCTGATACTCATCAAACATCATCCTGATGTACACATGATCATCCTAATCATCATCACTGCAACATCCTGCTGCATGTCATCTGGAGAAGCTCGTCATCCACGATCATCCTGATCATACAATGCATCCATCTGATGCACACCAAGTATCCACCTGATACATACATAGATACATGTTCCACACAATGTATCCATCAGCATACATGATCTACCTGATCATACAAAGATACATGATCCACACAATGTATCCATCAACATACATGATCTGCCTGATCATACAAAGGTACGTGATCCACACAATGTATCCATCAACATCCAACATGATGCGTACATACAAAATACATACACATGATCCATCCGATCATATCCAACATCCAACATGATGCATACATACATACATATAATGATCTAACTGATCATATCCAACATCCAACATGATGCATACATACATACATACATATAATGATCCAACTGATCATATCCAGCATCCAACATGATGCATATATACATACATATAATGATCCAACTGATCATATCCAAGCAGAAACCAGAACATCATCCTGATTCTCATCATCCAGCGCTTACATCCACATCCATGTGAAGGATCCCCCTTCCAACATGCTTGGAATGGCTTCAGCAAATGTGTCCATCACTTCTTCCTCGAAGTGTCCTTGATCTGAAGCACACCAAGCCTCTCTCTGAAGTACTCGAACTTCACCCTGGCTAGTGGCTTCATCAGCACATCTACAATCTGCTCGTCCGTCGCAACATACAGGAGCTTCACAGCTCCTCTCTGCACCATATCCTTGATATAGTGATATTTGATCTCTATGTATTTCGACCTGTCATGAAACACTGGGTTCTCGGATAGCTTCACACAACTCTGGTTATCACAGAAGATACCAGTAGCATCCAACAGGAGATCAAATAACTCAGACAGTAGCTTCCATAGCCATACTGCCTCATAACTAGTTGAACAGGCTACAACATACTCTGCCTCAACTATACTCAGTGCTACGCAGGACTGCTTCCTGCTAAACCAAGAGATCACACCTGATCCCATACTGAAGCAGCACCCAAATGTGCTCTTCCTATCTTCAGCACTACCAGCCCAATCTGAATCAACATAACCCTGCAGGTTAAGCTTTTGATTTGCTTCATACTTGAGCCCATAATCCACTGTACCCTTCAGGTACCTCAGAACATGCTTTAAAGCAACCAGGTGAACACTCCTCGGATCCTTCAGGAACTAGCCCAATGTGTTCACAGCAAAGCAAAAGTCTGGTCTCATGTTCGTCAGGTACATCAAGGACCCAATCATCTGACGATACATGGAGACATCAACCGGCTCAGATGAAGCATCACATAGAAGCTTCAGATTCGATGCCATAGGTGTGTCCATATCCTTGCATTCCATCATCCCGAACCTCTTCAGGATCTCTACTACATACTTCCCTTGTCCAAGGAAGATTCCATCTGCACTCTGCCACACCTCCATGCCAAAAAAAATAGTGCATTATCCCCAAGTTCTTCAACTCGAACTCAGCAACAAGCTTCCACTGCGTGTTGGCAATCAATCTATCATCTCTTGTTACAAACAGGTCTTCCACATACAACTATTCAAGAAAGTTATCTTGAAATTCATCTAGTGTATCTTCTATTTCATCACTTTCATATTTCTCTATGCTGCCATCTACAGCATGCTTTATCTTGATAGATCCATATGGAAGTCATAACAAACTTCCCTTCAGGTCTTGGGATTACATCCCAAACATCATTCTTCATGATCGACGGATCATGGCATTTCATTTCTTCATCCCAGATCCTGGGAACTTCAATATCTTCAATATCTTCAATAGATATCTTTGTTGCTGGAACAAATGTTGTAGTTCTTCTTTTGTAGGAGATGGCATACGATCTTTCCTACACAACAAGTTAAATTGCATGATTAGAAAACATCTCATAGTTTCCAGAACAAATTCTTACACATAAAGAAATATGCCATACAGTCATGCAATTATCTTAGCCAATGCTTCAATACAACATTTATCCATATTCCGTAACTTTCAAGATGCCTTCCAATCTCTACCAGAACATTGTTAAGAGTGTGCACAACTCCCAACATGTCAGCAAAGAGGTTTCATTCTAGATAAGTAGCAATGGAATGTTGTACAGTGCCATAGGCCACTTACCCATTCATATTAGGAGTATACTGTTCATCAATGCAATTATTCTAATATGCATAATACACAACCTAATTCTAGGAACATCGGTATATACATTATTGAACAGTATTATTTAAGAAATGACAATTCAAATACTTATCTTTGTTTGTTCGTTGGGTGGACTCCCTCTAAGTCTTCGCTTCCTTGCAGGAGTTGCTGGAGTCCTAATCTAAAGTAGCTTCTTCTACACCTTTCTGTTGTGGGATGTAGAGAGATGGTCAACTCTATCTGCATCCTTGCATAAACCACTGGAGTGTACTCCCTCTTGATCTTTTCTTCCTGGATTACCTGTCCTTGAACTTACATTCATCCTTGGTTCCTATGCATGCTTATTAGTATCATGATTGTGTTATCCTTGTGATCTCATATAAAATCATACATTCATTAGTATACTATTAAAACACAATAATCTCAAGCATGTATAGTCATGATCATTTCAAACAGAAATAATAAGCTTTAGCATTCAAGGTTTATGTAGGATTCTTATGGTTAGTCAAATCATAAGAAACATAACATGTCTAAACTTGTAATTACTCAAACCTATGACTCTTCGGGTTAGTTGAATCATCAATCAAGATAAGAGATATAATATGCATAAAACCTATGATTATTCAAACCTATACCTTCATGATTCTTCTGGTTAGTCATATCATCAATTATGGTAAGAAACATAATATTCATGCAACCATGATTATTCAAACCTATGACTTCATGAATAATCCTTATCAACAACAGTATAAGATCCTAACACAAGGTAGGATTCTATCTTGATATAGGAAAAACATACCTGGATTAGCATGCTAGTTAGTTATGTCTAACATACTCACATGATGTCTTCTTGTTCTTCTTCAATGACTTGTGCTAGTAACCTGTATATCTCATAGGTCAACTATTACAAAACCAAGTTATACATACCTCGTAAATGGATCTTCTATGAGATCCATGACAATGGATGAATCTTTGTCCTCATGTTATCATGATCATATGTTCTTGGACCAGAACATGATTTGTCTTTATTGGTGTACCTTTCATGTTAGTAGACAACATAAACCTCATACAACACCATAATGCATTAGTACAATCATAAGTGTCAACACCCTAACCAATGAATATCTTCTATCATGCATTCATAATTTTGTTAAGGTGATACGACAAATCTAAAATCAAAATTTTACCAACCGTAATAACATGAAGACAAACATACCATAGACTTAATCATGGACAAATATCGAAACATACCTCGATGAGTCATACCTGTCGAGATCGCTTGTAATCTTCTTATATAAGGCCTTAGCCTCATCTCCCTCTGAAACGGGAACTTCTTCACTCATGCAGATGATCAACCCATCTTCTTCTAGGATTAACCCAATCCACTTGATTTGCAAGAACTGGACCTGGAGATGGATATGGGTTTGTCAGAGAAACCCCAAAAATTCAAACTTCCGAAAGGATAGAAATATGCGCCTTGATGAGCTGATCCAACTGGTATATTCAGAATTTGAAAACTGCAAAGTTTCACTCCTCAATTTTGCCTTTGAAACTTCCGGATTCACTAGACATGACCCTGAACTGGGGTTTGATGAAGCCCGCTCTTCTTCTCAATCAAAATTTTTGATCCAAATCTCTAAGCTTCTATTTTTCTGAGGAGCTTCCAGCCGTGGTCACAGATTTCAAAAATTCCCATTTTTATAGAAGCCCTAATTTCCACTTTTCTGATCAAAGTTACGAACTAGGGTCTAATCAAGCCTAGCCTTCTGCCCAACCAAAAATTCTGATCTTGGTCTCTAAATTTCTATTTTGATGAGTAGCATCCAGCCGTGGTCTCCGATTACAAAAATTCCAACTTTCTCCAAAGCCCTAAATTCCGGAAGCCATGAATGAAGGTACTCAAAAATAATTCTATTTTTACATAAATATGTACCTGATTGTTTCTGGTGTAACTCCAAACTTTTCGATCCACAGGGTATGAAAAAGTTTCCTGAGATAGCCTGACCTGTTATCTTTCCATCCTGACAGGTCTGACCTCAATTGGATTCTCTGAGAGAGAGTTATGCCAAATGTCGCAACGTGACCTGTTTTAGGATAAAACAGGAGAGCGAACTTGTACGGCGTGCCACGTGTCACTGTTTGAACTTCGGTCTCTGAAAACATTTTCTGAGATAGCTCGGCCTATTATATTTCCATCCTAACATGTCTGACCTCAATTGGAATCTCTGAGAGAGAGTTATACCAAGTGTCGCAACGTGACCTGTTTATGGGATAATACAGGAGAGCGAACTTGTACGGCGTGCCACGTGTCACTGGTTCAACTTCGGCCTCTGAAATTTTTTTATGAGATAGTACAGACTGTGTACTACCTGTCACTTTTTACTAAATTTCATTTGGAGCTTCCTAGCCCAAGATATGACCTTTTTCCCAAGGTCACCTGATTTTGACTTAGATCTGGAAGAGGCAGAAACCCTATATTGTACAGATCATAAATCACAAAGTACAACGAATTATAGGTTTTCCTTTGGACACAAGGTACTTGGAGATTTAATCTTCGTCCTGTAACAATTTGAGATCCGAAAACTTTGCCAAAACGGATTTATAGCGAAAGTGCTATGATGACTGGTTTTTGCTATATCAAGCCCTAGCATCGTAAGTGCAACAAGTGTCATACATGCCATATCATGCCTTCTTTCAGGCTAGCTCTGATACCATGTTAAATTTTCAGAATTTACTTCAATCTGATCTAGGATCTTAACTGATAGAACAACATGTACAGCATTTCTACAACATATCAATCATGGAGACAATAATGTAAGCACACAAGAGACACAAAGATTTACTTGGGGAAAACCATAAAGGTGAAAAACCCCAATAACTTCCTCAGAGATAGATAGAACAATGATACAACCAACCAAGAGAGATAGCCATAACCTAGCAGCAGATCCTCCTCCTCCATAAGTGCGCCACTCCTCCTTGAGTGCATGTGTGAGAAGTGAGTGAGTAAATAGAGTGCCTCCCGCACTCTATTTATACTTGACTTGACTTGCCTTTTTACCTAACTCATGTAGGCTCGAACTTAACCACATAACATAATGCTGAGTGGGCCGACCCCCAATAGGGTGGTCTAATAACCCTTTGACCCACATGACTTATATAGGGCTGACCCCAAATAAGGTGGTCTAATAACCCATCAAGTATAAGTTACGACACTTACAATATAAATGACGACACTTCCTTATAGAGGAATAATACCATCTCTATAGGAATACATTATACATATATGTGAAATACATTATGAAGTTACATATACATCAACAGTTTGAGATGAAGAACTTGGGGATGATGCACTATTTTTTTTTGGCATGGAGGTGTGGCAGAGTGCATAAGGAATCTTCCTTGGACAAGGTATGTATGTAGTAGAGATCCTGAAGAGGTTCGGGATGATGGACTGCAAGGATATGGCCACACCTATGGCATCAAATATGAAGCTTCTATGTGATGCTTCATCTGAGCCAGTTGATGTCTCTTTGTATCGTCAAATGATTGGGTCCTTGATGTACCTGATGAAAACGAGACCAGACATTTGCTTTGTTGTGAACACATTGAGCCAGTTCCTGACGGATCCGAGGAGTGTTCACCTGGTTGCTGTAAAGCATGTTCTGAGGTACCTGAAGGGTACAGTGGATTATGGGCTTAGGTATGAGGAGAATCAAAAGTTTAACCTGCAGGGTTATGTTGATTCAGATTGGGCTGGCAGTGCTGCAGACAGGAAGAGCACATCTGGGTGTTGCTTCAGTATGGGATCAGGTGTGATCTCTTGGTTTAGGAGGAAGAAGTCCTGTGTAGCACTGAGTACAGCTGGGGCAGAGTATGTTGCAGCCTGTTCAACTAGTTGTGAGACAGTATGGCTACGGAAGCTACTGTCTGGGTTATTTGATCTCCCATTGGAGGCTACTGGTATCTTCTGTGATAACCAGAGTTGTGTGAAGCTGTACGAGAACCCAGTGTTTCATGACAGGTCGAAACACATAGAGATTAAATATCACTATATCAGGGATATGGTGCAGAGAGGAGCTGTGAAGCTCCTATATGTTGCGACAGACGAGCAGATTGCAGATGTGCTGACGAAGCCGCTAGCTAGAGTGAAGTTTGAGTACTTCAGAGAGAGGCTTGGCGTTCTTCAGATCGAGGACACTTCGAGGAAGAAGTGATGGACACATTTGCTGAAGCCATTCCAAGCATGTTGGAAGGAGGATCCTTCACATGGCTGTGGATGTAAGCGCTGGATAATGGGCATCAGGTTGATGTTCTGGTTTCTGCTTGGATATGATCAGTTGGATCATTTATGTATGTACGCATCCTGTTGGATGCTGGATATGATCAGTTGGATCATGTGTATGTATTTTGTATATGCATCATGTTGGATGCTTGGACCATGTATCTGTATATGTATCAGGTGGATACATTGTATGATCAGGTGGATCATGTACGGTGATATGTATCATGTATCAGGTGGATACATTGTATGATCAGGACGATCATGTATGATGATATGTATCAGGTAGATACTTGGTATGCATTAGGTGGATGCATTGATGATCAGGTGGATCATGCAGCAGAATGTTGCAGTGATGATCAGGATGATCATGGACGATGAGCTTCAGGATGTTGCTCCAGATGACATGCAGCAGGACGTTGCAGTGATGATGATCAGGACGATCATGAGTACATCAGGACGATGTATGGTGAGGATCAGGTTGATACTCTATGGCCGTGGATCAGGTTGTGTAGATGAGCATGTCTGGGAGATCCTATAGGTCGGAGTTGTGTACCCGTAACAGCCTGGGATGCTCTTTCGAGACATTGCTCTGGGAGGACATGTAATTTGTGCCCTGGGAGATTTCAGGTCGGAGTTGTGTACCCGTAACATCCTGAGATGCTCTTGCGAGGTTTTGTCCTATGGCATGTAATTTGGGCCCTGCGAGATTGCAGGTCAGAGTTGTGTACCCGTAACATCCTGAGATGCTCTTTCGAGGTTTTGCCATGACCACATGTAATTTGTGCCCTGGGAGATTTTAGGTCGGAGTTGTGTACCCGTAACATCCTGAGATGCTCTTGCTAGGTTTTGTGGTGGACCACATGTAATTTGTGCCCTGGGAGATTTCAGGTCGGAGTTGTGTACCCGTAACATCCTGAGATGCTCTTTCAAGGTTTTGTGGTGGGGTCACATGTAATAGCGCCCTGGGAGATCCTACAGGTCGGAGTTGTGTACCCGTAACATCCTGGGATGCTCTTTCGAGGTTTTGTGATGCACGTAATAAGTCCTGAGGATTCCACAGTATGGCCAGTGATGATGAAGACCTGCAGGTGGTGGGCCTACATCCAGTATGAAAAAGGACTGGCTCTGTAGAACTTCCTATGACGAGTAGATTCAGAGATTGATTGAGATAGCAGCAGCAGTGACGATGATGATGACTCGATGATGATTATCCAGTGACGATGATCCAGAGAAGATGACTTGTGCTAGAAGAACTGTGCTGAGAAATACTTTCCTAGTTAAGAGGGAGTGTTGATGTATATGTAACTTCGGAATGTATTTCACATATATGTATATTGTATTCCTATAGAGATGGTATTATTCCTCTATAAGGAAGTGTCGTCATTTATATTGTAAGTGTCGTAACTTATACTTGATGGGTTATTAGACCACCTTGTTTGGGGTCGGCCCTGTATAGGTCATGTGGGTCAAAGGGTTATTAGACCAACCTATTTGGGGTTGGCCATGTGGGTCAAAGGGTTATTAGACCACCCTATTGGGGGTCGGCCCACTCAGCATTATGTTATGTGGTTAAGTTCGAGCCTACATGAGTTAGGTAAAAAGGCAAGTCAAGTCAAGTATAAATAGAGTGAGGGAGGCACTCTATTTACACACTCACTTCTCACACATGCACTCAAGGACGAGTGGGGCACTTATGAAGGAGGAGGATCTGCTGCTAGGTTATGTTTATCTCTCATGGTTGGTTGTATCATTGCTCTATCTATCTCTGAGGAAGTTATTGGGGTTTTTCACCTTTATGGTTTTCCCCAAGTAAATCTTTGTGTCTCTTGTGTGCTTGCATTATTGTCTCCATGATTGATATGCTGTAGATATGTTGTACATGTTGTTCTCTCAGTTAAGATCCTAGATTAGATTGAAGTAAATTCAGAAAATTTAACAGGAATCCTCATCATCAATTAGTGGTGGTCATCAATGCACAAGAACTAGTCATCCAGGTGTCAATCTGAGTCTAACTGAGTGTAACTAGTGTAACTGAAGTGTGTAGCACTGGTATAGGAAAGGAGGCTCGGTGGAGGGAACATGGGAGGCTTAACTGAAGTCAAAACAAGTCATCTAGTTAATCTGAAGGTCCAACGGAGTGAAACAGACAGTCAGGAGTGAAACTAGCCTCAAATCAAGGAGAATCGGAGCTAACTGAGTGGGTAGGTGAGGAAGTGCGCCCATCTCTAGAAGTAGGTGAGATGTGGGAACCTTCATGACTAGGAGGGTTAAAACTCTAAGGATAGAAGCTCCCTGGTGCTAGAAAGAAGTGGATAAGGTGCTGGAGGCATCAACCTTGTGACTGGGATGCATGCAAACCCTAGAAGTTGCATGCAAACCCTAATTGCATGCAGAACCCTAACAATGATGATGTGGATATCCGAACACCCCCCCTCAAGCTAGACTATGATGTAAAAAAATAATAATGTAGGGCCCTAGTTACTAAGACCAAAGGTCACCCCAATATAATAATCCAAAAAATGCTGAAAATAAGCTAAGTGAGGAAAGAGGGAAAACCTAGTGGGAAGAAAGCCCCCCCTCAAGCTAAAAACATAATAATGGATCAATCTGTCTCCACCATGATGGAACTCACCCCCAACAGTGAACGAAGGTAAGAGAACTTCTTTTGAGTGAAGCTCTTGGTGAAGATGTCTGCAATTTGCTCGTCGGTAGGGCAATATTGCAAAATGATAGTGCGATCATGCACAAGCTCTCGGATGTAGTGCATGTTAATCTCAATGTGTTTGGTCCTCTGCCGCTGAACTAGATCTGTGGAGATCTTGATAGCACTTTGATTGTCACAAAAGAGGACAATCAAAGTAGTGCCACCAAAACCAAACTCGAAAAGAATACCCTGCAACCAAACTGCCTGAATGCAGGTATTGACTGCTCCTCGATACTCTGCCTTTGCTGAAGAAAGTTCAATGGCTGCCTGCCTTTTGCTTGACCAGCAAATAGGACCATGTCCAATCATGAAAACATATCCAGAAGTGGACTTCTGATCTATGCTATCACCCGCCCAATCTGAATCAGTAAAACCAATGAAATCTAGCTCAGAATCTGCAGCATAATGTATGCCAAAATGTTTCGTACCTTGCACATACTGCAAGATCCACTTGGTTTCCCGCCAATGAAACTCATGGGGCTGTTGCATATACCTTGATACAGCACTCACGGAATAAGATATATCATGCCTATAGTGTGTCAAGTATAGTAGTGAACCAATCAACTGTCGATACATAGTGCAATCTGCAAGCGGTGTAGAGTTTCCCTCCTCAAGACTGATTCCTGAGAGGAATGGGAATGGGGATGCCTTACATTCAACCATATTAAACTTCAATAATAGGTCAGAAACATGCTTTTTCTGAGATATAGTGATCCTATCAAAATTTTGAGCTATCTCCAAGCCCAAAAAGTGACTCAGCAAGCCCAAATCGCTCATGTCAAAAGCTAGATTTAAGGCAGTTTTTATCTTGTTTATTGAAGTAAGAGTGCTACCAGTAATGAGAAGATCATCAACATAAAGAACAATAATCAACAAATTACCTTTAGCTTGCTGTAGGTACATATTCATATCAGATTTGCATCTTTTGAAATTCTGAGAAAGAAGGAAGGAATCCATCTCTGCATACCAAGCTCTTGGGGCCTATTTTAAACCATACAAAGATTTCTTCAATCTGCAAACTAATGATGGATCTGATGTGTAACATTTTGGCTGCTTCATATATACCTCTTCAGCAAGATATCCATGTATAAAATCACTCTTCACATCCATGTGGTGTACTTCCCAGTGCTTGGATGTGGAAATAGCCAAAACTAGGCAGATGGAATCCATCTTTGCAACCGGTGCAAAAGTCTTAGTGTAGTCCACTCCTTGGACTTGGGAGAAACATTTTTCCACCAACCTAGCTTTCTATTTTATGATAGAACCATTAGCAGCAACTTTCGGGTGGTAGACCCATTTACATTGGACTAATTTTCTTCCAGGTGGAAGAGAAACTAGCTCCCATGTATTGTTCTTTTGAAGAGAACTGTACTCTTCATCCATGGCACTTTGCCATCTCGGATCTCAGTGGGAATGGTAGTATGTTTTGGGATCTGAACCAATCATTAAATAAAAAATATCAGATAATAATGGATCATAAATAGAAAGAGCCATACCTTCTCTTTAAAAGTCCGCTCTTGTTTGTCTTGGATCAACAGTATTTCCAATGTTCGAACCAAGAGATTGAAGAGTGTTTTGGGCCCACTTTGGTAACTGAGGAGGATTATAATGGTCGGATTCCAAACCTGATATGTCATGATCATCATGTGATTCTAAAATATCAGAAATATCAAAACCAAAACTTTCATTATCGCTACTAAAATCTTCTTCTGGTTGAGGCGGTGAAACGATAGTTTCTTCCTCGACTAGTTGCAATTCTTGAAGCGGTTCTTAAAATTGCACACTGCGCTCTATGAATATATTTTTGGATCCGATATCCATGAGTTTATATGCTTTTGATTCTTCTCCATATCCTATCAGTATGGACAAAATACTTTGTGGATCCAAAGCTCGTCTCTTCTTGGAAGGAATTCTAGCCCATGTAGTGGAGCCAAAAACCCTCAAATTTGACACATCCGGTTTGTGACCAAAAAATGCTTCAAAAGGAGTCATACCTTTCATGGAGGAATGTGGAACTCGGTTCTGAATATATGCTGCAACATTAATTGCTTCAGTCCAAATATTTGCAGCCAAACCTTTTGACTCAATCATGCAAGTAGCCATCTCTTTCAGTGACCGATTTTTCCTTTCCTCTACACCGTTCTACTGGGGTGTGTAGGAAACTGTATGTTAGATCTGAATTCCGCTTTCGGCACAAAGTTGCAGCAACTTGGCCTTGATATATTCTCCACCATTATCAGATCTAAGAGATTTGAAAGTAGATTTGAAGCCAAGGAAGGCACATAGAGAACATTCTGGAAGCTTCCATGTTCTACATGGATGGTACCTTTTCCCTTTGAAGAAATTTTTGAGTCATCTCCCAAATGGATGGGGATGGAGCTGTTTGGATCGAATGAAGAAAAAGAATCAATATTTACAGCCATATGATTTGAGGCACCGGAATCTATCAAAAGAGTAGTGGGCTTCGGAACAATTGCCATGAGTGCCTGACCTCTTTCATGGTCATCATTCCTACCCTTCTTCCTTGCACCGTCGGGAAGACATATGTTGTTCTTTTCCAAAAGGAGAGCCATTTGATCTATTGTTTTCTTCATGCATGAACTTTCGGGATGAAAGCCACGGTTTCAATAAGAACATTTAGATTTTTCTTTTCTCTCTTTACCCTTTTGCTTGTTTCTTGAACTGGATGGTGCATCTGTCTGTTTGTCTTTCTCTCTTTGCTTGTGAGGTTCGAATTTGGGCTTCTCTTTCTTTTGCTTTCCTTTTCCATTCGAATTCTTGGATCCTTGAACAAAAGGGCTGAATATTTGGAGTTTAAGGATCCCATTTGAATCAACTTGTCATTCTCTTTGGTAACGGATTCAATGAAGGCATTCAAGGTAAGCATCTTCCAATTCGGGGTAGTTAGCCGACCGGAATTGAAAGTAGAGACAAATACCGAGTAGTATTTACCAATATTGGTGAGAATGGAGAGGATCAATTGTTTATCCTGTTTGATAACTCCACTATTCTTCAAATGCATGGCCAAGTGCTTGAATCTTGTGAAAAATTCATTGATGGTCTTGAAATTCTTAGGACAAAGAGCAATCAATTCATTCTGTAATTGAAAATCCCTAAGCTCATCCTGCTTGCCAAAAAGTGTGTCAAGTTGCTCCCATATTGCTTTAGGAGTCTTCAATCCACTGAGATGGAAGTGAATATCTTTGGAAATAGAGAGGCAAAGGAGACCATAAGCTTCATCAAGTTTGTTGTAATGTTTGGTTCTTTCCAACAGTGTGCTTGGCTCCAATTCGAAGCCAACGGTGACTCTATAGAATCCTTTTGAATGTAATATGATCTCCATATCATCTTTCCAATCAAAATAGTTGAAGGGAGTGAGGATAGGCCTTGAAGAAGAGTATTCCATTGCTAGGAGCGAGTGCACTTTGATGTAGAAAATCTTGCAAAAGAAAGGTAGCGAATGCAATTGATGGAGACAATAACCTGCAAATCACAATGAAGACAAGAACAGTAAGGTCAAACAATCCACCCTTTTAGAGTTGCATCACACCTGGGATTGGATATCAAACAAGTTGAATGGGTCCAATGTATCAAATACAGGAATTATGTGGAAAACTCAAGCTTCTGGAAGTGTATTTTTCTACTTTGCATGCACATGAGCGAATGCACATGAGATCTTTCATGCCAAAACTTTTGTAATTTTTGAGCAAATTCACTCAAATCTTCTTGTAGAAACCTGTAGAAAAGAGATCTTGTCCCTGCAATGGCTCTAATACCATGTAAAATTAGTCACAACAGAACTAATGAACAAGTAAATCGATCACAATAGATGAAACTCAAAAAATATGGTGTAAACTGTGCAAGAACATGCATCAGTGCTCAATATCCTAGTAAGGGTGAAAATACAATACAATAATGTCACCATGACTGAGCAATTTGAATTTCCTAAGGAGTTAATTCGAATTAATGAATGGCATAGCTTGACTCCAAGTAGGAGTCCTCATCATCAATCAATGGTGGTCATCAATGCACAAGAACCAGTCATGCAGGTGTCAATCTGAGTCTAACTGAGTGTAACTAGTGTAACTGAAGTGTGTAGCACTGATATAGGGAACGAGGCTCAGTGGAGGGTGCATGGGAGGCTTAATTGAAGTCAAAACAAGTCATCTAGTCAATATGGAGGTCCAATGGAGTGAAACAGTCAGTCAAGAGTGAAACTAGCCTCAAATCAAGGAGAATCGGAGCTAACTGAGTGGGTAGGTGAGGAAGTGCGCCCTTCTCTGGCATTAGGTGAGATGTGGGTTCCTTCATGACTAGGAGGGATAAAAATATGAGGATAGAAGCTCCCGGTGCTAGAAAGAAGTGGATAAGGTGCTGGAGGCATCAACCTGGTGACTGGGATGCATGCAAACCCTAATTGCATGCAAAACCCTAACAATGATGATGTGGATATCCGAACAGTATATGGACCATATCATAACAAAAGAACCTTTTGGGAGTCCTTCTCTTCAAGGCTCTTAGAACCTAGAAGTATGGTTTTGGGAGGAGATATGAATCTCTCTTTATCAGAAAGGGAAGTTTGGGGCCCCTTAGCAAGGTTGGATAGTTTAATCAAATTCTTCATATCCCTTTTCAAATCCAATGGGCTTGTAGATGTTCAACATTTAAAATTGGAACCAACTTGGAGGAACAATAGAAGCAGGGAAAACGCTATTTCTGTGAAAATCCTCACAGCAAATCTAAGAGATGATGTATACCTCACAAGAGAATAATTATGATTAAGCAGGAAAATAGAAGAATAGTAGTCAATGCAGTATAATGAGCAACAAAATAATAATATAGTAGAACTTGGATAGAAACAAAAATACTTCACACACACTAGTTAATTAATCACAATATGGACAAATAAATAGTACAATGCATGAGGATTCAAATGCCTAAGGTGGCAATTCGAATTAGCCTTCATGGAGTGAGCAAAGGATCACTGGAGTGTCATTGGAGCACAATTGGTTTCATCGGATCACAATTGGAAGTCTTCATCATCATCAGTGGAGTCATCAATGCTCAACTAACTATCAACCATCAGTCAAACTGAGTCTGGTAGGTGTAACTGAGTGTAACTAAGTGTAACTGAGTATAAACTAAAGACAACTGGATTGGTAGGTAAAGAAGGGGAAGTTTCTTCCTAAAATCAAGGAAGAAGGGCACATTAAGCAACTGGAGGGCTAAAACTGATCAGTGAGAAGCTCTCGGGGGCTGGCTAACTGAGGGCTAGGTGTTGGAGTAATGACTGGGATGCATGCAAAATGCATACAAACCCTATAATTCATGCAAAACCTAAAAGTGCATGCATGACTGAAAATGTAAATGATTAAAATACTGGTGGGACTAGGATGGAGTATAGGAATATCCTAACACCCCCCCTTAATCCATCCTGGGCCCTGGTAACTAAGACCAAAGGTCACCCAATACAATGAATAATAATAGTCAATAATCCAAGGAAGTGGGGAAAATTTCATGGGAAAAATACCCCCCCTCAAAATAGACTGTAAGGCACACATAAAAAATAAATGCTCCAAACTCAAGCAGGTGTGATGCTTGGTCATATGTTTGGAGGTATCTTCTTCTTGGGAAGAAGTGGATCATGCTCAAAAAGCATGTGCTTGTACTTGCTCTTCAGATCGAATGTGATGAGAACAAATCCAAAAGTATGAGGATGATCCTTGAACCTGTGATTCAAATCAGTTGAGGTAGGATAAAAAACATGAATATGCAGAGAGTCTTTTGTCTTCTCCTTCGAACCATCATGGGTGAGATTATGCCAAAAAGAACCATCAAATAATAAATATTGCTTGGAATCCAAATCAGATCCAAGGCTTGGATCATAGTTTCTTGAGATCTCCTTTGAACCATGAGAGGTGAGATCAAAACCAGTAGATGCATGAGAAGTTATCCCAAGTGAATGGCCATGGTTTCTTGAGATCTCCTTTGAACCAACATGGGTGAGATCAAAACCATGATGTGCATGAGAAATTATCCCAAGCAAATGGCAATGGCCATATTCTTCAATAACCTTCTGAAAGCATGGAATAATGATCATATAGTAGTAAATAAGAGGTGATTGCTTGAGGAGAGTGAATGCATTACCTCCAATAGCTGATTTTTCCTCCGAAATAATCATGTGATCATGATGCAAACCAACAGACTCTGGTGCAAGAGAGGATCTAGGACCTTCTGCAATATCTAGAGTGTGAGATGGCACAAAAAGAGAAGAAAGTTGGAGCATGAGTGTAGAATCTGCAAGTTCTTTGTGGACAACTTCAATATGAGATGATACTAGTTCATGATCTGAGAAACCATCAAGGGGAGCGAATGCATCACTTTGCTTGTTCTCGAAAGGGTTTGGACCAATTCCTTCATTCTGTCTGCCAAATCTTTCATCCAGGTAAGCCGACATATTTATTGGAGATGAAATATAAGGGAGGTCATATACCATGCATAGAGACATAGCATAACACATGACTATACAAGCTTTTTCACCTTCACTTAACCAGTCATACACTTCATCATAGGATTCGAACTCTCTTTCAAAACAATAATCAAAGAGACCATGTCTCTTCAAATGTGCTATCATTTGTGGTTTCCAATCATCATAGTTGAATGGAGAAAGAGGAGTAATTTCTGATGAATACATGGAAGTTGTAGAAGACCTGCAAAAACAATAGAGAATATCTGCAACTGCTACTACTGCAAAGATGCAAAAAATGCTGCAACTGCTGCACTCAAAATCTTGGTAATAACCTGCAAAAAACTCTCAAGAATGGAGATAAACAATACTCTCAACATGCTCTGATACCATGTGAAAATCCTCACAACAGATCTAAGAGATGATGTATACCTCACAAGAGAATAATTATGATTAAGCAGGAAAATAGAAGAAGAGTGGTCAATGCAGTATAATGAGCAACAGAATAATAATACGGTAGAACTCGGATAGAAGAAGAAATACTTCACACACACTAGTTAATTAATCACAATATGGACAAATAAATAGTACAATGCATGAGGATTTGAATGCCTTAAGGCGGAAATTCAAATTACCCTTCATGGAGTGATCAAATGATCACTAGAGTGTCATCGGAGCACAACTGGTGTCATCGGAGCACAACTAGAAGTCTTCATCATCATTAGTGGAGTCATCAATGCTCAAGTAATTGTCAACCATCAGTCAAACTGAGTCTGGTAGGTGTAACTGAGTGTAACTGAGTGTAACTGAGTATAAACAAAAGACAACTGGACTGGTAGGTGAAGAAGGGCGAGTTGCTTCCTAAAATCAAGGAAGAAGGGCACATTAAGCAACTAGAGGGCTCAAGCTGATCAGTGAGAAGCTCTTGGGGGTTGGCTAACTGAGGGCTAGGTGTTGGACTAATGAATGGGATGCATGAAAACCCTAGAAAGCATGCAAACCCTAAAAGTGCATGCATGACTGAAATGTAAATGATAAAAATACTGGTGGGACTAGGATGGAGTATAGGAATATCCTAACAATTTCCAAGTGGATTGACAGGTTCTTGGTTTCAGGACCGCTTATAGTAAAATCCTGGGTCAATGTGGGGGGATTATCAGATCACCACCCAATCATTTCTCAATGGAAAAATAAGACACCAAATATGATCCTCCTTTTAAATTCAACCCTTCTTGGCTCAAGGAAGATGATTATAGGAAGTTGGTTTAGGATACTAGGACTCCATTACTAGACATTTCCTCTGAGTCCTACATGAAACAATTTTTGGATAATATTATAAGAACAAAAAAGGCGTCGAATATTTGGGAAAAGGCATATAACGCTAGTGAATGGGAGCATCTAAAAGAAGTTGATGCCAAATTAAAGGATATTTGTAGTTTTAATAGTTTTGGAACATTCTCAAAAGAAGAATTGAAGGTTTTAAAAGAGTATGAATTAAAACGGGAAGACTTATTGGCAAGAGAAGAGCAGTTGTGGAGATTAAAAAGTAGGGCCATTTGGATATCCGAAGGCAATAACAATACCAATTTTTTTCACAGGCTTTCCTCGCACAGAATAAATTTTAACATGATTTTAGAAATCAAGGATGCAAGTGGTAATTTGGTTAGTTCATTCAAGGAAAAGGCAGTGGCGGGGAGGAGTTATTTTCAAAACCTTTTTACAAAACCAGAAAGATGCCCTATCCAAGATATTTTACTTTTTCTAAGACTGTTTCCCAAATTGCTAAATTATGCAATGAGTAAGGATCTAGTAGAGGAGGTTACAAAAGAAGAATTGGAAAAGGTAGTTTACTCCTTCCAAAAAGGTAAGAGCCCTAGTCCTGATGGATTCTCAATTGGATTTTATCAAGGATTTTATGAGTTACTAAAGCATGAATTACTAAAGCCTGTTCGAGAATCTCACAGATCAAGGAAGGTTTTAGGTGCTCTAAATTCTACCTTTTTAGCTCTTATCCCTAAAAAACAAAAATCCTCATCCTTTGAGGGCTTCAGACCAATCTCGTGCTGTAATGTAGTATATAAAATCATTGCCAAAATTATAACACAATGTCTAAAACCAATTCTGAGCAATATTATTTCCAAGGAACAATTTGGGTTCCTTTTTAACTGACAAATCCATGATGAGATCTCCTTATCTCAGGAGGCAATCCATTCCATTAACAAGAATAAATGCAAATCCTTTGTTCTCAAATTAGATTTTTCCAAAGATTATGACAAGGTAATCAGGACCTTCCTTAGATTGATATTATTACAGATTGGTGTTGCAGTGGATACAGTTAACTGGATAATAGGATGTATTCAATCTGCCTCCTTCGTTGTGCTTATAAATGGCTCTCCATCATGCTTCTTTATTCCTTCTAGAAGAATAAGACAAGGGTTCCCTCTTTCCCCTTTTCTTTTCCTACTGGTAGCTGATGGTCTAAGAAGGTTAATTCATCATGCTAAATGCTCTAGTTCTTTCAATGGAATTAAGGTCTCTGAGATTGAATAAATGTCACATATATTGTTCGTGGATGATGTGTTGATGATGGGGGAACACTTGCTAGAGAATATCAGAGAAAGTGATCATATCCTAGAATTATATAAGAAGGTTACATGAATGCACATAAATGTGGAAAAATCAATTTTATCTGAGCATTTTCTACCAGAAGCAGTGATGAACAGGATAGAATCTGAAGTTTCCTATACCTTAAAAACTTTATCAGAGGGTTTTAAATATTTAGGATTCAACCTAAAACCTAACTCCTACTTTTTTAAAGATTGGCATTGGCTATATAAAAAGGTGTAGGGACGAATATGGTGTTGGGAACACATGTTTCTGTCTAGAGGAGGAATACCGGTTCTTCTCAAGGAGGTCATACAGAGCATCCCAGTTTGTTGGGCACATATAGCATATATCCCCAAGGGGGTCCTTCATAAAATTCATAAGAATTTTTCCTCCTTCCTGTGGACCACAAGCAAATAGTCTGAAGGAATCCCTCTTGTTAAATGGGAAACTATGGCTAATTTAAAATATCTTGGGGGTGGGGTTTAAAAAATCATTTTATGTTATGTCAATCTATGGAAGCCAGGTCTCTATGGCGATTGATCCAAAATCCTAATTCCTTATGGGGGAAATTTATGGTTTCAAAATATTGTCTAAACTCCTCCATATTATATTGGATAAGGAAATCGATAAAGTCTCATAAAAACGGATCCATAGGAGGGGAATCCTTCATGCTTTCCTTTCCTTCGATCGATAAATGGTTGTCCTGGAATATTGGAGATGGGAAAAAAATCCGGATTGGTGATGATCCGTGGATCAGAGAAGGGAATGGATTCAAGCTCTCACATGGAACTACAAAAAAGCTCAAAAGCCTCCAAATAAGTTATTTAAATGACACTAAATCACAATTTTCTTTTGAAGAAGGAAAAACAGTCTGGAAAAACACAGAAGACCTCAGTATGGAAGGAGATGCAACAGTTGAGTGGACATCGTATACATATATTTTGGAATCAGGTTATATATTCTTAGAGGAAGATGTTGAGGAGAGACTGGTATGGTTGAAGGCTTCCACAAGGGGATTTACTGCGAAACTTGGGTATGAAACTACGACTAAAGAATAATTTGCTGGTGAAAGAGTGTGGTGGTGGAACTCTGTATGGAAGGATTCAGGTTCTTTAAAGGACAAGATCACCCTATGGCTAGCTCTTAGCAATAAATTGATAACTTGGGAAAATATCTTAAAAAGAGGTTGGCAAGGACCGAGCTGGTGTGTTTTATGCCGATCGAATGAAGATTTAGGTTCTCACTTATTTTTTTCTGTCCTTATGCAGTGTTGGTATGGAAGGATGCCTCCATTGAGATAAACTCGCAGGTTACACGTGAAGGTCTTCTTTGGACCAGAAATGTCAGTCTTGGTAGACTGATCGTTCGGTATGTCCCTTTGATGCCTTCCCTTCCTCTTTCACTTATGGAATTTGGTGGGCTCGCAACACATCCATTTGCCAAAACCACGTTATTCCTTTAGAGGTGATGACAGACCTTGTTGTGCAGTGGACAAAGGACCACAAAGCTAAAGATAAAACAAAAAAATCATGGATTTTGGTATCGCCGATCATTGACAAAGCTACTCCTTGGGATTTTTTTGATGGTGTGAGTCAGGGAGATCTAGCTCTTGGAGGATCCGAAGGAGTATTAAATATGGCCGAGAATAACAAAATTATGATCAAATATGCATCGAGGCATTGTTCTAACAACAAGGCGGAGCTTTCTACTCTTCATTCAGTTTTCAAGATTGCAATAAACATAAATGTAACTTGTCTTCATCTATACAAAGATTCGAAGATGTTTATTGATTGGGCTAATAATAAAATTCAGATCAAAGCTCCACATCTTCAACAACTCCTCTGTTCTATACGAAGATTAATGGACTCTTTCTCTTTTTTCCTCTAACTCATGTTTACAAGGAACTAAATACAGAAGTAGATCAATTATAAAAAAATGCTCTGATCTTGGTGCTCGGTCAAACATATATTGAAGAAGTTAAAGATGACATGCATATGTAAAATTTAAGGCAATTTTTTTTGTAATCAGAAAACTGAAGTCAATTTCGCATGGAATGTGTTTTTGTAATATAAAGACAGTTTCTTGATTTATGTATCTGAATGTAAGTCCCTTGAGGACAGTTCATGGTCATTCTTCTTGAATGATTGATATTTTCCTAATGGAAGATATATAATGTGGGTTCCAAGCATTTCTTTGAATACAATTAAAATGCTATAGCTTTAACAAATGGGTCTAGATGCCTACATCAATCGTACACGAACATTGAATTTCAATTCATAAAAACATGCCAAAGCAATATGTTTTTTCAACATAAATAATCAATCACAACACAAACATTGAATTTCCAAGCATCTAAACACAAATATTATTTAACATACCCCTGTATGCTATGCTATTTCAAGGTTAATTACCCAGAATTTAGCTGCCCATTCTTATCTTAGAAAACTCTTAGTAATTAATTTATGTAGCATTCAATTATGCATTATGGGCCAACCAACTATAAATATCAACAATATATTTCGGGAAAATTAATTTCCAAACACATGAAACTGCAAATACTATCCATTCTTAAACATATAAGTTATGTAATTCAGGAACAATTTCACATTAATCCTCATTCCATTTCTTAAACACGATACTTATATGAAAGGTTGGATGTAGAAATTGCACAACTAACTGTGTGGAAGCCACACAACACCTAACATTTGGAAATCTTTCTCAATCATTTCTCAGCAAGGTGCCACCCCCGTGTTGAGACCATGAAGCCATGAGGAGAAGACATTTATTTGCAAAATCTTCCTTTCAATTCTTCCACCAAAAGCTCTCTTTCCAAAACACATGGATGGTAGAAAAATGGAATCTCCTTCATAGATTCTCATAACAACATAAAGGAATTAATGAAAAAAAGAGATAAGTTGAATGAGATATTTCCCCACAGCATAAATGCTCATTCTATGTGCAAAAAACCTCTCAAATCTGTTGGATTTTGTGCAACTTTGGAAGATATTATTTTTTGTATTTATATTGTACTTGATTATACCTCCTAAGGGAGATGAACTTGATGTAATTAACTATTTAAACCCTTGAAAGAATCAATGTAAACCTTGGGGTGAAAAGAAGCAAAAGAAAAGATTAAAAATAAATTATTAATTCCCCCCCAAGTGAAGTTAGCCCAGTCAAAAAGAGAAGTCGGCTCAACTAGGGTAAAAGTCAGTTTTGACACTTGTATAAATAGAGGTAAAGTTCACCTCATTATCACACTCACTCATCCACTCACGTTCACATCACTTGAGAGAGAGAAGTTTGCATCTGCTAGAGAAGAAGACTGTTTTGGGTTTCTACTTTTTGGAAAACATTTCCATATTTTCTTTTTTATCATTGTACTCTGATCTCAGGATTATCATCTCTATACGAAGGTTGTTGTGTTTTCTTCCGTTTGGGTTTCCCAGGATAAACTCTATTGTTATGTTTTTTGCTTTGTCTTTCTTCTAATGATCTTCTTTATGCATTTGAATTATTATGCTATGAATGTATGAAATTTAACATGGCAGTTCTAGAAGAAACCATTGCCAGAACTAGGGTTTCATCTTATGAATTCTTCACCCAACATTTTGGAGAAAAAGAGACTTGGGAATTTCTCTTTCAGGGAGGCACATCTTTTGGTGAAGACAAAATTAATTTATGAGAATTTTCAGTTTTTGACCTAATTCTACAGCTACAGCAAAAATTAGGGTTTCATTTTTGACCCACTTTTCTCCACAGATTTGGATCAGCCCTACCTCATCTCAAATCACCTTTCCAAGGTGCACCTACCTTAGTAATTAGTTTTTCAAAATTCAAACTTTCATTTTTGACCTAGCTCCTGATAGGGTTTCTGAACCAGATCTGCAGTCAAGATGATTGGGATGAAAGTTGGAGATCGTTTGGAAGGAGATTCCAACTTTATATCTTATAAGTCTAGGGTTCTTCTACTTCTAGAATAAAATGACCTTTTACAATATGTAAATGAGAAAGTCCCTGATCCAGAAGTCGAAGAAGACAAATCTCGATGGAGGAAGAATGATGCCAGAGCAAGAAGGATTATGGTGGACTCAATAAGAGATCATTTGGTTCCACAAATATCAGGGAAGAAGTCTTCTAGGAAAATGTTCAAGACCATAAATAAATTGTTTGAATACACTATCATCAATGTATCCATTACATTGAGGCACCATCTTTCAAATATGAAGATATCTAAATCAGAATCTATTGCCTCGTACTTCATGAGGATCACATAACTAAGGCACAAGCTTAGCACTAGTGGAGATCCCTTTGATGATAAAGAGCTTGTTATCACCACTCTAAATGATCTTCCACCATCTTGGGAGTCCTTTTTTCAAAGCATAAGTGGTATATCTAAGCTACCCAAGTTTGATAATCTATGGGCAGATTGCACTTAGGAGGAGACAACGATTGCAGAATGACAAAGACTACATGGTACTCAACCCGAGGAGAATCAAGAATTTGTATCCCATGCCAAGAAAGGTAAGGGAAAAGGAAGGAAGTTCTATAAACACAATAACCAAGATAGGAGATCAATTCCTCTCCTAGAACAAAATAAGAAGGACATATCTCAAGTTCAATGCTATAGGTGCGGGAAATATGGACACTACGCTATTAGCTGTCGAAGTTCAAGTAAAAGGAAGCATGAAGCATCCACCACTGATGTAGAATAATATCATCATCACAATAAGCAAAAGAATGAATATCATACATAATTTCTATTCATATTAGCTTTATCAGGTACTATTCCCACCACTAGTTACACTTGGCCCATAGATAGTGGTGCTTCTAGACACATGATAGGTTACAAATAAAATATTTAAGAATTAGTTAAGAAAGATTCGCATATCCATGTTGTACTTGGAGATGATGCTAACTACACTGTGAAGGGATCTGGAGCCACCTCCCTTCAACTAGAATCAAATGATACATTGCGCCTGAGTGATGTGCTCTATGTACCTGGTATGAAGAGAAACCTTGTCTCCATCTCATCCTTGGAAGACAAAGGATATAAAGTAGATTTCTTCGAAGGGAAAGTACTTGCTTGGCACAAGAACTCAAACATGAACACAGTCAAAGTTATTGGTATAAGAGAAGAGATCTTGTATTGACTAAACACTCCACCATTCCAAGCCCTAGTACATGATGCTGCAAGTATGGGCGAATTATGGCACATAAGACTATCTCATCTAAACTATCGAGCTCTTCCAGCACTGAAGAATATAGTGACAGGTCTACCAGGGCTCTAGGTAGATCATGATGGAACATGTAGAGGATGTGCACTTGGCAAGAATTCCAAGAGATCTTTTCTAGACAGTGAGAGTAGATCCAAAAGGATTTTGGATCTAGTACACTCTGACTTGTGCGGACCCATGACAGTTGCTTCATTGGGTGGATATCATTACTATATAACATTCATTGATGATTACTCATGAAAGACTTAGATATACTTCCTCAAGTATAAATAATCTGAGGAAGTACTCAACAAGTTCAAAAAATTTAATGCACAAGTCAAGAATCTATCAGGGAAGAGGATCATTATTTTGAGATCCGATAATGGTGGAGAATATACCTCTACATAATTTAATGATTTCTACAAGGAAGCAAGAATTAAGAGGGAGCTCATAGTTCCCTACAACCCTCAATAAAATGGTGTTGCAGAAAGAAATAATAGAACAATTGTGGAGGTATCCAAAGCTATGACACATGACTAGAGTCTTCAAATGTTCTTGTGGGAATAAGAATCCAGAACACTGTATATGTACATAATAGATGTCCACATAAGGTATTGAAGAATATGACTCCGGAAGAAGCATTAACAGGAGTGAAACCAAAAGTGGGCCATCTCCGGATCTTTGGATGTCTAGTCTACATACATATTCCCAAGGAGAAAAGATCAAAGCGTTAGGATCCCGTGTCAACCCTTCTCTTTACTTTGTTAGTATATTGTTGTTGGATGCATATGCTTTGTAAGTCGTCCTGTAGTATTTGTTAATCCATAGTTTATATTATTCCATGGTATTGACCCATAGTATTGGACGCATATGCTTTGTAAGTTGTCCCATAGTATTATATGTCCCATGGTTTTGACTCATAGTATTGGGCATAGAATTAGTATATAAGTGTGTGTTGAGGTCATTGAAGGCACCGTGAAGTTAATTGTATTGAGCTTGCTCATAGGAGGTTGACCCCTCGAGGTGGCCCATGATCAATATAAAAGTGATTCTGAGTTCTATTATTTCTGATATCTCCAGTATTTGCATTAATTAATTATTGCAGGTTCTTCTCATCTGGTATCAAAGCACTTTCTTGGGCTCGTTGGCTGGAATTTCTGTCAATTTTTTTTTTCGCATCTGTTGCAAGTTCGGATCTAGGAATAATCCCTATCCGCTTAACTGTGGGAAGTACTTGGGCATAAGCCCTAAAACTCATTGTGAGGAGTACCACAGGAACCTCAAAGTAGTTGGCCCATTAAGAGGACCTGCCAGTGAAAAGGGCAACGACCCCTACCCGATTGACTAGTTCCCACCCGTGAGGTAAACCAAGAGTTGTTGTTTGTGGAAAAGCGGTTATTAGTTTTACCTGAACCGTCAAGTGAGGGGTACTGCCCCAATACGCAAGCTGTCAGATAGCATTGGTGACCGAGTGAATCCCCTGAACCGATAGGAAGCTACACATACCTGGGGTCCATATCTATTTTTAGCTGAACTGTTGCCAATCACTTCCGCTCCAGATCCAGCCGTTTCAGATCTATTCTGAAAGTCATTCCAGTTCCTTCCATTTTTTAATCCCTTCCGCGCTGTTGTAGATCCATCTATTGTGGATCCCTTTCACGCCGCTGTTGACGATCCATTTTTGAACAAATAAATAAATAACTATTTTTCGGCCATCTCTCCCTTGTTTCAACTCTGTTTTCCCTGAAACTTCACTGACATCCCTGCAATCCCATTCTACATATTTCATTCCTGAAGACCCTATCCCAAATTCCACTTCCCAAGACTAGAAATCCCACATTTGTATATTTTTAGGGTTTGCCATAACTCCTTCAATTTTCACCCAAACACCTTCAAATTTGGCCACCGTGTTCCTTTCATAATTCTGCTTCTTTGTCCCTCTCTACCAAATTTTCTCATTCTTTCGCCCTGCTTCTGAAATACCCATTTTTTGCCTCCCTGTCCATTAGAAAGTTTCCAAATCCTAGTCAAACCCCAATTACCAATCTGATTTTTTCCCAAATCCAAATTTTCCTTTACTAAATAAGCTTTTGTTTGTGTTTTTCGATCCATTTCCCCCAAAAAAACTCCTGGTTGTGGTTGTCACCTGCGCAGGAGCAAAAACCATGTAGGAAGCACTTGCAGCCATCCAAACCAAACTCCAAGATCTGGATGAAAAATTTCTCAGCCTCCATCTTCACCATTCAGCCATGAACAATAACCGACAGCCAGAATCTTTTGCAGCCACCGGGTTCTCTTCTTCCAGCAATTTTCATGGGCCGAAGCTTGATTTTCCTCGCTTCAATGGTACTTATCCGACTGGATGGATATACCAAGCAGAAAAATATTTCAGTCTACATAATACTTTTGATGTCCAGAAAGTTCCACTTGCATCCTTGCATTTGGAACAAGAAGCCCTTCAATGGTACCGTTGGTACATCAAAGCTCATCCCGAGCCAAACTGGACAGATTTTTTCCAACTCCTTTTGCCATGATTTGGTCCTAGTGCTTTTGACGACTTCATAGGACCACTCACTAAACTTCACCAAACTGGCACAGTGAGAGAGTATCAGACGAAATTTGAGAAACTAGCCAATCACACAGAAGGATTGTCTGATGAATTCTACAGGAGTTGTTTTAGCAATGGTCTCAAGGATGAAATCCGCTCAGAGGTCAAAATGTTCTGTCCCAACACAATGATGGAAGTCCTAGGGTTGGCTAAGCTAGCCGAGGACAAGATTGCAGCTCAACAATGCTCCAAAATAACCTTTGTTCGCTTCATAAATATGGGTTCCCAATGACCTCCCATCACGCCTGCTCCTCGACCAACTCCTATCAAGCATTTGTCTGAAACAGAGATGCAGGCACGCCAAGAAAAAGGGCTTTGTTATAATTGTGATGAGAAATTCACTCGGGGACATAGATGTGTTCAACAAAATCTCTATCTCTTGGATGTGGATTCTCCGCCTGCCTCTGAACTTGGTGAAGAAGCTCTAGATACAATAGATGATCAGGCTGACATTCAACACCCGCCTGTTGACACCCCATCTTAGGACGACCCACCCAAGATCTCTCTCCATGCTGTAACCGACGTCACCACCCCACAAACAATGCAGGTCAGGGGATACTTCAAGAAGCTCCCTCTTACCATACTCATTGATTCTGGTAGCACTCATAACTTCATTGACCCTCGAATTACCAAACAGGATGATTGTTTTGTCCATCCTTGCTCCCACTTTAAAGTCACGGTTGCTAATGGGGGCACCTTACCTTGCAAGGGGAAGTGTCACAATGTGCGTATCTCTATGGAAGATTATAACCTGCGCTCTGACATGTTTGCCTTGTATTTAGGCGGATGTGATGTGGTTTTGGGAGTTCAATGGTTTCACATACTTGGCCCCATCTTATGGGATTTTGTTGAACTTTGGATGCAGTTTTCAGTCAATGGGGCACAACAAAAGTTTATGGGATTACAACTAGGGTCTCTCTGCATCATCAGTTCACATCGCCTGGAAAAAACCCTTAAGAAGAATTCACATGTTGTCATCGCTCAGCTCCATTCCATTCAGATGCACCCATCAATAGTCTCCAATGAGCTTGCTGCCTTCAAGAGACCTTTCCGGTAAGAATTTAGCCGCATCTACCTCTCAGCAGGAAATGATGGCTATTTTGCATGCATTACATAAGTGGCAACCATACCTATTAGGGAATTATTTATGCATCAAGACTGATCTCTAAGGTCTGGAAAATTTCCTGGAACAATGGGTCTCCTCCCCAACACACCTGAAATGGGTTATCCAACTCATGGGTTATCCCTATGCGATCACTTACAATAAGGGTAAGGACAATATGGTGGCAGATGCTCCTTCTCGCACAATTGATGACCCAGTTTCTCTTACATCTATTTCTCTGCTTGTTCCAAATTGGTTGCAATATGTTCAACAAGGCTATCTCTTCTATGAACTCCATGCTTCTTCATCAGCAAGGCACTCTGGGTTGTTCAAAATGTATGACTGGGAACAATGTAACTTCTTTTGGCAGGGACTGAAAATGATAATTCAACAGATGGTGGCTGACTGTGATACTTTCCAGGTCAACAAGGGTGAAACGACACTCCTTTCGGGACTGCTCAAACCCTTTCCCATCCGTACACAGATTTGGCCAACTATTTCTATGGATTTCTTAGAAGCGCTCTGGTGGTACAATACCACATCTACAAGGACACCATATGAAGAAGTCTATGGACAAACACCACCAGTTCTTCTTCCATACACCCTTAGCAGCTCCCCAGTTCAGGCAATTGACTCAGTTCTTTGAAACTGCGATCAGATTCTTCTCATTCTGCAGGACAATCTTCACATGGCCAGAATTCGACTACAACAACAAGTTGATCAGCACCATTCTGAGCGAACGTTTCATGCAACTGATATGGTTCTTCTTCATCTACAACCTTCCAAGCAATCCTCCCCGAAACTCCAAAGGCGTCAGTGGCCCGAAATGCAACCCAAGGATGCTACCGGGGAACCACTCATTCAAATTCTGCGTCAATTTACCCAACCAAAGCTTTGAGGACAAATATTTTTCTAAGGGAGAGGGGATATTAGGAACCCATGTCAACCCTTCTCTTTACTTTGTTAGTATATTGTTGTTGGACGCATATGCTTTGTAAGTCGTCCCGTAGTATTTGTTGATCCATAGTTTATATTAGCCCATGGTATTGACCCATAGTATTAGACGCATATGCTTTGTAAGTCATCCCGTAGTATTATATGTCCCATGGTTTTGACTCATAGTATTGGGCATAGACTTAGTATATAAGTGTGTGTTGAGGTCATTGAAGGCACCGTGAAGTTAATTTTATTGAGCTTGCTCAAAGGAGGTTGCCCCCTTGAAGTGGCCCGTGATCAATATAAAAGTGATTTTGAGTTCTATTATTTATAATATCTCATGTATTTGCATTAATTAATTATTGCAGGTTCTTCTCACAAAGTTAGAACCTTTAGGAAAGAAGGGAACCTTTGTGGGATACAGTGAGTCTTCAAAGGCTTACAAAATTTACATTCCTGGATCCTAACATATTGGAGTCAGTAGGGATGTGACCTTTGAAGAAGAAATGGCTTTCAAGAAAGGCAGAGGATCAGACATGGAGATCGATGATGAAGAAATGCTAGAACCAAAGGAGATGAGATCATCTCCCCCTCCAGTTCAGAGAAAGTCAGCTGAAAATGATGAACCTATCAATCCCATTGATCCAGTTGATATCCCTAGAAATGTTGCAGGTCGAAAAAGACCTATATGGGCACAACAAACTCTGCAGGATGCAGAGGGGCATGAATATCCACATGGTGCTTCCAGATAAAGCAAAAGACCTCAAAGGTTCTCCAGTTATGTGGAACTGATGAGTAACATCATTGATTAAGAACTAACCACTTATGACGAAGCATCCAAACATCAAGTTTGGAAGGATGCCATGATGGAAGAATATCAATCCGTCATGAAGAATGATGTATGAGAGGTTGTGCCGAGACCTGAGGAGAAGTCATTAGTGACTTCTAAATGGCTATACAATATCAATCATGGAGTAGATGGAAGTGTTGAAATATACAAGGCCAGATTTGTTTCCAAAGGATTCTCTAAAAAATAGGGAGTCGATTATGATGATACTTTTTCTCCTGTGGCTCGATATGCTTCAATCAGATCGATCATTTCTATTGCTTCAGCTATGGGATGGAAGTTGCATCGGATGGATGTGAAGACATCCTTTCTAAATGGTGTTATTGAGGAAGAAGTTTACATCGAGCATCCAGATGGGTTTATTGTCCACGGAAAGGAGTCTCATGTATGCATATTGAAAAAGGCATTGTATGGACTCAAGCAAGCACCTCGTTCTTGGTATGGATGAATAGACAGATTCCTGGTGAGCTTAGGATTTACCAAGAGTGATGCAGACCCCAACCTTTACTACAAGGTTGCAGATGATGAGCCACTGATTTTGGTACTATATGTTGATGACCTGTTTCTCACAAGAAATGAGAAACTTATCATACGGTGTAAAAATAATCTTACCTCTGAGTTTGAAATGAAGGATCTTGGATTGATCCACAACTTCTTGGGATTAGAAGTATGGAAGAGGAAGAAAGATATTTTCCTAGGACATGGAAAGTACACCATAGATATATTGAAGAGATTCAAAATGTTGGACTGCAAGTCCACGGCCACTCCGATGCATGTGAATTGGAATAAGCGGAGAGATTCTGCTTCAGACTCGGATTTGATTGATCCCACCATGTATCGCCAGCTGATTGCACTATTAATGTATCTGACAAACACCAGACCAGATATATGTTTTACTGTGAATGCTCTCGGTGGGCTCATGTGCGAATCGAGGAAGATTCATTGGATTGTTGCAAAACATGTGCTCAGATACTTGCGTGGCACTATGGGATATGGTTTGAAATATGCTTCAGATTGTGACCTGAGATTACAGGGGTTTACAGACTCAGATTGGGCCGGATGCATTGAAGATAGGAAGAGTACTTCTGTATGTTGCTTCAATTTGGGTTCTGCAGTTATTTCTTGGGGCAGAAGGAAGCAAAAATCGGTAGCACGCAATACTATAGAGGTCGATTACATGGTTTCTAGCACAACAGCTCAAGAAGCAGTTTGGATTTGTAAACTCCTTGTAGGATTGTTTGGCCATATTCCAGAGCCGACCATGATTCACTGTGATAACAATAGCTGTGTGCAGATGTCAGTTAATCCTGTATTTCACTACAGGTTGAAGCATATAGAGATTCAGTATCACTTCATACATGACATGGTGTAGAAAGCTGCGTTCGAGTTACAGTACGTGCTGACAGATGACCGGACTACAAATGTTCTCATCAAGGCCCTTCCCAGGGTGAAGTTCGAATACTTTCGTGGAATACTTGGAGTATAAGAGAACGAGTCCCTCCTTGAGAGGGAAATATGACATCGAGATTCTTACCCTGCTTTTTCCCAAGTGCCTCTACAGTCCAGGTACTTAGCCAGGTATGGGAAACATCCCATCGACAGATGAGTCGAACTATCAGTAGATGGTCGGGTTCACACAGGTTCCTCTGCTCATCCAGGTTCTCAGCCAAGTATGGGAGAAATCCCATCGACAGATGAGACAAATAGGTAGTAGATGGACGTGTGATTGCAGATGTACCTCTACTCATTTAGGTTCTCATCTAGATATGGGAGGACCCCATTGACAGATGAGATGAACGTGTAGTAGATGGTTGTGCCCATTTTCTCGTCTAGGAAGTCAACCAGGTATGGGATAAATCCAATCGGCAGATGAGACAGATAAGTATCAAAAGGTATAACAGAGATGGTATAGATAATATCTTAGATATTCATGATTGAGTGATTCTCCTGGACCCACTGAAGGACTGGTGAATATGATGCATGAAGACACTTCTCGAAGGACTGAGACTGTGCTGACAACATTTAGTATGCACAGATATTCTGGATATAGTATAGATGTATAGATGAAACCCAGATGATCATGATGCTGATGAATACCGAATAATACCTTCCTCGTTGAGAGGGAGTGTTGGATTTTGTGCAACTTCGGAAGATATTATTTATTGTATTTCTATTGTAATTGATTTCACCTCCTAAGGGACATGAACTTGATGTAATTAAATATGTAAACCCTTGAAAGAATTAATGTAAACCTTGGGGTAAAAATAAGCAAAAGAAAAGATTAAAAATAAATTATTAATTTTCCCCCAAGTGAAGTTGGCCCAGTCAAATAGAGAAGTCGACTCAGCTAGGGTAAAAGTCAGTTTTGACACTTGTATAAATAGAGTTAAAGTTCACCTCATTATCACACTCACTCATCCACTCAAGTTTCCATCACTTGAGAGAGAGAAGTTCGCATCTGTTGGAGAAGAAGACTGTTTTGGGTTTCTACTTTTTGGAAACCATTTCCATATTTTCTCTTTTATGATTGTACTTTGATCTCAGGATTATCATCTCTATATGAAGGTTGTTGGGTTTTCTCCCATTTGGGTTTCCCAGGATAAAATTTGTTGTTATGTTTTGTGCTTTGGATTTCTTCTAGTGATATTGTTTATGCATTTGAATTATTATGCTATGAATGTATCAAATTTAACAAAATACCCACATACCAAAAGGAAAGAGATGGTCCAGACATAATGAATTACCAATATTAGCAGCTCACAGATTTTTCCTGGAAAAATCAAATAGGGTATGTGATGAAGGTTCTCTCTCTGTGTGTGTCTTCTAATCATAAAAAAACCTCTCTTTTTATCTACATATGATCTTTCATCCACGTAGTCTCACAAATACCATGTCCCTCCTCTCAATACCATGATTAATATATAATCATAATTAAAATATAATCGTGTTTTAAAAAGTTAATTAACAAGTTAGGAGGGTTTATAAAAGTATTAAGGTTTATAAATAGGGTACCTTGGATACCTTGGGTTAGGAATAGGGTCATGAGATTAAAAAACCTCTCTAGGATTATCTACCACCCCCTCCTTTACTCCATGTCATTTCTCACTCATGGGTTCATGGTACCTCATTTCTTCTACATTTGCCTCCTCCACAGTCAGCTGCATTTATTTATTGTTACTAATTTAGTGTCCATTACATATTACATCACACTTTTTGCCTATATCCAAATTGCTTTTTAATTACAATAAGGGGGTAGCTCTAGGAGTGTTACATTCCCCTCCCCCTTATACAAACTTCGTCCTCAGTGTCCTATCACTAATGGACACATATAATATTCATATACATCAAAATTTACAAAATGTTGCAAGTGCTTCTCCTACATTACATCCTTTGAGATATCTCTTCAAAGCTGGACCAAGGCCATCGAACCTCATCATGCTACTCCGGCTCGCTTGGCCTTCCACTAGCTCTTGTTATAGACTAGTGAATTCAACAATCTCTTCATTCACCTACCATTTCGTTTCTACCCCTACTTGGGCACTTTTGGGATCTACAGTCGATCTAAAACATTTCTTCAACAACATGAAGAGAACTTTGACTAGTTTCCATCTTCAATTCATTTGATTTTATGACTGTGATTTGACAGTTTTATGATAACAACATCAAATTCCAAACAAATTTTTTTCATATGCAATAAATCACCACGAATACATTAAGCCAGAGTAGTAAAAATCATGCCATCCTTTTTATGAATAGACTAACCATATCATTCTTTGCTCGGAATGATTTTTACATATCATGCATGTTATGCTTGCATAATATTATGCATACATATGAATTCTACCATCACCTCCATCTCTTCATATAGAGATTCAATTAATTCAACTTATAGTATTATTTCAACATGCATTGTTTATTTCAACATAAATCAATATAACAAATGTCAGTTTCAGCATGCATTTTAAACTATTTTTGTTCCTAGAATGTAAAACTTAAGTAAAAGAGAAAGGTAAGAGTTCCCTCCTCTTAGTCATGTCCCAATCTGGAGATGACAACTATGGCATTTATTCTCCTTGTTCTCTTTCTCTTTTCTTTAATCTCAAGGAAAACACATCCCCAAATGCGTAATTGCATGATATCTTGGTTGAATGCACTTGTACAGACATATATTCTTAGGAAAAGTATGCCTGCCAGACTAGATCTCCCACCTACATTTGAACTAGACCTTTCCATGGGAAAAGTATGTCTTCCAAACTAGATATCCCTCCTACATCCGGACTAGGCCTTTTCAATTTAAATTGCACTCTCTTGGTAAAATCCACATTGTTCGAATCGGATCCACCACCACCTAATGCAAGCCAATACATTCCCCAAGAGAAATATGGTATTCCACATGGAAGAGCTCGTCTTGCAACTCCTTTGTCTTCAACATGCAAGAGCTCATCTTGCATCTCCTTGGTATTCAACATGTAATAGCTCATATTGCATCACCTTTGTCTTCAAACAGAGGAAAACACATCTTTAATGCAAGTTCTTGACTTGCATAGTCTTCATCTTCAATATGCAAGCACCAACTTGAATATTTATACTTGATGATCATTCAAAAGCTAGAAATCTCATTAGTATCGTAATAAAATCATTTCATCACTTAAACAAATTATCATGGCACTGAACCAATTTACTTCTTAATACTTGGTAAAATACCTTATTTCCATCCTCTTCACCTGGACACAAAACCACGAGTGTGTCCATACCCTTTTGATGTGCTATTAGTGTTGGCAGAAAGGTTGCACTCAAATTTTGTCCAAAATAAGGGAGTTAAGAGTTCTTCAATCTATAAATTCTATTAATTTAAATATTTTTAATAAAATCTTTTAAAAATATATAAGGATATTTGAGTAATAGTGTCCCTTCATTTTCCAGTGTAGCCATGGATCAACCTTTCGGGAACCATGACATCAAACACTCAATTCTTCAACAGGACACCATGATTTACACATGGATTTTCTGATGCTTTCAAGAGATCTATAATATTGCATTCCCATTCTCTACAAAAGATTGTTAATATTGTAGTCTCATTCATTTTCAAAGCATTTGAATATTGTAGTCTCATTCTCTGCAGCACTTACAAGTCATATCATTAAATAGATGAACATGTTCTATATAATATAAAATTAGTTAAAAAACGTTAACAATTTATAATCATATAACAATTAATAGATTTATAATCAGCTATCCATCTGACTAAATAAGCACATATAGAAATTCTAAAGATAGCAGCAATTAGTATTCCAATTTGTTGCAGCTAACGTTATATCGAATTTTCATATGTTTGGAAAATTTTAATGATTAAACCTTTAAGTTCACACATAACCCAGTAAACTTACATCAATCATCTAGACCTGCACTGAAATATAAACATTCAATTGAATTCAAACATTTACTATTGTTTCATAATTCAAGGCACATTAACCATTTTCGGATATATATAACTTGGTGATCATACCAATGGTCATCAAAGAACATCATTTCAATAATACATAAACATAACACCATTCTTCTATAGATGGATTCAAGCCTCAATCCATCCAAGAAATTTCCATGAGGGCCATCTACCATCGGAGTCATACACAAACCAAGCACATACTTCTAATAGTCCCTGAGGACTCAAACACAATCCAATCACAAGCCACATACCATCGCCAAAGGATAAAACATAGGCCACGTATATGCCACAAACAGTCGTCAAAGACTCAAATACAAGCCAAACCTACATTCTACTAGGATTTAGAGATTACAAGAATGAATCAAGAAATCAGGTTTACCAAACTAGTAGGTACCTCAAGGTCGCATCCAGTCTGACCCTCCTCAATACATGCCTCACAAAACACCAAGGAGGTGCCCCTTCTCTGCACCATCAGTCCCTTGGGCGTTACCCACCCTCCTCCAGGTGCTCTTCAATGTGAGCAGAAGGTAGTAGTCCAGACCTCGTTATCCTCTAAAAAGGTTTCAACCTACACTAGGATGATTACGGGTTCAATCTTGAACCTTCCTCTATTTTTATGTATTTACACAACTTCACTATCGCATCATTCAGGAATAGACAATGATGACAAATACCAATCCATCATACACTAGGTCTACACCCTTCTAAAATCAATATACCATTCAGTAATCCATACATAGAAAAAGTAGAGAAAATAGCCAAAATACCAATCTAACCACGTTTTAATAATACTCTGCAATACATACCTGGTAGAGCGAGGATAGATACAATTCTAGTATTAGTGAACTAACAAAGCTTATCTAGAAATATCATTCGGAAGGCAACACATCACTCAACAATCCATGTTGATAATAGGAATATGATACATATTTCTCAACAATAAATTTAATTAACAAGCAATGAATGGATAACATTTTTTGCATTTTCCAACACCTATTGGACTTGTTGTACATCTTTGATATTGCTATGGACTAGAGAATAAGAGCAACTACTCTTGGATGAACACGTTACCGAATCGTATTCACTTCGGGAAACAAACAATAAAATTCAATAACAAAACAATAAATCAAATACCGGGTCTGCATAGCATAAACCTCTGTCAACTACTGATTATAATATTATTCCATGATTACAAAATCAAGTTTCTACCTGGCTGCCATATGATGAGTTAGGAATCAAATATCACCGAACTCTAAGTTACTGAGCATTGCCTGCTCTACATACTTGAGCATCATCATTCCCTACAAAATTTCGAGCATCCACATGCTCCATGGATTCAAACACATAAGAAAACCGACTACCAAACCTTTCGTAGACAACTAAGCACTTACAAAAGCACAATAGAAAACTATGCCACCACTTCCTCAACTTCAATTCCCACAACACAACCATGGACATCCTCTTCAAAATCAGTCCCTCAAGCCACCATGGTCCAAGATCCATAATTCCACTGAGGTAAATGCATACATCTCCCATAGAACATCAATCTCCCAGTACCATATATCAATCTGACACTAAATAAACATAGAACATCAATCTCCCATTCAAGATTCAACTTGCATACATTCCCATCCACATATCACTATTCTACTATAGAATTAATTAGTGCTATAGAATGAATTATACATTCATCTAACATATAACATGTAACACTAGCATAATTCCCACTGGGTTACAATCAACCATGTAACGGCTTTCCAAAATTAAATACAACATGCTTACACATATAGGAACAACCGTATTCAGCATACAAACCGTAAACCAAAGATAAGTATACATCTTGGCCTAAAAGAAACAAATACGCATACACAAAATCAACCTACTTGATGAACAACCCCTAGATATTCACTCTATAGGAGACAGACAGTAAGCTTCCTCAAGTTTACGAAACACACGCATACTGCTACCACATTCTCTCTTGTGAATTCTCTAACTAGCAACAATTAACTTATGATCTTTACACTCTTTAAAAAACATCAGACATACAAAAGAAAGTCGCATCAACAGTTACATGCACCACTTAGCATTGTCACTTTGTTAATTTAATCACATATAAAATGATGGATAATGTTTATAGCATTCAACAAGAATTCAAGCACCCGCTTGATCTTGGCTCACATAAATTTATATTTACAAAAAGTAATTTCAGGAAATTAACATTTATCAAAAATCAACCAATATCATGCTTGATGGAAAACCAACCTGTGACATCTAGTCACTTAAATTCCAGAAGCATGTACAACTTTATTTCAAGCAAGCGAGTGGATACATGATTCACCCATAAGCCAAGTATTGAAACACTCACTCTGATACCAATTTGTAATGTACCCTTACGTTACTAGACTCAAGATGCATCCATTTTTTTTATTCAATGGGGTAGAAGCAAAAACGACACACACACACATACAATTTCTTTTTATAAAACATTTTATGCAATTACAGGAATTACATTTTTCCATTAATTATGGAAAACTATGCTACAGAATGTAATCTCAAGCAATTCATTGCAGCTATACAATATGCAATTCCAAATTCCTATGAAACATAATATTACAGGAAAAGTCCTTTTAGATGGTACTTAAATAGCATTCCTAGAAATAAATTACCTAATACCTTCATCTTCATATTTAGGCATAGAAATATTCTTGAAGTTTGTGGGTTCCAAGCATTTCTTTTAATATAATTAAAATGCCATAACTTTAACAAATGGGTCTAGATGCCTACATGTATCATACCATTAACGCAAATTGAAATTTAAAACACTTGGGAATTATACAGCCACACCAACTAAATGTTGGTTTCCAAATTCACATTTATGCTACGCAATAGTAGTTTATTATTCTTAAGAAAGTAATTACACAAAATTTTATTCCCAACAGAATGTCTAGCCACATAATTCATGAAAACATGCCAAATTAATATTGGGTTTCAGCATAAATAATCAATCCCAACACAAACATTGAATTTATAGGCATCAAAACAAAAATATTATCTAACATACCCTTGTATGCTATGTTATACCCAGTACCGACTCTTCCAGCAAAGCTTCATGACTTATTGTTTCCTTTGTCGGATCCATCTCTACAAATTTTGTCCTTTCCGCGCTAGAATGTGAACCAATTACTTGAGTAGGGTGTTTTTGTCCAATAGAAAGGTCTTCTCCTTCCTTCCTGATTTTGTTGAAACTTCTTCCGAGCCAGAGACGCCCTCAATTCCTGTTTCTTTCTATTTCTTGCAAGGTCCTTGGCATAAGGTAGGTTGCATTTTTTTTAAATGTTCCCATATACATGAAATCTGTGGCAGTGGAAAGGGATGCCCTCATAATCAAGTTTCTATCTACGTAACTCTCTTCCCTGGATTAATTCAATGTCCTCCTTAAGTCCTGTTCTGATGCTAAAAGAGACCAAGATACGAGCTACCATCATTATTTTAGTATGCAAGAAGGACATATCTGCATCAATAAAATATCCCAGAGAATTCCCAAAGTCCCTGAAAGAGTCCAGTTTCGAGAATTCTTAGGGCAGCCCAGGAATTCTAACCCATACCAGAATTACATCCATATTTTAACATTTCACATCGAACATGGGCATCCATCTCTTGAAGAGGATGGAGATTGAGCCTAATCTCCAATGTTTCTGAAGGATGCGGTTCACATCGTCTTTTTTTTCAAATTTGAAGATGAACCATCCTCTGTCCAAAACGCTAATTTCCACAGTGTAATTTAACAACTATGACCAACTCTTTTTTCCCATTCTTCAAACACCTCAAGACTGGGATACCTACCTCTTGCTTTTCCTACCACAATCGTTTCAGCCATATCCATTGATTGTGGAACCGAGACATCTCCTCCACATACCAATATGAGGAGGTCTTTGGCATTGTTGGCACATTTGTTCTAACTGCATTTAGGAAGGGTTTCCAAGCATCCACCAGAGCATCCAGAATCTCCAGAGTGTTTGCATCCTTCCATCCGTGGTTCTAGATCGATCAGGTTGTAGGGTCAACAATTTGATCCAAATGATATATTCCTTGAATGTGCAAGTGATGGATAAGTTGGGGGGGTAGAATATGACAATTTTGGAATCCCATTAAGGGATATACACCTATATTCACATTGGTTCCTTTAACAATTTTCCATGCGAGGCCTTCCTCAATGAGAGGAAGAGAGTTCAACACAACTTTCCATATTATTGAGATTTCCTTCCTGCCTATATTGGAATTTTTAATCTAGTCCATAAGTGAATCTGGGACAATATATTTGTGGATGATAACCTCATTCCAAATACTATGGGTGGTGAGAAGTCGCCAACCTGATTTCACTACTAAGGATTTGGAAAATAAGTGAATTTTTTTTAGTCCCCATCCACCCATGATTTTTGGCTGAGCTAGTCTTTCCCAATTCACCCATGGAAGCATAGAGTTTTCGTTTTTCCCTTAACAAAGGAACTTGAAGCATATTTTTCTTTCTTTGTCTAGAATTCCTTTCAGAATCCAAGCTACGGACATCCAGTAGACTAGAATAGCTTCTATGACTGATTTTACTAAGACCATTCTACCAGCTCTTGAGAGCCATCTGTGACACCACACATTTAATCTCTTTTTCGATTTGGAAATCAACCAGTTCCAATATTCCTTTTTATAAATGTTTGGCTTTAGTAAAAAACCTAGATAGGATGGGTTTTTGTGCATTTATCACCATACATATGGCCTTCCTAAAGAGCTCCAATAATTCTAATAGCTTTTCTACATCTCGAAGGTAGCCATGACAAAAAATTATGATATCTTCGAAGAAACAAAGATGAGTAACTTTGAGAGTGGTGGAAATGGCTATCCCTAAGAAGGTCCCCCACCGTTTATCATCCAGAAGAGCTCTGCTAATTCCTTATGAGACTAGCATAAAAAGTAGAGGTGAGAGAGGAAATCATTATCGAATACCTCTTTCAGAAGGAAAGAAAGGGGAGTTGGAACCATTGATAAGCACAACAAAAGATACTGTAGTGATGCAGCTCATGACCCATTTGATAAAAGGGTATTCAAAGCCTAGATGGGTCATAAGGAGTCGCAGATACAGTCAACTAACTCTTTCAAAGAATTTTGATGGATCAATATTGATCACCACTCCTTTTAATTTTATTTTTTATACTGTGAAGGACCTCCTAAGAAACCCAAATTTCCTCATAGATCTACCTTCCTTCCGGAAAACCAAAATGTTAATGAGAGATAATTTTTTAAAGAACCTTATTTATCCTTCTAACAATAATTCATTATACCACTTTATAAGTGATATTGCAGAGTAAAATCAGTCTGAATTCCTGCATCATGTTGGGGTGGTCATTTTTTGGAATGAGGGAAACAAAAGTTGTGTTAAGATGAGGGTGCACGAATCCCTTGGATCTGGATTCTTCAACAAGCTGAAGTGGGTCATGACCAACTGTGTCATATAGCGCCAAGAATAATTTAACGGTCCATCCATCGAGACTGAGGATTTTATATTTTTGGAAGCTATGCATTGTTTCCTTGAGTTCCTCTTCCGAGAATTCCTCCATGAGATCTTGATTGTCCTCCCGAATTACAAGGCCAAGGAAAAATTGTGCTAGACTTAGTACTTCAGCAATGGAAGCCCTTGCATCTAGCTTGAAAAGGTTATGAAAATAAGATTTTCCCAAATTTTCAAGGCCTTCAAAGGAGGAAACAACTTCATTGTTTTCATTTTTTTAGCCCCTAAGTGGTGTGATGCATTTTTCTCCCTTTTTCAAAATCTTGAAATAATTTTATATTCTCATCGCCACTTTCCATCCAAATAGATCTACTTTTCAATCGCCAAACTTCCTCTTATTCTTTTAATAGACGCCTTCTTTTGGATTCCAAATTTTCCCAAATGTTCCTTAGATTCTTGAGAAGAATATCCACCTCCTTCTGATTCCTGGATATTTTGAATTTCCGTTTCCACTTGTTTGAGCTCCTGTTTGTCCCTCAGTTTTTTATTTTTTTCCCATTCTTGCACTTTCCTCTTGAGTAAGGTAATATTTTGGGTGAAATGTAAGGCTGTAGGTGTTCCTTCCTCTAGATTGTAGGGGACCCAATTTGTTTGGATTAGGTGTATGAAATCCTCATCCTTTAACCAGGATACACACATATTGAGGGGAATAGCTGGATTTCTTACATTCCCTTGCTATTCTAAGAAGATCAGATAGTGATCTGATTCACGCCCTGATTCCACCCATTGCTTGATCATTAGATTCTTCTCCAACAAGTTTTTAGCTACTAGAAAACGATCAAGCCTCTTTGCAATTCTATTGTCACATGTTCTCTTGTTTGTCAAAGTGTGTCTCATATTTATTAGGTTAACATTTAGTAGCCTTCCATTTCGGAGTTTTTGTTCATAATAACCCGTGAGAGGATCCATTCTCACTCCGGGTCCCTAGATTTCATGTGAACCTAGAGTGAAATTCATATCACCTCCAATAATTATATTATCAGCCTTGAAGAAGTATTTTTGGCTTAAAGAATCCCAGTATGGGACCCGATATTCGTAGGGGCCATAAATATCCAGAACACTAAAGGATTTGTTTAATTAAAAATCAAAGACCTCTATAGCAAGTCCAGAATCAAAGCCCCATGAGTTTAAGACCTTTTTAGACTTTGGATTCCAACCAATGGAAATGCCCCCTAGTGACCTCTTACATCTCAAGCTAACAAAAATAGATTTTTGACAATATATTTAAGAAGGTTTGTGACTGCTTCTTCAGGACCAAGTGTATCTTGAAACAAAATAATCTCAGGCTGATGATTCAGAATCATCCATCTAATGGATATTTTTTTATTGGAAATTTCCAATCCTCTGCAATTGAAAGAAAGAAGTTTCAATGGTTAAACCCCTTTAGGGATTTCGATGCTCTAAGTGCCCCCATAATGGATTTTTTCCAACCATCAACTCGTTCTTTTAATGCACGATTTTGAGTCGATGAGAGGAGGGATGGCCTTCCAAGCCCCTCCCTTTTGCAGAGACTAATGGATTTTTCCTCGACCTAGGATCGTGTAAAAGAATACCTGATAGGTCAGGTATTGTTATAGCTTGAAATGACACCTCTCCGTCCGTGACGACACTTGCTTCCCTTGGTTGCATGACGACACTTCTTGAGATCAAGTTTCAGTCACAAAACAGGACATTTGTGGATGGAGGAGTCATTTGGGACACTAAAAATGGTTGAAATTGCCTCAATTTTTGACCCATTTGATGTATATGACCCTTAGGAACATTTTTCCAAACCAAACCATCTCCTGTAAATGAGCAGAAAAGCTTGTTTTTGGACATTTTTCAATATGAGCGCTGGTACACAGGCATGATAGTAGCATGTATACCCTACTGAGCGCAACTCCACTATTGAAATAGTAGCACTCAATGCCATGTGTACGCGACTTTGTCTATTGTAGAGTAGCGTACACCCCTGTTTTGGTCAAAATCTCGAAATTCGAGTAAGTTAAGTTGGTTGGGAAACCTCTTGAGCAGTTATAACTTCTTTTCGTCTTTCTCACTGACTATATAAAGAGGGTAGAAGGGCCATAGAAGGGGACTAAGCCCAATTACAAAGTTATGCTAGAGGAATAGAGAAAATGAACCTATAGTTCAGGGGAGAAACTACCAACTTACGGTGATAAAGATAGACTTACAAGCATTCTGCAAGTATAACAAATAACTGAACAGATTAGGGTTTAGAGATGTAGGAACCTCATTCAGAAGGTTGATCCTAGCTTTTCCTCCCTCACTCTTCAATGCTTATGCAGTGCTATAATGCCCAGACCTGCAAAACAACTTGATACCTTTCTCAAATACATTTGACTACATATATAATACTGATATCCATAATATAAAGAGACATCAAACTACAATCAAACAGTAATCAAATCTGAGACACATTAATAGGTCATATTTGGAAAGAGAAGAACGTCTGATCTTTATTAATGAATGAAAGCAAGTACATAAAGTTATACCTTCCTTCAAGCTTGGCACTTCATGAAACCTAGATTCAAGGTCTCCTGCTTCCGTTCTCCAAGGATCCCAGCCTCTAAGCAACTGTGCTAGGGTTTACCAAAACTGAAGCACAAGAGAGGGGAATGAGGGTCTCCATTCCTCCAGCATAACTTTGTAATTGGGCTTATCCCCCTTCTATGGCCCTTCTAGCCTCCTTATATAGTTAGTGAGGAAGAGGAAAAGAAGTTATAACCGCTCAAGAGGTTTCCCAACCAACTTAACTTACTTGAATTTCGAGATTTTGACCAAAACAGGGGTGTACTCTACTCTAGAATAGACAAAGTCACGTACACATGGCATTGAGCACTACTATTTCAACAGTGGAGTCACGCTCAATAGGGTATACACGCTACTATCATGCCTGTGTACCAGCGCTCATATTGAAAAATGGCCAAAAACAGGCTTTTCTGCTCATTTACAGGAGATGGTTTGGTCTGGAAAAATGTTCCCAAGGGTCATATACATCAAATGGGTCAAGAATGAGGTTATCTCAACCATTTTTAGTGACGCAAATGACTCCTCCATCCACAAATGTCCTGTTGTGTGACTGAAACTAGATCTCAAGAAGTGTCGTCATGCGACCAAGGGAAGAAAGTGTCGTCATGCGACCAAGGGAAGCAAGTGTCGTCACAGATAGAGAGGTGTCATTTCAAGCTATAACAGATGCCCCCTAATGTATGAGGTCATAGGGAGTGTGGGAAACGATGGCCGAAATACATTATAAATAAGAAAGAGTTGAATCATGGAGGAACTGGAGAAACCAAGAATCATAGGCTCAAATGAAGTACCTGAAAGCAAAGGAAATGTCAGACAAACTCATCCTTGAGGTAACTGTCCATGTTCAAATGGTGGAACATGACCTCCAAGAGGATACAATAATGATCCAATAACTGATGCATATATCATGGCCACTAAAATACAAGCGTGGATCCATGAGGAACATAAGTGTAAACACAGCCACATAAATACAAGGTGGACCTATGTCAAAACTGGAGAACATAGCCATAGAGAACAAGATGGATCTATGTCTCATCAAGAGCCCAAAAAATGTGGATCAATCTTGCGCAACGTGGGTGATAACATAAATGAGGGGATGCTATCGAGGATCCCAAGGTCTTCATCCAAAAACAACCCAAGGTACAAACCTATCCATGCGAATAAATGAGTTGATGTCGAACATGGGAGGTATCGTTTGATTACCGGTCATTGATGTATACCATTAACAAACGCGAGGATGTCCACCAATAATGAAAATGGAACCCAAGGTACCTAGTAAATTCAAGCAAGTGCGAATAAGTGGTCTTGCCGTCAAACACTTGAAGAATCCATCAGATAAGAGACATTGATGTATTCCCATCTATCCAATAGCAAGGGAAACTGCCACTAATGACTGCAATCCCCAAGGTACTAACCGAAACTCTAAACTTCATGCCCAGAGTACAATGAGTTGAAGCCGATGGGAAGAATTCCGTTGGAAGGGAGGCCTTAATGCATCCTCCATCATCCAACACGAGGGACACTCAAATAGGTATGAGCTGATTTGGAGTAGGACTAAACACATGATGAAACATACTGACACCAAGGAATGGCCGACACATGAGGTTAAGGCAACTGCAAAATGGTCGAAATAGGTTGCATCCTTGAACAATGAGCATGACACAAGAGTGACTGAGGAAGCTTTTAACACAAAGAGACCACGATACAAATCTACAATGTAGGAGACATTAACAGATTCTCCAAATGATTGGAAGACTAACCAAACAAAGGAGTAGGAACTCTGAGATTAGGTTTACCCTAAGGCCAACGCTAGAACCCGGAGTACAATGAGTTGAAGACGATGGGAAGAATTCCGTTGGAAGGGAGGCCTTAATGCATCCTCCATCATCCAACACGAGGGACACTCAATAGGTATGAGCTGATTTGGAGTAGGACTGAACACATGATAAAACATACTGACACCAAGGAATGGCCGACACATGAGTTCAAGGCAACTGCAGAATAGCCGACACAGGTTATATCCTTTAACAGTGAGCACGACACAAGAGTGACTTAGGCAACTTTGAACATAAAGGGACCACGACGCAAGTCTGCAATGTAGGAGACATTAACAGATTCTCCAAATGATTGGAAGACTAACCAAACAGAGGAGTAGGAACTCTGAGCTTAGGTTTACCCTAAGGCCAACACTAGAACCCAACTTGTTTGATAGACTCAAAACAGGTGCTTTGTTCAAGGAGATAGTTGACTTGCTGCCATCATATTGAAAGATATTGTAACTTTCTTCCCTTCCCTTTCCCTTTTCATTTTTTAACGAGCTTGAAAAAGAACTAAAGCATGCTCGACGGTATTTTCATATTTAAGGAGTCTGAAAAAACCTAGAAGAAAACTCCATACACCTATCCATGGATTTTATATCGAGCCCGGATTGGTCTATGCTCGGAGGTGTTTTCTTGCTTATAGAGTTGAAAAACTTAAACAGTGCTCTATACACCTATCCATGGATTTTATATCGAGCCCGGATTGGTCTGTGCTCGACGGTGTTTTCTTGTTTATAGAGTTGAAAAACTTAAATAGTCCTCTATCAACCATCTCGTGGATTTCACATCGATCCCGAGTAGGTGAATGCTCGCTTGGTGTTTTCACATTTCGAGAGTCTGAAAACCCTAAACACAACTCCAAAGGTCCTTTTTCGTATAGTTAGTCTCCTTCCCCTAAAAAGTGTAAAATGATGGAAGAAGAACTCTTCTAGCGCATACAAGAGTATACCTAGAGTATACCTTTTCCGTAAATTATCCACCAAGGCCCGGAAAAGGGGTAATTCTATACCTAAGTGGATGTCGGTTCAGTTATTTTAACGAGCCCAAAAAGACAACTATGCTCCGCAAACTTTTCCTATTTAAGGAGTCTGAAAAGGGCTTAAAAGAACTCCATAGGGATCTTTTCCGTAAAGGTAATTTAACGAGTCCGGAAAAGTAAACTCATGACCTCCTTACTGTTTTTAACGAGCTCAAAGGAGATACAGAAAATGCTCACAACTTCCTTACTAATTTTAACGAGCTCGAAGTGAAGGTGGAAGAAATGCTCATAACCTACTTACTGTTTTTAACGAGCTCGAAGTAAAGGTAGAAGAATGCTTGAAAACTACTTACTGTTTTTAACGAGCTCGAAGTAAAAGAAGAATGCTCGAAACCTACTTATTGTTTTTAACGAGCTCGAAGTAAAAGAAGAATGCTTGAAAACTACTTACTATTTTTAACGAGCTGGAAGTGAAGGCAGAAGAATGCTCGTAACCTACTTACTGTTTTTAACGAGCTTGAAGTAAAAGAATAATGCTCGAAATCTACTTACTCTTTTTAACGAGCTCGAAGTAAAATAAGAATGCTCGACATGGGAGGAGACGAGTGTCAGGGACATGCAAAACTAGCTCCAAGCGCATGGAACAAAGTTATGCCTAATGTAAGGAACATGAGCAAGATAAGTACACTGAAGGTGTGTCTCCTCCAGGTAAACGGTGTCAAACTGTGAGGAAAAAATGATACAGGGCTTAGCGGAAATAAGATCAGAGATGGAGGCTTATATAATGAGCTAAAAGCATGGGAGCCGGCTTCAGGCTCATTAGCGCAAGCGGGATCATGATAGATGCATATGCAATTTGAACAAAAGGATGGGAGCCTTATCAGGGATGGCTAGAAATATATGAGGAAGAAAGATATGAGGCTTCTTCTCAAAGTCATGGTAAATCTAAAAGGGCTCCCAAGCCTATGAGAAAAACTCAGCATGGGCACCAGAATGGCATAAGGGTGCTGACTAGGGTGACCCATGTTAGGTAGGCTCTATTGTCGGACCGGTGCACGATGCATAAAGAGATGGCTAACACACCAATATCCAACAGGTTCGACCCTATGGCGAATTCGGATGGCAAAAGGTTCAAATGCAACATAACAGCAGGGAAGCCTAAACCTATATGCAAGGTTCCGAATATACCTGATATGGTCGCACAAGGTGTCGAAAAGGACCAGTAAGCAAGTATACATCCAACTAAAAATCCTATCTCCAAGAAACATTAGTACCAGGATCATATCTAAAACATATGTAACAAAAGACCCGATACAAGTCACTGTGGTAGAAATACTTTCAACTTCACTATTATCAACAACAGGCATAAACAAGGCAGAGTTTTCAAATGAAGACTCTATGGTACCCAAGCCCGAGGACTTACAATCAACAAGATCAACTTCAGGATGAAGATCAAAGTTGAAGGACATGATGGAATCTGCAGAAACAAATTCATCATCATGGAAGTTGAAAATTCTAGAAGCATAATCAAACTCAGCAGGAACACCGATTTGCAGATCTATAGGAGAGTCGAAACACTCAACAGTAGGAATATTTGGCTTTAAGGTCAAACCGGGGTTGGACATGACTGCGATTGGATCAACATCCAAGTGAATGGTCGATTGTACTATAGACTCTAGGAAAACTTCATCGGAAGGAAGTATATCATCCTAGATAGAACACATATCTAAACATTCAGATGGAGGTGTCACTTGGTCAAAAGCTGGGACCAAGTCCCGAGAAGGTAAGCACGAACTCAAAGACTTCTTCTCAGTAGCAGTTGAACTCAAGGAACAATATCCCACATAAGTCCCATGTGACATAGTAGTGCCTAATGACGAGGGATCAGACTGGTCTATAGTTGGGTAATAAGGAGGATCAACGAATGCAAGTTGGTCGATGGTGACAATGCTTTCGTTATGAGGGAAATGCATCACACGAAAGAGCGTATACACCACAGCATGCATAGCATAAACGTAATCACGCCCGAGGATCATATCAAAGTCCACAGGGTCCTTTAAAACCATAAAATCAACTAAGACTGTTTTTCCACCCAAGGTAACAGGTGCCTGACGGAGGAATCCGATCGGTTCACTAGGTCTTCTATCAAAGGTCAACGGCCAATTAGCAGCTGAAATAACATTAGGGAAACCCAAATATCTCCAAGCATAAGCGGATAAGATACTAACAGAAGCACCTTCATCAACAATGCATCGATCAACCGTATGGTTCCCAATATCAACCTTTATCTGGAAAGGTGTCGAAGAAGGAAGACGAGGCTCGACTAGACTATTCCAATCAAAGGAAACAATCCTAGGGATTGGTAGGGGTTCACATGGCATAGATGAAGTGCCCCCTTTTTCAGGAATATCCAAACTGGTAATGCAGAAGACTTCAGCAGTAGGTGCATCAATCCCCGAAGGACTAATCGGATCGGTCGAAGATTGCATCGATTCGATCACTTCACTCTCCGAAGGAAGAGTGGGGTCGACCAAACATTGCATTGGTTCAACCACTTTATCAACCAAAGGTTGATCTAACTGCAGGGAATCTATAGACAACTTAGGAATAGAGGTTCCTTCAGACATGGACCACACTCTTCGTGCCTCTGGAATGGCAGGGCATCGGTGAGTAAGGTGATCTCCCTTACAAAGTTTACAAGGGAACTTTGGTTTCCGTCCTATAGGTTTAGAATCCTTTACAACATCAATACTCTCAGCATGACTAGCATTGGCTGACAGCTTTCCCCCAGCATGGCTCACAGAGGCTGGTTGCTTAGAAGCATCAGACTTTTGAATTAAGGACCACACTTTTTGCACTTCTGGAAGTACAGGGCACAAGTAAGTAAGGTGATCTCCCTCACAAAACTTACAAGGGAACTTAAGCTTCTGTTTGTTTGGTTTGTCGACAATGTCAACTCCCTCAGTATGACTTGCAGTGGCTGATCTGGTGTCTCCAGTATGACTCACAGGAACTGGTGACTTGTCATTAATATGACTAGCAGTGATCAATGACGTGTCCTCAACATGACTGACAATGGTTGAAGACAAACTTTCAGTATGATTTTCATTGACTAAAATGTTTCTCCCAGCATGACCTCTAAAGGATGGGTAGGTGCCCCCTGCGTGACTTGTAGAGGCAGGGTGCTTGCCCCCAGCATGACTTGTAGAGGCTAGGTTGCTGCCCCCTTGTTTTGGCATCTTCTTCCTATTCTTTCCCCGTCTATTCCTTTTAGACTACTGGCTACTAGTATTGCTACTTTCGCCACATGAGGTAGAAGGAGGAGGAGAATATGTTACTAGAAAAGGAGGCAAAGGGTTCTGATGCTCTTGATTTGAGGTGCTCACAAAAGAAGCATCAGGAGCATGCAAGGCATTCAAAGTGGAAAACAATGAAACCGGCAGCCCTATGGTGAATCCAGGAAGACTCAAAGTAGCCATTAAGGGAGTACCAATGTTTCCAATGAATGGAACAACACAAGGATCCCCCGGAACAGGGGTACCTTGATTGGCACTCGCGAGAATGCTAGACATAGTTTCCTACTCAAATGAACAAGAAGTTCTCTAAAGCAAACTAAAACAAGTAGCACAAAGAGCACACCACTAAAAAAGGTCCTAGGTAAATCAAACCAGGAAAACAGATGCCTTCCGAAGAAGAGTCTGGGATGATGAGGGCCCAGAACAGATCAACGAAGGATGAAGGCCAGTTACCCGGGGTCCACAATACAATGAATAAGGGTGCAAGCGTTGGAATCACCCAACCGCCATCCCAAAGACTTGCAAGGGATTTCCTCCCACGTCTGTCCTAGGTACAGCAGATATACCCTCCGATGTCACCTGTGTATGAAGCTATGGTAAGATACTAAGGATACCACAACACCGAAAACTCCTCGGGGAACAGTCACCGGTCGAATAAGAAGGCGTGAGCAGGGTAACTGAGCCCGAAACTCGAAAGAGTCCCCAAACGCGATCCAATCCTGGCGTATGCTCGAAACAGAAGGTAGGAGGAGTATTCCCAACAATCTGATCTAGCAATGACCTACTACATAGATCCCACGCAATCTTTGAGTGAAATGGATTTACCTATGATAATCGAACTACGATTTTTGCGTAATGTGTGATCTTGGGTGGTTTAAGGTGTTTTAAACCCAAGATCCTAACCAAGACTAGTTGGTGTAGTGTAACCTAGAAAAGAAAACGTTGCTAGTACATTTTATTAGAGTTCATTTTAAAGGTTACTTGCTTACTCAAAAAGGTAGTGGGTGTGTGAGAGTGGTTATAATAGAGATAGAGTACTGAAAATGAAATATTTACCACCAAACAAATCTTTTTCTTTTCAATGCAAGTCTTAAAATTCTGATCTAGAATGCATGTGCAAACACAATTTTTAATCTTTCGAATGCAAAAAAGGTAAAAATAAAGTCTAAATGTACAAAATTAAACTAAAAACCTAAAAATGCACCTACTGAAGCAACTAGGTCTGCAAAAAAAAACTTGTTCTTTTTTATGCAAAGCACTCTAAAATCTTGTAAGCCACTTGCAAGGTAATCTATTTAGAAAACGAATCAAAATTCTTTATGCTTTCAAATGTAAGAAACAAAACTGAAACTAACCTATTATCAAAGCAAAGCAAAGAAACTTTTAGGTTCTCTTTATGAAACAGTAAAAGCTACCAAAAATGACTTTCAAATTCTTATTGATGTAAGCATGCCAAACATTGGGAAAAGAGTACGAAAACAACTTTTAGACCCAAATGAAGCAAATGACCTATAAAGAAGTATGGTTTGGTAAAGTCAGGTCTGCACATAAACAATTCAAACAAGGTCTTGAACAACATCCAAAACACTTGAGCTTTCACTACAAAAGAAAAACTAAAAGCATAAGGGAGGATAAGAAACCAACCTAAAAGAGAAATTTCACTCAAATAGATACAAACAGGGTCAAGAAGACTCAAGAGGTTTCAATTCCAGTTGAAATGGGGCAAGCAAGTTCAGCCAGACTCAAATTAGGGTACAAAACATCAAACAGGTCCACAACCCCCCAACTTGGTCAACAAACCCCAAAACTTTCCAAACAAGCCCAAAATTATCAAAAGAGGTTCAAATCATGAATGTAGGATCAATACAAAGATGGAATACCACTTATAGTGGTTTAACTCAGACCTAGGGTCATCAGGGACCCCAAAAAATGTAGCCACAGCCCCCAGATTTGGGTCCACAACCCAAAAACTGAAAAAAATAAAACCCAGATTTTGAGCGCTACTGTGTATGAAGGAAACTAGCGCCCATAGCAGGATGGGCGCAGCTGTGCAGAGGAAAAGTAGCGTATGGGAACTACTGTGTGGTACAAACAGTAGCGTAGATGTGGAAAAAGTTGGAAAAATGGGTTTAAAACCACCACACCTGGGTCCACAAGCGTTTGCAAGGGCTGGGAAGGGTTTGTAAGAGCCAAGGAGGGTCAAATAGAGCCTACTAACTAATCCTAATCAATAAAATGAACAAAGAATATCAAACAAGATTGAATAAATTACCTTGGATACCCCTAAGCAGTTAGGCTTTCCCAAGTGGAGTCGCCATTCTGTTGTGGGGAAAATGCACCTATAGTTCAGGGGAGAAACTACCAACTTACGGTGATAAAGATAGACTTACAAGCATTCTACAAGTATAACAAATAAGTGAAGAGATTAGGGTTTAGAGATGTAGGCACCTCATTCAGAAGGTTGATCCTAGCTTTTCCTCCCTCGCTCTTCAATGCTTATGCAATGCTGCAATGCCCAGACCTGCAAAACAACTTGATACCTTTCTCAAATACATTTGACTACATATATAATACTGATATCCATAATATAAAGAGACATCAAACTATAATGAAACAGTAATCAAATCTGAGACACATTAATAGGTCATATTTGGAAAGAGAAGAACGTCTGATCTTTATTAATGAATGAAAGCAAGTACATAAAGTTATACCTTCCTTCAAGCTTGGTACTTCACGAGACCTAGATTCACGGTCTCCTGCTTCCTTTCTCCAAGGATCCCAGCCTCTAAGCAACTGTGCTAGGGTTTACCAAAACTGAAGCACAAGAGAGGGGAATGAGGGTCTCCATTCCTCCAGCATAACTTTCTAATTGGGCTTAGTCCCCTTCTATGGCCCTTCTACCCTCCTTATATAGTCAGTGAGGAAGAGGAAAAGAAATTATAACCGCTCAAGAGGTTTCCCAACCAACTTAACTTACTCGAATTTCGAGATTTTGACCAAAACAGGGGTGTACGCTACTCTACAATAGACAAAGTCGCGTACACATGGCATTGAGCGCTACTATTTCAATAGTGGAGTCGCGCTCAGTAGGGTATACACGCTACTATCATGCCTGTGTACCAACGCTCATATTGAAAAATGGCCAAAAACAGGCTTTTCTGCTCATTTACAGGAGATGGTTTGGTCTGGAAAAATGTTCCTAAGGGTCATATAAATCAAATGGGTCAAGAATGAGGTAATTTCAACCATTTTTAGTGTCCCAAATGACTCCTCCATCCAAAAATGTCCTGTTGTGTGATTGAAACTTGATCTCAAGAAGTGTCATCATGCGACCAAGGGAAGCAAGTGTCGTCACGGACGGAGAGGTGTCATTTCAAGCTATAACAGGTATTTCTCTATATCTTAGATGGAAATTAATAGGACACTTTTTCGAGCAGAATGAGGATGATAGGTTTGATGAACATATATTGGGAGGGAAATGGGAGATAGGGTCCAGAGCTAATTCAAATTGTGGGCGATCTGGGGGAAGGGAGGGGGAAGAGTGTATAATAACAAGGAGAGGGGGAGGGTGGTATCATAAGTCTTCCAATCATTTCCTAATGATTTAAAAGAATTTGCAAGAGAAATAATGAGAGTTGTAGGATCCAGTTCCTTACCCAGGGAGTTCACCATTTCCAGTTCCATGTGATGAGTGTCCAGTCGCAACTCTTCCAGCAAAGCTTCATGAATTATTATTTCCTTTGTCGGATCCATCTCTGCAAATTCTATCCTTTTCAAGGTAGGATGTGAACCAACTTCCTGAGAAGGTGTTTGTTGTCCAATGACAAGGTCTTTTCCTTCCTTCATGATTTTTTTGAAACTTCTTCCTAGCCGGAGACACCCCTCGATTCCTCTCTCTTTCTGTTTCTTTCAAGGTCCTTGGAAAAAGGTAGGTTGCAATTTTTTTAAATGTTCCCATGGACATGAAATATATGGCAGTGGAAAGAGATGCCTTCATAAAGTTTCTATCAGCGTACCTCTCTTCCCCAGATTAATTCAATTTCCTCCCTAAGTCTCCTTATGATGTTCAAAGAGACCAAGATACGAGCTACCATCATTATTTTAGTATGCAAGAATGAAATATATGCATCAATAAAATCTCCTAGAGCTTTCCCAAATTCCCTGAAATAGACCAGGTTCCATAATTTGTAGGACAACCCAGACAACCTAACCAATACCAGAATTACATCCATATTTTCACTTTTCGCATCAAACTTGGGCGTCCATCTCTTGAAGAGGATGGGGATTGAGCCTAAGCTCCAATGTTTCTAAAGGATGCAGTTCACATCGTATTTATTTTCGAATTTGAAGATGAACCATCCTTTGGAAAAAACCCTAATTTTTGTAGTGTAATTTATCAACTTTGACCAACTCTTTTTTTCCCATTCTTCCAACACCTCAAGACTGCAATACCTACCTCTTGCTTTACCCACCACTATCGTTTTATCCATATATGTTGATTGTACAACCAAAACATCTCCTCCACATACCAATATGAGGAGGTATTTGGCATTGTTGGCACATTTTTTCTTCCTTCTCTTCTGGCTTAATCCACTGCTATCCCCATGACTACTTTTGGATCTAGGTCTCCCCCCAACATCATACTTGTATGATATTGATTCAATTGGATCTCCGCAATGGTCTTCTAGCATAAGAAATGAGGCAATAAAACTTAGAGGATTTGGATTGGGTCTTCTTCCTCAACAAGAGTTATCAGAGAGGGTCGAGGGCTTGAGAGGTAAAAAAAGTCCAACCGACTTCTAATAGTTAAAAACCAAGGTTTAGGGTAAAATAATCAAGGGTCGAGTGATATAGAGGTGGTTCCAAGTTCAAATCAAAGTGTATAAAGGTTGATTCCACTGACATCGGAAAACCTAAGCTCGTGGTTGGCGGCTCAAAAAATAGAGAAAATGGGCTTCCCCTAATTCCGGAGCAAGGGCTCTAATTGATAGTGGAAACATCTCAGATTTTTTGTTCAAAATAACCCGCGAGAGGATCCATTCTCACTCTGGGTCCCCAAATTTCATGTGAACCCAGAGTGAAATTTAGATCACCTCCAATAATTACATTATGAGGCTTGAAGAAATATGTTTGGCTTAAAGAATCCCAGTATGGGACCCAATCTCTGTAGGGGCCATAAATATTCAGAACACTGAAGGATTTGTTTAATTCAACATTAAAGACCTCTATACCAAGTCTAGAATCGAATCCCCATGAGTTTAATACCTTTACAGACTTTGGATTCCAACCAACAGGAAATTCCCCCTAAGTGACCTCTTGCATCTTTGTTACACCAAAATCTTGTCATCACGAGTCATGTGTCAACTCAGTGCCTTAATCCCTGAAGTTTCCCTAGCTGAAACATCTTGCACAAGTTGTTTCCCTTATGTTCTACCATTTGTAGTTGCATTGGCGCATCTTGCTTCTCAGTAATAGGCGCCATACTAAGGCTAGTGCATGATGCTCTCTTGCATATTGCGCCATTGGATCTTGTTGCCCCTTTGCAAGTTGCGCTGACCCCTTCCTGGCGCCAGTTTCCTTCATTCAAGGTGCGCCAGGGTTGGTTAATGTGGATAACAAGGATCTTCGAGTGAATTATCTAAGATAGGTGACATGGAGTTCTATCCCTAGTTGGTAGGAAGGCTGGTATTTAGTCCCTATCCTAATGGGAATATCCCTTAGACCTCTCCCCTTAATCCTCAACTTACTCTATCCCTTTAGCCTTATAAATAAGACCTCTCTCTCCATTGAGAAGGGAGTAAGGACTATAGTACCCTCATGCTGGTGGAATTATCCTAGGTGATCCCTACTCATCCTTTGGGGGCCTGGCTTAGATTGTTGGATGGAAGTTACAGCGTTAAGGATTAGGTTGTGACTATATTTATTCTATGTATTTCCCATTCATTTACAATAATACAAACTCTTTCCATAAATATTGTTGTGTTAATCATATTTATAGATTTCTTCCTTAACTATTAGCTCATATCAATTCATGTTTAGATATGCTTTTATTGTTTGCTATTTTCCTTATGCTTGACAAGGTTTTTCAACTCGAGATCTGAAGGCCCTGGATCTTGAAGCAACAAAGAGGAAAGGATTTGCAGATCTAAGATAAGTCATCTACCTATCGCATCTCGAATTGATATAGGAAATTAGATTGTGTTATGTATCCATTTGTTCTAGATCCACCTGGACTAGGGAGATCTCGCTTGAGTCTGCTTGAGTAGATTGTCCATAAACAAATCAAGCGACCATACTGGGGATGCCATAGCTTTGATTTCAGTTTAGTTTTATTTCATTGATTTTTGTTGATCCATTTTATAACCTCCTAAATCCCTCCCATCTTTGGATTTTGTTATTAAAGATCCTGTTGGCTTGCCCTGACTCTATAAAATTAGTCACAACAGATCTATTGAACAAGAATATCAATCACAAAGATGTAAAACAATTTGGAGTAAAAACTGTGCAAGAGAGATGCATCAGTGCTCTATAATCCAGAATAGTAGAATTACAATACAATACTGTCACAATGAGTGAGCAACTCGAATTAGCCAAGGAGGTCATTCGAATATACTGTATGGCATAGCTTGTCTCCAACTAGGAGTCCTTGTCATCAATCAGTGGTGGTCATCAATGCACAATTCACTGTCAAACAAGTGTCAAACTAAGTCTAACTGAGTGTAATAAGTGTAACTGATGGTAAGTGGCACTAATGTAGGTATGGAGGCTCAGTGGAGGGCACATGAGGAGTTAACTGCACTCAAAATAGGTAGTCATGTCTCATCGGAGGTCAATCAGAGTGATAACTGTAGTGAGGAGTCATTCTAGCCTCAAATCAAGGAAATATTGGTGGCTAACTGAAGTAAACTGGAATGGTAGGTGAGAAAGGTGCCCTTCTTTAGTGGAAGGTGAGAACCGGGCACATGACTGGCTAGTAGGGCTAAATCTGAGTGGAAAGTAGCTCCCGAGTGCTGGGAGACTAGGGAATGGGTGCTAGAGGTGCCATATTGATTATTGGGCAGCATGCGGATGCATGAAATGCATACAAAGTACTTAAGTGAATGATGAGATATCCTAACACGCCCCCTCAAGCTATACTATGATGTAAAAAATAAAATGTAGGGCCCTAGTTACTAAGACCAAAGGTCACCCCAATACAATAATCCAAAAAATGTTGAAATAAGCTAAGTGAGGAAAGAGGGAAAACCCAGTGGGAAGAAATCCCCCCCTCAAGCTAAACATAAAAATGGATCTAATCTATCTCCACCATGATGCAACTCACCCCCAACAGTGAATGGAGGTAAGAGAACTTCTTCTCAGTGAAGCTCTTGGTGAAGATGTATGCAATTTGCTCATCGGTAGGGCAATATTGCAGAATGATGGTGCGATCATGCACCAACTCTCGAACGTAGTGCATATGAATCTCAATGTGTTTGGTCCTTTGCCTCTGAAATGGATCAGTGGATATCTTAATAGCATTTTGATTGTCACAAAATAGGACAATCAAAGTATTGCTACCAAAATCAAACTTGGAAATAATACCCTGCAACCAAACTGCCTGAATGTCGGCATTGACTGCCCCTCAATACTTTGCCTCTGCTGAAGAAAGTGCAATGGCTGCCTGCTTTTTGCTTGACCAGCAAATAGGCCCATGTCCAATCATGAAAATATATCCGGAAGTGGACTTCTGATCTATGATATCACCTGCCCAATCTGAATCAGTAAAACCAATGAAATCTAGCTCAGAATCTGCAACATAATGTATGCCAAATTGTTTCGTACCTTGCACATACTGCAAGATCTGCTTGGCTTCTCACCAATGAATCTCATGAGGCTGCTGCATATACCTTGATATAGCACTCACGGCCTAATATTTATCAGGCCTTGAGTGTGTCAAGTAGAGTAGTGAACCAATCAACTGTCGATACATAGTGCAATTTGCAAGTGGTGTAGTATTTCCCTCTTCAAGACTGATTCCTGAGAGGAATGGAAATGGAGCAGCCTTACATTCTGCCATATTAAACTTTAATAGCAGTTCTTTAGCATACTTTTGCTGAGATAATGTTATCCCATCAAAATTTTGAGCTATCTCCAGGCCCAAAAATTGGTTAAACAAGCCAAAATCACTCATATAAAAAGCTAGATTTAAAATGGTTTTCAAATTGTTAATTGTAAGGAGAGTGCTACCAATAATGACAAGATCATCAACATATAAAACAAAAATCAACAAATTACCTTTAACTTGATGTAGGTACACATTAGGATCAAATTTGCATCTTTTGAAATTATGAGAAAGAAGGAAGGAGTCCATCTTTGCGTACCAAGCTCTTGGGGCCTATTTCAATCCATACAAAGATTTCTTCAATATGCAAACTAATGATGGATCTGATATGTATCCTTCTAGATGTTTCGTATATACCTCTTTATCAAGGTCTCCATGTATAAAATCATTCTTCACATCCATGTGGTGCACTTCCCAGTGCTTGGATGTTGAAATAGCCAAAACTAGGCGGATGGAATCCATCTTTGCAATCGATGCAAACGTCTCAGTGTAGTCCACAACTTGGAATTGGGAGAAACCTTTTTCCACCAACCTAGCTTTGTATTTGTTGATAGAACCATCATCAGCAACCTTTGTGCGGTAGATCCACTTGCATTGAACTAATTTTCTTCCAGGTGGAAGAGAAACTAGCTCCCATGTATTGTTCTTTTGAAGAGAACTGTACTCTTCATCCATGGCGGTTTGCCATCGTGGATCTCGGTGGGAATGATAGTATGATTTGGGATCTGAACCAATTATCAAATAACATTTCTTAGATAATAATGGATCAAAATATGAATATCCATACCTGCTCTTTGAAAGTCTACTCTTGTTCTCCTTGGATCAACAGGATTTCCAATGTTTGGAGCAGCAGATTGTAGAGTGTTTTGAGCCCACTTTGGTAACTGAGGAGGATCATTGCCATATGATCCCAAACCTGATACGTCATGGCCATCAAATTATTATATAATATCAGATATATAAGATCCAATTCTTTCTTCATATTAACTCGAATCTTCTTCTTGTGTAGGGTGCAGATCGGCCGTGTTTTCCTCAACTAGTTTCATATCTGGCAGTGGTTCTTCAAACTTCACACTTCGCTCTATGAATACCTTTTTGGATCTGATATTCATGAATTTATATGCTTTTTATTCTTCCCCATATCCTATTAGGATACATTCAATACTTTTTGGATCCAAAGCTTTGCTCTTATTAGAAGGAATTTTAGCCCATGCAGTGGAGCCAAAAACCCTCAAATTGGACACATCCGGTTTGCAACCAAAGAATGCTTCGAAAGGAGTTTTACCTTTCACGGATGAATGTGGAACTCAGTTCTGAATGTATGCAGCAACATTAATGGCTTCAGCCCAAATATTTGTAGCCAAACCTTTTGACTCAAGCATGCAGGTATCCATCTCTTTCAGTGACCAATTCTTCCTTTCCGCTACACCGTTCTGCTGGGGTGTGTAGGGAACTGTATGTTGGATCTGAATTCCACTTTTGGCACAAAGTTGTAGAAACTCAGTCTTGAAATATTCTCTGCCATTATCAGATCTAATATCTTTGATCTTTCTCTCAGTGGTGGTCTCAATAGAAGCCTTAAAATCCTTGAATTTTCCAAGCACTTCTGACTTGTTTTTGAGAAAAAATACCCAAGTAAAGCGGGAGAAGTCGTCGATGAATGTCAAAACATACCTTGAACCATTCATGGACATATTTGGCAGCAGACCACCGATATCAAAATGTATGAGACCCAAAATGGTAGAGTCTCTACTAGATTTTCCGCGGTCGAACCTGTGCTCAGGGTGCTTCCCAACAATGCAACCGGGGAAAATTCCCTTCGAGGAACGGAGTTGCGGAAGACCATCAACCATGGATTTCTATTGTAACAGCAGAAAATACTTGTAATTAAGGTGTCCAAACCTTTCATGCCAAATACTACTAACCTCGTTGTTGGGCTCTGATCTATTGGTGTTAATCAGAACTTAAATTTAATATCAATCCGGGTTTGTGAACTTCGAGACACATCCAAGTTTAGGACAGAGAAGCTGGACTTATTCAGAATTTAGCTGTTTGTAATTAAATCTACTGATAGGAACTGAGGTACTGCAGCTCATAGAGACAAAATCCTCTTACAAGGGTGATTTCATTGTTTCATTTTTAAGCCTGCAATGATTGATTTGTGAAAACATGAAGATTGAAGTAAAAATTAAATAACAATCCTATAAACCCTAAGATTTAAACTGCAAGATTCTATTATCACTGAAAGTCAATTACCAATTAATTTCTTTTACAAGACAGTGCTCATAATTTGTAAATGTCTTTCTATCATTTCAGTATCGAATACCAGCAATGGACAATTCACAGAAATCGTAGTCTAAACCATTCAATATTCGTAACAGTTAATCAGTGAAGAACATCGTTTATCCAATACTGCAGTGATGTACAGTGACAGAATTTGTAATTCAAACCATAAATAAAAAGAACAGAGCATCAATGAATTCAATTAAAACTTGACTGTACTTGTTCTATGATCTATAAACTGGAAATTATATTCTGATTCATAAACTGGAAATTACATTCAAATGCATACCCAATCGATCAACCAGCAACAGGTAAGTGTGTAGAGTTTAACGATGGGGGCCCTCCAACGCCTTGCTCAACACACATAAAACGACTTCACAGAACTTAAAGCTTTGTATTCATTCACAGAATCATTTTACAGGAGATACCACGCAGTTTCGGAAGCTCAAATGTAATGCATTCCTCTTTTAAAATCGTGATCCCCCATCTCATTGTTTTGCAAATGATTTATATAAATTCTAAATCAAACTGAAATTACTATAACCCTACATCTAATTAATGCTAACAGCTAGTCGATATCATCTTCAAAATCGTGGGGTTCCACAAAATCAGCATTGCTCCTTCTTTTGTGTTGAACGCAGAACAGGTGGCCACATTTAGCTCTGCTTGACTCAACATCTGCATAGGCCACTTCTCCTGACTGTTGGATGTTCATCCATCTGTGGACATTAAGGATCCATTCCTGATCTTCTGTTTCCCTCCTAACTGTCCTGCAATTACTCAACTTTGGAAGTAATACGGGAAGTTAGTACATCCCGTAATTTTAGTAAAAATCCTAGTTAAAATGCCTAAAAATCACAAAATTCAATTTATTAATAAGCAAATGACATTATACCTCTTTGACCAAGGTTTATGGGTGATCTTTAAGGCTTTCTACTCAAAATGGAAATTTTATGAAGGAAATGAAGGTTATCTAAGAGGCAAAAAGGGGTCAAAATAGTGCCCAACACTCGTTTCCATGAGTGAGGAGAACAGTGAGCTTTTCAAGTGGCACAAAGTGAGAAAACTCATAGTATTTTGTAGTGTGGTTTTCCTTTCCGACTGCAATAAGTCTTCCACTTTTGATATCAGAAATTTCAACATTGTTAGGGCTGAATGTAACTTGCTTCATTTCACCAGTGTGTGTCATTTGATACACATAAAGTAGATTTGAATCCAAGAAAGGCACATAGAGAAGATTCTAGAAGCTTCCATGCTCTACATGGATGGTACCTTTTCCCTTCGAAGAAATTTTTGAGTCATCTCCCAAATGGATGGGGATGGAGCTGCTCAGATCAAATGAAGAAAAGGAGTCAATGTTTTCAGCCATATGATTCGAGGCACTAGAATCTATCAATAGAGTGGGGGGTTTTTAAACAGTTGCCATGAGTGCTTGACCTCTTTCATGATCATCATTTCTATCCTTCTTCCGTGCACCGTCAGGAAAACATATGTTGTTCTTTTCCAAAAGGAGGTACATTTGATCTATTGTTCTCTTCATGCATGAACTTTCAGGATGAAAGCCACAGTTGCAATAAGAACACTTAGATTTTTCTTTACACTCTTTACCCTTCTGCTTGTTCCTTGAACTGGATGGTGCATCCAATTGCTTTCCTTTCTCTCTTTACTTGTTTGGTCCGAATTTGGGATTCTCTTTCTTTTTCTTTCCTTTGCCATTCGAATTCTCGGATCCTTGAACAAATAGGGCTGAATCTTTGGATTTTATGGACCCCATTTGAATCAACTTGTCATGCTCTTTGGTAACAGATTCAATGAAGGCATTCAATGTAGTCATTTTCCAATTTGGGATAGTTAGCCGATCAGAATTGAAAGTAGAGACAAATACTGAGTAATCTTTCCCAAGCTTTGTGAGAATGGAGAGGATCAATTGCTTATCCTCTTTCACAACACCACTATTCTTCAACTGCAATGCCAAGAGCTTGAATCTTGTGAAAAACTCATTGATGGTCTCTAAATTCTTAGGACTAAGAGAAATCAATTCATTTTCTAATTGAAAGGCTCTAAGCTCATCCTGCTTGCCAAAAAGTTTGTCAAGTTGCTCCCATATTGCTTTTAGAGACTTCAATCCATTGAGATGGAAGTGAAGATCCTTGGAGATGGAGAGGCAAAGAAGACCATAAGCTTCATCAAGCTTATTGAAGTATTTTGACTTTTCAATGAGAGTGTTTGGCTCAAATTCGAGGCCCATGGTGACTCTATGTTGTGGGGAAAATGTACCTATAGTTCAGGGGAGAAACTACCAACTTACGGTGATAAAGATAGACTTACAAGCATTCTGCAAGTACAACAAATAAATGAAGAGATTAGGGTTTAGAGATGTAGGCACCTCATTCAGAAGGTTGATCCTAGCTTTGCCTCCCTCGCTCTTCAATGCTTATCCAGTGTCGCAATGCCCAGACCTGCAAAACAACTTGATACCTTTCTCAAACACATTTGACTACATATATAAGACTGATATCTATGACATAACAAGACATCAAACTATAATTAAATAGTAATCAAATCAGAGATATACGAGAATAGGCCATATTTGGAAAGGAAAGAACGTCTAATCTTTATTGATAAATGAAAGCAAGTACATAAAGTTATACCTTCCTTCAAGCTTGGCACTTCACGAAACCTAGATTCAAGGTCTCCTACTTCTGTTCTCCAAGTATTCCAACCTTTAATCAACTGTGCTAGGGTTTACCAAAAATGAAGCACAAGAGAGGGGGATGAGGGTCTCCTTTCCTCCAGCATAACTTTGTAATTGGGCTTAGTCCCCTCACATCGCCCTTCTACCCTCCTTATCTAGTCAGTGAGGAAGAGGAAAAGAAGTTATAACCACTCAAGAGGTTTCCCAACCAACTTAACTTACTCGAATTTCGAGATTTTGACCAAAACAGGGGTGTACTCTACTCTACAGTAGACAAAGTAGCGTACATATGGAGTTGAGCACTACTTTAATGAAGCAAAGTAGGGTACACACGCTACTATCATGCCTGTGTACCAGCGCTCATGTTGAAAAATGGCCAAAAATAGGCTTTTCTGCTCATTTTCAGGAGATGGTTTGGTCTAGAAAAATGTTCCTAAGGGTCATATACATCAAATGGGTAAAGAATGAGGTAATTTCAACCATTTTTAGTGTCACAAATGACTCCTCCATCCACAAATGTCCTGCTATGTGACTGAAACTTGATCTCAAGAAGTGTCATCATGCGACCAAGGGAAGCAAGTGTCGTCACGGACGGAGAGGTGTCATTTCAAGCTATAATAGATGCCCCCTAATGTATGAGGTCAGAGGGAGTGCAGGAAATGATGGCCTAAATACATTATAAATAAAAAAGAGTTGAATCATGGAGGAATGGAGAAAACAAGAATCATAGGCTCAAATGAAGTACCTGAAAGCAAAGGCAATGTCAGACAAACTTATCCTTGGGGTAACTGTCCATGTTCAAATGGTGGAACATGACCTCCAAGAGGATACAATAATGATCCAAAATATTGATGCATATATCATGGTCACTAAAATACAAGCATGGATCCATGAGGAACATAAGTGTAAACATGGCCACATAAATACAAGGTGCATCTATGTCAAAACTAGAGAACATAGCCATAGAGAACAAGTTGGATCTATGTCTCATCAAGAGCCCAAAAAGAGTTTGGCTCAGTCTTGCGCAACTTGGGCGATAACATAAATGAGGTGATGCTATCGAGGATCCCAATGTCTTCATCCAAAAACAACCCAAGGTACAAACCTATCCATGCGAATAAATGAGTTGATGTTGAAGACGAGAGGTATCGTTTGATTACCAGTCATTGATATATACCATTAACAAATGCGAGGGTGTCCACCAATAATGAAAATGGAACCCAAGGTACGTGGTACATTCAAGCAAGTGTGAATAGATGATCTTGTCATCAAACACTTGAAGAATCCATCGGATAGGAGACATTGATGTATTCCCATCTATCCAATAGTGAGGAAACTGCCACTAATGACTGCAATCCCCAAGGTACTAACCGAAACTCTAAAATTCATTCCCAGAGTACAATGAGTTGAAGCCGATGGGAAGAAGTCCATTGGAAGGGAGGCCTTAATGCATCCTCCATCATCCAACATGAGGGACACTCAAATAGGTATGAGCTGATTTGGAGTAGGACTAAACACATGATGAAACATACTGACACCAAGGAATGGCCGACACATGAGGTCAAGGCAACTGCAGAATGGTCGAAATAGGTTGCATCCTTGAACAATGAGCATGACACAAGAGTGACTGAGGAAGCTTTTAACACAAAGAGACCACGATACAAATCTGCAATGTAGGAGACATTAACAGATTCTCCAAATGATTGGAAGAATAACCAAATGAAGGAGTAGGAACTCTGAGATCAGGATTACCCTAAGGCCAACGCTAGAACCCAACTTGTTTGATAGACTCAAAAGAGGTGCTTTGTTCAAGGAAATAATTGACTTGCTGCCATCATATTGAAAGATATTTTAACATTCTTCCCTTCCCTTCCTTTTTCATTTTTTAACGAGCTTGACAAAGAACTAAAGCATGCTCAATGGTATTTTCATATTTAAGGAGTCTGAAAAACCTAGAAGAAAACTCCATACACCTATCCGTGGATTTTTTTTCGAGCCCGAATTGGTCTATGGTCGGCGGTCTTTTCTTGCTTATAGAGTTGAAAAACTTAAACAGTCCTCTATACACCTATCCGTGGATTTTATATCGAGCCCAGATTGGTATGTGATCAGCGGTGTTTTCTTGTTTATAGAGTTGAAAAACTTAAACAGTCCTCTATCAACCATCTCGTGGATTTCACATCGAGCCCGAGTAGGTGAATGCTCGCTTTATGTTTTCACATTTCGAGAGTCTGAAAACCCTAAAGATGACTCCAAAGGTCCTTTTCGTAAAGTTAGTCTCCTTCCCCCAAAAAGTGTAAAATGATGGAAGAAGAACTCTTCTAGCACATACAAGAGTATACCTAGAGTATACCTTTTCCGTAAATTATCGACCAAGGCACGGAAAATGGGTAATTCTATTCCTAAGTGGATGTCGATTCAGTTATTTTAACGAGCTCGAAAAGACAACTATTCTCGGAAAACTTTTCCTATTTAGGGAGTCTGAAAAGGGCTTAAAAGAACTCCATAGGGATCTTTTCCATAAAGGTTTAACGAGTCCAGAAAAGTAAACTCATGACCTCCTTACTGTTTTTAACGAGCTCAAAGGAGATACAGAAAATGCTCACAACTTCCTTACTATTTTTAATGAGCTCGAAGTGAAGATGAAAGAAATGCTCATAGCCTCCTTACTGTTTTTAACGAGCTCGAAGGAAAGGTGGAAGAAATGCTCGTAACCTACTTATTGTTTTTAACGAGCTCGGAGTAAAAGAAGAATGCTCGAAATGGAAGGAGACGAGTGTCAAGGACATGCGAAACTAGCTCCAAGCGCATGGAACAAAGCTATGCCTAATGCAAGCAACATGAGCAAGATAAGTACACTCAGGGTGTGTCTCCTCCAGGTAAAAGGTGTCAAATTGTGAGGGCAAAATGATACAGGGCTTAGTGGAAATGAGATCAGAGATGGAGGCTTATACAACGGGCTAAACGCGTGGAAGCCGGCATCAGACTCATTAGCACAAGCGAGATCATAACAGATGCACATACAACTTGAACATAAAGATGGGAGCCTTATCAGGGATGGCCAGAAATAGATGAGGAAGAAAGATATGAGGCTTCTTCTCAAAGTCATGGTAAATCTAAAAATGCTCCCAAGCCTATGAGAAAAACTCAGCATACGCACCAGAATGGCATAAGGGTGCTAACTAGGATGACCCATGTTAGGTAGCCTCTACTGTCGAACTGGTACACGATGCATAAAGAGATGGCTAACACACCAATATCCAACAGGTTCGACCCTATGGCGAATTCAGATGGAAAAATGTTCAAATGCAACATAACAGAAGGGAAGCCTAAACCTATATGCAAAGTTCTGAATATACCTGACATGGTCGCACAAGGTGTCGAAAATGACCAGTAAGCAAGTATACATCCAGCTAAGAATCCTGTCTCTAAGAAACATTAGTACCAGGATCATATCTAAAACATATGTAAGGAAATACCCGATACAAGTCACTGTGGTAGAAATACTTTCAACGTCACTATCATCAACAGCAGGCATAAACAAGGCAGAGTTTTCGAATGAAGACTCTATGGTACCCAAGCCCAAGGACTTACAATCAACAAGATCAACTTCAGGATGAAGATCAAAGTTGAAGGATATGATGGAATCTGCAGAAACAAATTCATCATCATGGGAGTTGAAAATTCTAGAAGCAGAATCAAACTCAGCAAGAACACCGATTTGTGGATCTATAGGAGAGTCCAAAAACTCAATAGTAGGACGATCAGACTTTAAGGTCAAACTGGGGCTGGACATAATTGCGACTGGATAAATATCCAAATGAGTGGCAGACTGTATTATGGACTCTAGGAAAACTTCATCGGAAGGAAGTATATCGTCCCAGATAGAACCGATATCTAAACATTCAGATGGAGGTGTCACTTGGTCAAAAGATGGGACTAAGTCCCGAGAAGGTAAGCATGAACTCAGAGACTCCTTCTCAGTAGAAGTTGAACTCAAAGAACAATATGCCACAAAATTCCCATGTGACATAGTAGTGCCTAACGACGAGGTACCTGACTGGTCTACAGTTGGGTAATAAGGAGGATCAACGAATGCAAGCTGGTCGATAGTGACGATGCTTTCATTATGAGTAAAATGCATCACACGAAAGAGCATAGACACCACAACATGCATAGCATAGACGTAATCACACCCTAGGATCATATCAAAGTCCATAGGGTCCTTTAAAACCGTAAAATCAACTAAGACTGTTTTTCCACCCAAGGTAACAGGTGCCGGACGGAGGAATCTGGTCAGTTCGCTAGGTCTTCTATCGAAGGTCAATGGCCAATTAACAGCTGGAATAACATTAGGGAAACCCAAATCTCTCCAAGCATAAGCGGATAAGATACTAACAGAAGCACCTTCATCAACAATGCATCGATCAATCGTATGGTTCCTGATATCAAACTTTATCTGGAAAGGTGTCGAAGAAGGAAGACGAGGCTCGGCTAGACTATTCCAATCAAAGGAAACGGTCCTAGGGTTTGGTAGGGGTTCACATGGCACATATGAAGTGCCCCTTTTTTCAGGAACATCCAAACTGGTAATGCAGAAGACTTCAGCAGTAGGTGCATCAATCTCCGAAGGACAGATGGGATCGGTCGAAGATTGCATCGATTCGATCACTTCACTCTCCGAAGGAAGAGTGGGGTCGACCAAAGATTGCATTGGTTTAACCACTTTATCAACTAAAGGTTGATCTGACTGCAGGGAATCTATAGAAAACTCAGGAATAGAGGTTCCTTCAAACATGGACCACATTCTTTGTGCCTTTGGAATGGCATGGCATTGGTGAGTAAGGTGATCTCCCTTACAAAGTTTACAAGGGAACTTTGGTTTCCGTCCTATAGGTCTAGACTCCTTTACAATGTTGGTGTTCTCAGCATGACTAGCATTGGATAACAGCTTTCCCCCAGCATGAATTGCAGTGGCTAGTTGCTCAGAAGCGGAAGACTTTTGAAATAAGGACCACACTTTTTTCACTTCTGGAAGTACAGGGCATAAGTAAGTAAGGTGATCTCCCTCGCAAAACTTACAAGGGAACTTAAGCTTCTGTTTGTTCAGTTTGTCAACAATGTCAACTCCCTCAGCATGACTTGCAGTGGCTGATCTGGTGTCTCTAGTATGACTCACAGGAACTGGTGACTTGTCATTAATATGACTAGCAACGATCAATGACGTGTCCTGAACATGACTGACAGTGGTTGAAGACAAACTTTCAGTATGATTTTCAGTGACTAAAATTTTTCTCCCAACATGACTTCCAGAGGCTGGGTAGGTGACCCCTGCATGAATTGGAGAGGAAGGGTGTTTTCCCCCAGCATGACTTGCAGAGGCTGGGTTGCTGCCCCCTTTTTTTGGCATATTCTTCCTATTCTTCCTCTATCTATTCCTTTTAGACTGCTGGTTACTAGTATTGCTACTTTCGCCACATGAGGTAGAAGGAGGAGGAGAAGATGTTACTAGCAAAGAAGGCCCAGGGTTTTGATGCCCTTGATTTGAGGTGCTCACAAAAGAAGCGTCAAGAGCATGCAAGGCATTCAGAGTGGAAAACAACCAAAACGACAGCCCAATAGTGAATCCAGGAAGATTCAGAGTAGCCATTAAGGGAGCACCAATATTTCCAATGAATGGAACAACACAAGGATCCCCTGGAAAAGGGGTACCTTGATTGGCACTCGCCGGAACACTAGACATAGTTTCCTGCTCGAATGAACAAGAAATTCTCTAAGGCAGACTAAAACAAGTAGCACAAAGAGCACACCACTAAAAAAGGTCCTAAGTAAATCAAACCAAGCAAAAAGATGCCTTCCAAAGAAGAGTTTGGGATGATGAGGGCCCAGAACAAATCAACGAAGGATGAAGAACAGTTACTCGAGGTCCACAATACAATGACTAAGGGTGCAAGTGCTGGAATCACCCAACTGCCCTCCCAAAGACCTGCAAGGGATTTCCTCCCATGTCTATCCTAGGTACAGCAGATATACCCTCCCCTGTCACCTATGTATGAACCTATGGTCAGATACTAAGGATACCACCACACCAAAAACTCCTGGGGGAACAATCGTTGGTCGAATCAGAAGGCATGGGCAGGGTAACTGAGCCCAAAACTCAAAACAGTCCCCAAACGCGATCCAATCCTTGTATATGCTCGAAACATAAAGTAGGAGGAGTATTCCCAACAATCTGATCTCACAAGACCTACTGAATAGATCCCAGACAAGCTTTGAATGAAGTGGGTTTACCTGTGATAGTCAAACTACGATTTTTGCGTAATGTGTGATCTTGGGTGGTTTAAGGTGTTTTAAACCCAAGATCCTAACCAAGATTATTTGGTGTAGTGTAACCTAGAAAAGAAAATGTTACTAGTACATTTTATTAGGGTTCATTTTAAAGGTTACTTGCTTACTCAAAAAGGTAGTGGGTGTGTGAGAGTGGTTATAATAGAGATAGAGTACTGAAAATGAAATATTTACCACCAAACAAATCTTTTCTTTTCAATGCAAGTCTTAAAATTATGGTCTAGAATGCATATGCAAATGCAATTTTAAATATTTCGAATGCAAAAAAGGTAAAATAAAGTCTGAATGTACAAAATTAAACTCAAAACCTAAGAATGCAGCTACTCAAGCAAATAGGTATGCAAAAGAAAACTTGTTCTTTTTTATGCAAAGCACTCTAAAATATTTTAAGCCACTTGCAAGGTACTCTATTCAGAAAATGAATCAAAATTCTTTATGCTTTTCAAAGGTAAGAAACAAAACTGAAAGTACCCTACTATCAAAACAAAAGCAAAGAAATTTCAGGTTCTCTTTATTGAAACAGTAAAAGCTACCAAAAATGACTTTCAAATTCTTATTGATGTAAGCATGCCAAACATTGGGAAAAGAGTACAAAAACTACTTTTAGACCCAAATGAAGCAAATGACCTATGAAGAAGTATGGTTTGGTAAAGTCACGTCTGCACATAGCAATGCAAACAAGGTATTGAACAACAACCAAAACACTTGAGCTTTCACTACAAAAGAAAACTTAAAAGCACGAGGGAGGATAAAAAACCAATCTAAAAGAGAAATTTCACTCAAATAGATACAAACAGGGTCAAGAAGACTCAAGAGGTTTCAAATCCAGTGGAAATGGGGCAAGTAGGTTCAGTCAGATTCAAATTAGGGTAAAAAACACCAAACGGGTCCACAACCCCCCAACTTGGGTCAACAAGCCCCAAAACTTTCCAAACAAGCCCAAATTGATCAAAATAGGTTCAAATCATGAATGTAGGATCAGTACAAGGATGGGAGACCACTTACAGGGGTTTAACATAGACCTAGGGTCATCAGGGACCACAAAAATGCAGCCAGAACCCCCAGATTTGGGTCCCCAACCCAAAAACTCAAAAACTTTAAACCCATATTTTAAGCGCTACTGTGTATGAAGGAGACTAGTGCCCAAGGTGCTACTGTACTGCACAACAGTAGTGTACGGGTTGAAAAAATTGAAAAAATGGGGTTAAAACCCCCCACACATGGGTCCACAAGGGTTTGCAAGGGCCAGGAAGGGTCTGTAAAATCCTACTAGGGTCAAACAAAGCCTACTAGCTGACTTTAATCAAGAAATTGAACAAAGACCTTCAAGCAAAAATAAAGAAATGACCTTGGATACCCCTAAGCAGTTAGGCTTTCCTTAGCGTAGTCACCATTCTATTGTGGGAAAAATGCACCTATAGTTCAGGGGAGAAACTACCAACTTACGGTGATAAAGATAGACTTACAAGCATTCTGCAAGTACAACAAATAAATGAAGAGATTAAGGTTTAGAGATGTAGGCACCTCATTCAGAAGGTTGATCCTAGCTTTGCCTCCCTCACTCTTCAATGCTTATCCAGTGTCGCAATGCCCAGACCTGCAAAACAACTTGATACCTTTCTCAAACACATTTGACTACATATATAAGATTGATATCCATGACATAACAAGACATCAAAGTATAATTAAACAGTAATCAAATCAGAGACATACGAGAATAGGTCATATTTGGAAAGGAAAGAACGTCTGATCTTTATTGATAAATGAAAGCAAGTACATAAAGTTATACCTTCCTTCAAGCTTGGCACTTCATGAAACGTAGATTCAAGGTCTCCTGCTTCTGTTCTCAAAGGATTCCAGCTTCTAATCAACTGTGCTAGGGTTTACCAAAACTGAATCACAAGAGAGGGGGATGAGGGTCTCCATTCCTCCAGCATAACTTTGTAATTGGGCTTAGTCCCCTCACATGGCCCTTCTACCCTCCTTATATAGTCAGTGTGGAAGAGGAAAAGAAGTTATAACTGCTCAAGAGGTTTCCCAACCAACTTAACTTACTCGATTTTTGAGATTTTGACCAAAAAAGGGGTATACTCTACTCTACAGTAGAGAAAGTAGTGTACATATGGAGTTGAGCGCTACTTTAATGAAGCAAAGTAGGGTACACACGCTACTATCATGCCTGTGTACCAGCGCTCATGTTGAAAAATGGCCAAAAATAAGCTTTTCTGCTCATTTTCAGGAGATGGTTTGGTCTGGAAAAATGTTCCTAAGGGTCATATACATCAAATGGGTCAAGAATGAGGTAATTTCAACCATTTTTAGTGTCCCAAATGACTCCTACATCGACAAATGTCCTGCTGTGTGACTGAAACTTGATCTCAAGAAGTGTCGTCATGCGACCAAGGGAAGCAAGTGTCGTCACGGACGGAGAGGTGTCATTTCAAGCTATAACACTCTATAGAACCCTCTTGAGTGCAAAATTATCTCCATGTAATCTTTCCAATAAAAATAATTGAAAGGATTTAGCATAGGCTTTCAAGAAGTGGAATCCATCACTGAAAACGAGTGCAATTGATGAAGGAGAACCTGTAAATCACAAGGTAGCGAATGCACTTGATGTAGAAGATTATCCTACAAATCACAATAAAAAAAAGAACAGTAAGGTCAAACAATACACCCTTTTAGAGTTGCATCACACCTAGGATTGGAGATCAAGCAAGCTTGAATGGATCCAATGTATCAAATCCAAGAATTATGTGGAAAACTCAAGCTTCTGGAGTGGATTGGAGTGTTTTTTTCTGCTTTGCATGCACATGAGATAATTCATGCCAAAACTTCTTCAATTTTGAGAAAAATCACTCAAATCATCATGTAGAACACATGTAAAATAGAGATCTTGTCCCTGCAATGGCTCTAATACCATGTAAAATTAGTCACAGCAGATCTATTGAACAAGAATATCAATCACAAAGATGTAAAACAATTTGGAGTAAGAACTGCACAAGAAAGATGCATCAGTGCTCTATAATCCAGAATAGTAGAATTACAATACAATACTGTCACAATGAGTCATGAATTTGAATTAGCCAAGGAGGTCATTCGAATATACTGCATGGCATAGATTGGCTCCAACTAGGAGTCCTCATCATCAATCAGTGGTGGTCATCAATGCACAAGTCACTGTCAAACAGGTGTCAAATTGAGTCTAACTAAGTCTAACTAAGTCTAACTGAGTGTAATAAGTGTAACTGATGGTAAGTGGCACTAATGTAGGGACGGAGGCTCAGTGGAGGGTGCATGAGGATTTAACTGCACTCAGAATAGGTAGTCATGTCTCATCGGAGGTCAATCGGAGTGATAATTGCAGTGAGGAGTCAGTCTAGCCTCAAATCAAGGAAAGACTGGTGGTTAACTGAAGTAAACTGGACTGGTAGGTGAGAAAGGTGCCCTTCTTCAGTGGAAGGTGAGAACTAGGCGCATGACTGGCTAGGAGGGCTAAATTTGAGTGGAAAGTAGCTCCCGAGTGTTGGGAGACTAGGGACTGGGTGCTAGAGGTACCATACTGATGATTGGGCAGCATGCAATGCATGCAGAATGCATGCAAAATGAAAAATGCATGCAAAGTACATAAGTGAATGATGAGATATCCTAGCAGACTCTCTCTGGGATCAATATTGGACCTATTGCCTTTCGTTTCTGGAGATATTTGATTTCTTACTTCTTGTTATTCTCCCGACACACCTGGGTTGTATATGCCCTGCACCACTGTGATTTTGGCGCTTATATCTAGTGATCTTCCTTCGCCTCCATTTTCCTTACTGCAGTTGTAACATCCCCAAAAATTCACTAAAATTTAAAATTTTTAAGTAGCAATAAATGTTGTATTGCTAAGCTAAAAGTGTTAACTGCAACAAAACTAAACTTCAAACAACTTACTTAATAATTCATAACATTCAACATTAGTTACTAAGAGTTAGATTACTTAAGAATTGCATCAGGTGTCTTAACAACTATTAAACTAAAAAGCATTTATAAGATTGTAAGTCTTTCATTGTCAAGTCAAGTCGGGTGTTTAAATAATGTCTTCATAAGCACTTAATTGTTAGTTTGCACATCGTTACTTTTATTCTAGAATATGCGTATTTGTTTTCTAGAACTGATCGATTGTCTTGCTGAATTGAAGGGGTCCTTAAGTACTCCCCGAGGATTACTTAGCTATTACTAGCTAATGCTTAAATTTTTTATTTGCAGAGCTCAGGTGAGACAAAAGGTTAAGTGCTATGCAACGGATCAGATATTTTTAATCATCATGAATGTGTTAACTCTGAATATTTTGTAATGGTAAGAATACCTGGTTTTTATCTATCTCGATGGACAAAGAATTCCTATTGCCACAATTTCTACTTTGCAAGTATAAGTTAGTGATATCTATATGTTAATTTAACATTATAGAAGCATTGCAATATATTTCATTACATGTTCTCAATCCAAAACTATGGAGAGAACATTGTAATGCTTTACTATTTGATAGTATTTATATGGTTCCAAAAATATGCAGTATAATGCAGCTCTTCATTTATATGTTATATCATGAGTCATGAAATGCATTATAGTTATGTATCAATTTACAAAACCCTAACACGATACTATATGCACACTATACACTTGGACCTTGATGCATTAATGAAAGCTATTGGTATAACTATATGCCGATATATAATATTTTAACTTATGGTAATGTTTGTGCTAGTGGATAGTGCGTTGGAAAAATCTTCGAACCAGAACTTAGCATTTATGGTGTAGTAAATACGTTGTAGTGGAAGGCATACTAGTAGCCACCTTGGAAACCTCACGTGATTACACCATAACACGTGGTGACAAAACTCTGCTGTATGAAACCCTACCTGTTGAGCTATACAAAGATTTGTTCTACGTGGATTATATGATGGCACAACACCGAGCTCAGATAGTTGAAGTTTTAAAATATCATTTATGAAGTTTGGTGATCGTATACAGTCCACAGCTCGTGGAAAGGTTTACACCGTCGATCTCTTAATGATCTTGTTTCCAGGTTTTCACTCCAAACTACACTGGTATGCAAACCTTCACACAACTCAGGCCATTGTGCGAAGGGTGAGGATGAGCCCGACCGACTCCCTATCCTTTGGAGTGCAGTCTGGTCGAGGATGCCTCCAAAGTTTTCGATGCCTCGACCTGCTATGACCAGGGTTTTTAAGATGAAAGGAGTATGTGCATGTCTCAACCTTTACCGAGATTTAATGTGAGATCTTATCCCAAACTATAAGCGTTGTAGGAGTTGAGTTTTTCGAGTGGGCCTCGGCATTTGTAACCTAACAGTTTTCTTTGATTTTTCGATGGTAAAGATGGGGAAAACTCCATCCTCAGTGTGAATGCATTGATGCAATAGGAGTGCTTCGTCGTGCTCTATCTATTGACAAGTGAGATAATGTACACTTGTATACTTTGTAGCAAGTTTTACGATAGTGTCTTCTTGTTTCTCTTGTTTCATTTTCCAATCTTTTAACCTGTTCATAATGTCTTTCATGGTAGGTTCCTATCTTGGCAAAGTGTTGGAGATAGACAAGAAGAAAAAGGGTGCTTAAGGTTCGGGTAAGCCTCAGAGATATCCCAAGGTGTACAGACTTGGTTTTTCCTTCAATGTAATGCGGTCTTTAAGCTATAAGGAAAGATGTTGAGAGTTCTAAGCCGAAGGGAAAACTTTGTCTTTGGAGAGTTTTAATCCTGAGCCTATAGGGCTCTCAGTGGTTTTCCAACGATTTCTTCATGTTGTTGTAATATGTTTTGTTTTTTAGATTGAAAAGAAAAGAAACTGTTTCGTAACGTTTGTATTTGGGATTCAAATGTTTAGGTGTAAATATCTTGTTAATGCAGTAAATAGTAGACAGTTGTAATAGTAATGTTTGGCATCACCGTCATTCATTGAAAATTATGAAGGATAATAAAGGTTTAGGGCTGTTCCCGTCTCTTAAGTTGAATAGTTAATAATTATTGGTTAAGCTTTTAATAGCCTCGTATGATTAGTTTATAACTCTTTTGTATAAACTGTACTGTGTTTTTATTTAAGGGTTTCGACCTATGGCTTCATGCATTCATTCGTTTTCATAAGACGAAAGGAAAAAATTTGCAAAGATAAGGCTGCTGTAGACTTAGGGTTTGAACTATGTAGGAAGCAAAACCGTGTAATCGTATTTAAGTTTGGATTCGAACATGCAAAGCTCTAGTGAAATGATAAAGTACTCTTGGAATTTTACGAATGCATGGATGTTGTCTCTCTGTTGTAATAATAATATTACTTAGGTTTAATCGTAAGAATTTTACTGATAATAATACTAGTTTGATGTTCAGTCTATATTTCTATGATAATAAAAGTAATACGAGAAGCCTAGTAATATTTGTAAATGGAGTTTGATAAATGGAAAGTGTCTATTTATAAAGTATTTGGTTTTAAAGACTGTTTTTACTATTATTTGAAAGGAAAGTACTTCCAATACTCTTGTTGTTTATAAAAAAAAGATAGGGTTTATTTATGAAGCATAAACAATGAAGTATTTGGAAAAATTGTATCTTCTGTTTACAATTCTAAATTGTCTATTTAAATAAAACAATAATACAATACTGAAAATGGGAAAAGTTGATAACAATACATTCCTATTTAATTTACTAACATGACAGAAGTAAATAAGATAACACAATATGAACTTGGAACTGTAGAAGAAGAAACAAACAGCCAAAGGATCCCATTCCACCCAACCAATCTCCTGAAGACAGCCAAGCTACTTTCCTTAGGACCCCCGAGCATGTTCACTGAACCACTAGGACGAAGGTTCTGTGTGGATTAATGGAATAAATTCCCTTGCAAATCAGCAATAATACTTAGTAGTAGCACTTCTTGCCTTTAGCAATATTGAACTCAACAATGTGGCTGCACTAGTTCAGAATGCAGTCTTATTTCCCTCAAACACTTCTAACTTTCCCCTCATCAAATCTCTTGTGCACGGAAATTATCAGAAGGTAAGAATGAACAACCACTTGCTGAATTTGATGGGTAGATAAACATAATGCCTAGGTCTTTTAGTCAGTTTATTTCAGTAAATGAGCCACCTGATCGGTTGCACTTTCTTAGAGAACATGACCATAAAAGTAGGGAACTTGCCCCCTGCAATAGTTAGAAGTGAGTTAAGGATGCTGCCAAGTGTCAGTTTTCTCTCCACTATAGTCCATTCCCCCTAGTGGGTCAGTGAACACTCAATAAACAATCTACTTTGGATGTTTGTCTCCAATTTTATTTATTTATAATAAAATATTCAAAGTAATTAATTACATTCATCCATGACCCCACTTGGTCAATAGTCATAAAACTTTACAATAAAAATAAAACATAATGTTTTCTCAATAACATAAAATGTCTAGAACTTGGGTATGTGACAAACACCCCCTCTTAAGTTTAACATCGTCCTCGATGTTTCTTTATTCATCATCCTCTCGTTCCTCCTGGAACAACATTGGATATGCCACCCTCATATTACTTTCCAATTCCCAAGTAGCTTCGTCCGGACTAAGGTGCTTCCGCTGCACCTTAACTTGTCTAATGGTACGATTACGAAGCAAAATTTCCCTCTTGTCGAGGATATAGTGTGGTTCCACCATAAAATATCCTTCTGGTTCCACCTGTACATCATTCCAATTAATCACATGAGTAGCATCATGCACCAAGGAAAGCTAGCCACCTAGTGCAAGAAATATGTAAAACAATTTGGAGAAAAAACTGTGCAAGAAAGATGCATCAGTGCTCTATAATCCAGAATAGTAGAATTACAATACAATACTGTCACAATGAGTCATCAATTCAAATTATCCAAGGAGGTCATTCGAATATACTGCATGGCATAGATTGGCTCCAACTAGGAGTCCTCATCATCAATTAGTGGTGGTCATCAATGCACAAGTCACTCTCAAACAGGTGTCAAATTGAGTCTAACTGAGTGTAATAAGTGTAACTGATGGTAAGTGGCACTAATGTAGGGACGGAGGCTCAGTGGAGGGAACATGAGTATTTAACTGCACTCAGAATAGGTAGTCATGTCTCATCGGAGGTCAATCGAAGTAATAATTGCAGTGAGGAGTCAGTCTAGCCTCAAATCAAGGAAAGACTGGTGGCTAACTGAAGTAAACTAGATTGGTAGGTGAGAAAGGTGCCCTTCTTCAGTGGAAGGTGAGAACTAGGCGCATGACTGGCTAGGAGGGCTAAATCTGAGTGGAAAGTAGCTCCCGAGTGTTGGGAGACTAGGGAATAGGTGGTGGAGGTACCATACTGATGATTGGGCAGCATGCAATGCATGTAGAATGCATGCAAAATGCAAAATGCATGCAAAGTACATAAGTGAATGATGAGATATCCTAACAGACTCTCTCTGGGATCAATATTGGACCTATTTCCTTTCGTTTCTGGAGATATTTGATTTCTTACTTCTTGTTATTCTCTCGACACACCTGGGCTGTATATGCCCTGCACCACTATGATTTTGGCGCTTATATCTAGTGATCTTCCTTCGCCTCCATTTTCCTTACTGCAGCTGTAACATCCCCAAAAATTCACTAAAATTTAAAATTTTTAAGGAGCAATAAATGTTGTACTGCTAAGCTAAAAGTGTTAACTACAACACAACTAAACTTCAAAGAATGTACTTAAGAATTTGTAACATTCAACATTAGTTACTAAGAGTTAGATTACTTAAGAATCACATCAGGTGTCTTAACAACTGTTAAACTAAAAAGCGTTGATAAGATTGTAAGTCTTTCATCGTCAAGTCAAGTCAGATGTTTAAATAATGTATTCATAAGTACTTAATTGTTAGTTTTCACATCGTTACTTTCATTCTAGATTATACGTGTTTGTTTTCTAGAACTGATCGTTTGTCTTGCTTAATTGAAGGGGTCCTTAAGTATGCCCTGGGGCTTACTTAGCTATTACTAGCTAATGCTCAAAGTTTCTATTTGCAGAGCTCAAGTGAGACAAAAGGTTAAGTGCTATCCAACGGCTCAAATATTTTTAATCATCATGAATGTGTTAACTCTGAATATTTTGTAATGGTAAGAATACCCAGTTTTTATCTATCGTGATGGACAAAGAATTCCTATTTCCACAATTTCTACTTTGCAAGTATAAGTTAGTGATATCTATATGTTAATTTAACATTATAGAAGCATTGTAATATATTTCATTACATGTTATCAATCCAAAACTATGGAGAGAACATTGTAATGCTTTACTATTTGATAGTATTTATATGGTTCCAAAAATATGCAATATAACGTAACTCTTCGTTTATATGTTATATCATGAGTCATGAAATGCATTATAGTTATGTATCAATTTACAAAACCCTAACACGATACTATATGCACACTATACACTTGGACCTTGATGCATTAATGAAAGCTATTGGTATAACTATATGCGGATATATAATGTTTTAACTTATGGTAATGTTTGTGCTAGTGGATAGTGCGCTAGCAAAATCTTCGAACCAGAACTTAGCATTTATGGTGTAGTAAATACGCTGTAGTGGAAGAATTACTGGAAGCCATCGTGGAAACTTCACATGATTCCACCAAATATTGTGGTGACAAACCTCTGCTGTATGAAACCCTACCTACTGATCTGTACAAAGATTTGTTCTACATGGATTATATGATGGCACAACACCAGGCTCAGATAGTTGAAGGTTTAAAAGCTCATTTATGAAGTTTGGTGATCATATACAGTCCACAGCTCGTGTCAAGGTTTACACAATTGATCTCTTGATGATCTTGTTTATTGGTTTTCACTCCAAACTGCATTGGTATGCAAACCTTCACACCACTCGGGACATTATGCGAAGGGTGAGGATGAGGCCGACCGACTCCCTATCCTTTGGGGTTTGTAGTTTGGTCAAGGATGCCTCCATAGGTTTTGATTCCTCGACCTGCTATGACCAGGGTTTTTAAGATGAAAGGAGTATGTACAGGTCTCAACCTTTACCGACACTCGATGTGAGATCTTCTCCCAAACTGTAAGCATTGTTGGAGTTGATTTTTTCGAGTGGGCCTCGACAAATTTGAAACCTAACAGTTTTCTTTAAGTTTTCGATGGTAAAGATGGGGAAAAATTCATCCTCAGTGTGCATGCGTTGATGCAATAGGAGTGCTTCGTCGTGCCCTAGATATTGACAAGTGAGATAATGTACACTTATATACTTTGTAGCAGGGTTTACGATAGTGTCTTCTTGTTTCTCTTCTTCCGTTTTCCAATATTTTAACCTGTTCGTAATGTCTTTCATGGCAGGTTCCTATCTTGGCAAAGTGTTGGAGATATCCGAGATGAAAAAGGGTGCTTAAGGTTTGGGTAAGCCTCGGAGATATCCCAAGGTGTACAGAATTGGTTTTTCCTTCAATGTAATGACGGTCTTTAAGCTATAAGGAAAGATGTTGAGAGTTCTAAGATGAAGGGCAAATTTTGTCTTTGGAGAGTCTTGCTCCTGAGCCTATAGGGCTCTCGTTGGTTTTCCAACGATTTCTTCATGCCGTTGTAATATGTTTTGTTTTTGAGCTTGAAAAGAAAAGAAACTATTCGTAACATTTGTATTTGGGATTCAAATGTTCAGTTGTAAATATCTTGTTAATATAGTAAATAGTAGACTGTCATAATAGTAATGTTTGGCATCACACTCATTCATTGAAAATTATGAAGGATAACAAAGGCTTAGGGTTGGGCCCGTCTCTTAAGTTGAAGAGTTAATAGTTATTGGTTAAGGTTTCAATAGCCTCGTATGATTAGTTTATAACTCTTTTGTATAAACTGTACTGTGTTTTTATTTAAGGGTTTCGATCTATGGCTTGATGTATTCATTCATTTTCATAATATGAAAGGAAAAACTTTGCAAAGATAAGGCTGTTGTAGACTTAGGGTTTGAACTATGTAGGAAGAAAAACCCTGTAATCGTATTTAAGTTTGGATTCGAGCATGCAAAGCTCTAGTAAAATGATAAAGTACTCTTGGAATTTTACGAATGCATGGATGTTGTCTCTCTACTGTAATAATAATATTACGTAGGTTTAAATGTAAGAATTTTACTGATAATAATACTAGTATGATGTTGAGTCTATATTAGACATATTTCTATGATAATAAAAGTAATACGAGAAGCCTAGTAATATTTGTAAATGGAGTTTGATAAATGGAAAGTGTCTATTTATAAAGTATTTAGTTTTAAAGACTGTTTTTACTATTTTTTAAAAGGAAAGTACTTTTAATACTCTTGTTGTTTATAAACAAAAGATAGGGTTTATTTATGAAGCATAAACAGTGAAGTATTTGGAAAAATTGTATCTTCTGTTTACAATTCTAAATTGTCTATTTAAATAAAACAATAATACAATACTAAAAATGATAAAACTCTGTTTATGAAATAATCATTTAAATTTATCCATTGCATATGATCATTCTGATCTACTCTAATTATCCTTTCCTATACTAGAGTACGGAATTGTTTACAATGTGTGGAAAAATGTAGGAAAGTAATTTTATAATCAATCATTCTATCATTTTAACTACATCATTTACACTGCATTTTATTCCATCAGTAATAATTTACAAAGTAAAATATTCACTAAATAAGGCAGAATATCTTAGATTAAATGGGAAAATCTGATAACAATACATTCCTGTTTAATTTACTAACATGACAGAAGTAAATAAGATAACACAATATGAACCTGGAACTGTAGAAGAAGAAACAAACAGCCAAAGGAGCCCGTTCCACCCAACCAATCTCCTGAAGACAGCCAAGCTACTTTCCTTAGGACCCCTGATCTGTTCACTGAACCACTAGGATGAAGATGCTGTGTGGATTAATGGAATAAATTCCCTTGCAACTCAGAAATAATACTTAGCAGTAGCACTTCCTGCCTTTAGCAATATTGAACTCAACAATGTGGTTGCACTAGTTTAGAATGCAGTCTTATTTCCCTCAAACTCTTCTAACTTTCCCCTCATCAAATCTCTTGTGCACAGAAATTATCACAAGGTAAGAATGAACAACCACCTGCTAAATTTAATGGGTAGATAAATATCATGCCTAGGTCTTTTGGTCAGTTTATTTCAATAAATGAGCCACCTGCTCAGTTCCACTTTCTTGGGGAACATGACCATAAAATTAGGGAAGTTGCCCCCTGCAATAGTTAGAAGTGAGTTGAGGATGTTGCCAAGTGTCAATTTGCTCTCCACCACAGTCCATTCCCCATAGTGGGTCAGTGAACAGTCATTCAACAATATCCTTTGGATGTTTCTCTCCACTTTTATTTATTTATAATAAAATATTCAAAGTAATTAATTACAGTCAGCCATGACCCCACTTGGTCAATAGTCATAAAATTTTAAAATAAAAATAAAACATAATGTTTTCTCAATAACATAAAATGTCTAGAACTTGGGTATGTGACAGCAACCTATGCCACTGGCATCATTCACTTGTGTGCAAAGTGTGCCTAGTGCTCTGGTGCATAACAACAGAATGCACCATCCTCCATTTCTTGGTATGAAGTGCAAGTTTTCTCCATTTTCGTTTTTGGTATGATTTTCTGAGTTATGTGTGTTGCACCTTACAATCACAGAACACTAGACACAACATACTTCCATTTCCTCTATTTTTTATTCTTTTTGAGATTTGGATCCATGGGGGGGCCATGAATCGTGTATCCTACGGTCGCTTTGACCCATATTAAGGTTTTAAGATAATTTTGGTTTGGTGTGATTGGATTGTTTTAAAAGACTTGAAAAGTGTGGGATATCCATGTCTTTTTTAGCCTCTTTTTCTTGGGTTTTGCATTTTATTTCCTTTACATGCTAAGCTATCCAGTGATTGTCAGGAAAGATTGATTAATTGTCTCCACTTTAGTTCAAAGAGAAGATTGATTTTGTCCCTCTTTTTCTATATTCACAAAAGTGGAAAACATAAATATTATTATTTCTTTAAGTTGATCATTTGACATTCTTGGTCTTACACTCATAAGAAGAAGAAAGGCTTGTTTCAGATTTGTGTGCATTTGAGTTAGACATGATTATTGAGTGTTTTTATTTGTCTTTTATTTGATTGGAAACGTTTGTGGAATCCTTCTTTCCATAGCTTAGATGTGTCTTTTTTGAGTGTAAAAATATAGGAAACATATTAGAATTATTGCATTTGGTGTTCGTAAAAAGATCTATTTTATTGCTTCAGATTAGTTTTGGGTGTATTTTTTACTTCTTTCTATCATTTTGAAAAGAGTTAAAATTTCATTTGCATAGGGTTGTGCATTTGGGAAGAAAACATATCTCTCTCTCCTTCTTAAGTAGTACTTCATTGAAAAGAAGACTTGCATTTTCATATAGATTAGATTTGCATCTTGTTTACATTCCAATTCTTCACTTCATGGATTCACTTAACCATACAAGATAAAATCAAGCGCTAGTTTAAGTTAAAAACTTTTAGCAACTTGTGTTTTATCTTAGAGACGTGTTCCGACGTCTTTAAGCACAGCAGCTGTCATTATTTTCCTGCAGTACATCCCAGAGGCTTGCAGTTCTTCCACATACCAACCGTTATATCGAACGGCCTTTCACGTACCATTGGGTATATAGAAAGGTACTTCACGTACTCGGTAGTATATCAGAAGGCTACTATAGTACGATTGTGCATTTGACAACACCACTACGGATTGGCACTCCCACACACCTTGAGTATATCGGGAGACCCCAATAGGATTCCTGGAACCATCCGAGTAAACCTTTTGACCGTATTGTTGTCACAATACACCGAGAACAACACTCGGGGAGATTACTATGCACGTATTGTTAGGTAGTCGGGTTATATGGCCAAGGTTATGGTCCCAATCCTCCTTGGTTAGTGCTCTGAAAATTGGGTTGAGTATAACTGTTGGACCCTACAGTATATGGCGAGTTGTCACAACTTGACACACCGATGAGGATCCATCTTTTACATCCCTCCTATTCACAAGTTTTCTTGTTGATTTTAATTTGAGTAGTGTTTCTTGTCCGTGATAATTAGAAGGACTTAAAGAGTTTAGATATGGAAACCTCTTCTGGGACTACCAATCAAGAGGCCCCTTTTCAAGTGGTGCCTTTTATCTTTCCTCCAGTTGGAGATATTGGTCCTGTAGTGTCCCCTCTATCATACCAGCGTGATAGAGAGGATCATAGTGCTCAATACGGGAAAATTAGCCCTATATTCATTAAAATCAAACTCATTGATACAAGGACATGTACATGTGCATGCTATAGAACACAACAGAGATAAAGTAAATCATGCTGATATCTAACATACATTCAGCATTCTGTGACAGTCATTAAATAGAGACCTTGGCAGAATTATAAAAGATCATATGGTATGCATAAACTTTTAAAAACATATAAAAGACATATGGAATGTATAATCATAAGAAAAACACAGCGGAATTTAATTCAATAGCACACCCAACATTCATTCCATTATTCATCAAATGATAATTGCCAAATTAACACAAGAGAATACTTATCTTATACAAAAGTAGTCCCACGCAACTGGCTATGCAACTGCAACGTTCCACCCAACCGTAGGCCAGTGTGCTCCTCAATCTCTCAGCACCACTGCCACCCCCGAGCTGGGCATGATCTCTACAAGGAACCAGGGAACAACAGACTCACACATAGCCAAGCATACACCAGGATGAGCCAAGGCAATCTACAATTGGGTTTATCAGGCTACTAGGAGATGGAAAGGAAGAGTTGCTAAGCTAGTGAGCTCCAACACAGAGCTAGGGATAACCTTGCAAGATCTATCTAGCTTGGCACCCACAATACCTACACACCCAGCACAAGGAAGTATTCTTTTCACTGTTGTACAGTCCCTCAAGCCATACCTTCCCTATCTAGTGCTCTCAGGGTATGCATAGAAGAGTAACCAAAGCCCTCTTGATCTTCTTGAGAGGTTGTCACATACCCCAATTTTATTAAAATAATGTAATTATTTTATTAATATTCCTGACACATTATGTTAAATTTAATGCTAAGTAGGAATGGATGACTCAGCAGAGTCTCCAGAAATGGAATGTAAATTCTGAATAATTATTATTAATAAATAAATTATGGAGACAACAGCATGGGAGAGCTGTTAAAAGAGGTTATTGGTCTAACTGGTGGATGGAATTAGGTGGAAGGACAAAAGACAAGTGGCAGCATCCTCAAACACTTCCTGAGTTGCAGGTGGCAACTTCCCTATATTTTGGGGTCATGATTCCCCAAGAAAGTGGAATCTGAGCAGGTGGCTCATTAATGACAGTTAACCCAGCTAAGACCTAGGCAATCTTTTAAATACTACTCAATGAACTGAGCTGGGGGTTCAGCATTTGTTCTAGAGGGAGAATACATTCAGGTGAATGTTATTCAGAAGTCCCATTGAGGAAGTGGGAAAACAGTAAGGAAGTGTTTTGAGTCAGGAAGTTGCAGTAACTTGGTTCCAGTATAGCTGCTTTGGCTGAGGGAATTGTTGGCTGTACCTAGTTCCAGCCAGTTAGACCAGAGGAAGCTCGGGGGTCCTGAGAAGTGCTGTCTGGGCACTCTCCAGGAATTGGTAGGGAGGAATAGCCTCCCATTGCTGTTATTGTCTACCATAGATACAGGTTCTGCCACTCTTCCTGCTGTTTGTATAATTAATTTAAATGTAGAATGGACTATTTCGACTGTGTTTTGAACTGTATTTATTTTCAGTAGATCAGTCTTTCTGTATTGTTTTTTGGTAGAAATTTGCATAACTCATATGTCTTGTAATTTTTCCTATTATCACTTAAATAGAGTAATTATTCTATGCAGAATATATTGTTACTGTTACAGTAATCAAATATTAGGGTGATTTAGTCTAGAATTTCTAATAATAGTTAAATAATAGACATAGAATATTAAACAGTAGTTATTTCAGAAAATACACTTATTAAAACAATCATAAGAACAGACACCTAGATAAATCTTAGAATTACTGTGAAATAATTTCCAATAGAGAAATGTACAGGAATAATTTCTATTAGAGAAATTATACTAGTTTATATCTGCTTCCCATTTCTGTCAACTATAGATACAGGTTATTCTCTGTATCGAGCTAAAGGAGAACAAAGTTTATATCATTATATTTATCTATACTCAGAACATATTTGACTGTTATCGATTATCCAAAAAATGTGTTTACAATAATGTTTCTTTGTTTAAAAACTTTCCATACAATCTGATTCAAGAAAAATCGTAGTCAAATACAAACACATAAACAGTAAATTGTTTTCGTCTTGTAAACCTAATATTATAATATTATAGCCATGTTGTCACAATAGAGTTGACAGAGTTGTTTTAAAAACAAGACAAACTTATTGACTGGCTCGAAGCCGAGTCTTACCATTTAGAGACTTCATTGTTTCTATAACCAAATCATAAGCATAGATTAATGTTCATTATCGAGCTTGTATTACATGTAATACACAGCACAGACGTAGGTTATCTTATCAATAGTCAAACATCTTAACACGCAGAGAAGCTATCAACGAGCTTAGCCATTGTTGGCTGTTATAAACCCTCGTAGTTATTTACTGTAATAATATTTATTCATTATAAATATTTCTCCTTGAGAGTAGAGTACAAACCTAACACGGCCGTAGCCAGACCACATTAAATTCGACAGACTGAAAACAAAAGAAAGGAAATGCTTTTATAACAGTTTGAACTTACAGGAAATCTCATACATAGTCCAGGTATACATTGTATCCACAGTTACAATTAATATTTAAACCACAAACCAAAATTTCACAACACGTTTCCAGTTACCCCCGAACTCAACCACTTTCATATGTATTTATTAATCAGAAAGAGAATTCCCAGTTCGCTAGGGTTAACAATACTTTTTCATCTATTAGTGTAAGGGGTAGCAAACCCCATTATTATCATTAATACCCAAAAACCACATAAAACGCAGATAAACTCATATATTAATATCCCCACAATCGAGTTATCATCCTCTGCAAGTATCGGAGGAAATTCAAAGCAATCCTTATATGTTAAACACTTTATTCATTTAACAAAACACAGAACGTTACACGGCCACATGACAGGCTCAACAAAGTTACGGTATCTATTAGCTTATACAGCGTGGATAAAACCCTGCCTTTTGAAAATACAATAACAATAACAACTCCGGGGTCTCATAACAGACTGAGCCGTAGTTTGTTCTTTGTAGACATGCCAAGGTAACAACCCTATCAACCATAAGCAAACAGTTTCATACACGCGACAGTATCCATAACACCCAAAACGATAACAACCCCATTACACAGGAGGTCCCTTCCAGACATAACCCTAGCACAACAAAAACCAACAAAGGGAGAGACAGCCGTGGATAACCAGGCTTACCCGAAGGAGCCAACGCTGGAGATGAAGCCCTGTGCACCTTCAGGAACAGCATTACCTGCACATTATCGAGTGACGAGAGTTGTTAATACTAATATAAATCTAAACAATCATTTGTAAAATTGAAAACTGTGGAACATTTATATTATCTTACCTGAGGAAGCAACCCGTGGACAACCTGGTAGCCACAAGCTGAGCTGGTAGAGAAACCCCATTACATTCGTCAGTTGGATGAGCAAGGGAAATTCCAGTACTTCTCTATTGACAGCCGCGACAGGCAACATGTTATACAAAACCCTTAAGCTGGGAATGGACTAGTCGGGGAGCACACTTCCAAACCCAATACACAGTCACCTCATGGATAAAAACAACAAAGAAACCCTGCCTCAAACTCACACCAGCGACTGTGGAAGGCTGTAAGTAGCAGGTGACTCAAAATTGGCGATGACAACGAGACCAAGATACAATTGAAACAGTAGCAGACACCAATTCCGAGCCCAAGACTTCTATTCTACCAGAAGAATGAAACAACGTGACCAGAATCTGAGCAAATAGCATGTTACAGTGCCAAACTGACGAGTTCAGACATGGAGGGTTTCTCCCTTACAACCCGAGCCCGAAGGCACAAATAATGACCAGGTAGGGTTTCATTACTGACTTATATATCATCCAACGCAAGGAGGAGAGTCAACCGCGTAGCCATTAAATATATCAACTTCACATGGGTCGAATTGCTATAGTTCAATTGCAGCTCGATTAATTGTTCATCAATTTCAAATCATATGCATGGTTATAAGTCTTGTTCAACGCATGGAAAAACAATATGATTGATACACAATCATTGTATTGTATATAAATAGAAACCAAGCCATCGATAATGTCAAGGGCATATTATAATTACCTACAATCATTTGAAAATGATGTAGTCAATTTTCTAATGAGAACACCACATCATTTAAAACATTGAAATATTACCATGACCATATGATGGATATACCATGGTTATATAAGTCCTATTATCATTATCACCCCGATACTATTGTTAAACAATCAACAATGAGAATAACAATCTCTATTATTATGATGTTTAAATATAAACTCATCTACAGGTCCATACCATGAATGTAGTTTAAAACAAGGCACAGTTCGATAACATAAGTTAAACAATAGTAGACATTGGACTTTGAAATGTAGATGACTATAATGGAACATCGCTAGAGGCGTCACTTTTCCAACTCATACTAATAACCAGTAATTTACAGCTAATAGTTGACAGTAGGTTACATTATGCTAATGTCACGTTACGCATACGATGAACATAATGCAAACAATTGTTCCAGTGATAGTTTACAGCATTAACATAGAGTCATGTTCATAACGCAATGGATATGACGGAAACATTGTAATTTATCGCAAAAACCTGATGATACTATCCAGGATAAGAGATATCATGTCGAGACAGACTATCAATCTTATTTCAAGCGTAATTTTCATGAAAAGAACTTTACTGTCTTACACGACAATCAGCAATAGTAAATAGATCTTCTTTAAGTTTTTACAGTGCAGGGAAAGGAGCTTGATGCTTACAAAGATTAAAGTACAGTGATCCATACTTCCCCGGTGTACCTGCGAACAAAAGACAAATTATGCATTAGCTCGTAAGCTAAGTAAGCCAGTCAGCTATGGCTAGCTCTCCCTTTGAAGATTGAAAGAAAACAGTCAACATTTAAAATCAGAAAAATCACATTTGTATTAAAACAGAACCTTTTAAAACAAGATTATGTTTAGTTACTGAAATTAAACAGGACCAGGAATGCAATTAATTAACATTTATTGTTATAATAAATTTTTTAAATTTTTCAGAAATTTCGGGTTCTGACAGAGGTTGCCTCCCCCACTAGGTTTATCAAGCCACTTCTATCCACTACCACTCCAAAAATTCAATTCACAGGTTCAAACCAAAAACGAGGATGCACACAACAGCAGAAAACCATTATGGGGCAAGATAAAAACGTCTTTACAGTGAGATGCATGAGATGGGTTTTCAACTAACTCAGAAAAACGTGGGAACCCACAAAAACGAAAATGGGAAGTTGGGAAACAGCCCAGGGAACTAAATCCGTTTTCAGTAAAACGTCCAGGGTCAATTCGGGGCAAAAACGACCTCCCTCCTGGTCCCCCAATTCGTGGCCTCCCTCTCCCAACTGTTATATACTGCAAAACGACTCCCAGACATGGAAAAATGCAGTATTTAGATGAAAAACGTAAATGGAAAGACCCCAGCTAACTCCCCACTGCGTGAATGATCCAAGCTCCTGTTCAGAATGGCTTTGGGCACCATTTCGTGGGTGGTTTCTTGCCCCACAAGCAAAAACACGATTTTCCAAGTTGATGGCTTGCCCATGCATGAAATTGGCTGCCATACTCTTTCATTCCCAAGGCATTAACTGCCCCAACCAATTCCTTGGAAGAATTAAATGATTGGGTGCATGAGACAAAATGGTAGTTGGTGGTTTATGGGTTTCCCATTGACACATGGATTAATACCCTTGGCTCAAGGGTTTGAATAATTTCCCCCCCCTATTCCTTGTAGAATTCATGCCCCATCTCTTTTGTTGCATTGCATAGCCGGTTGTGGGTCTTTCATTATAAATTCGAAATTTACATGATGTCTTATTTACATTGTGCCCATCTTGCACAAGAACCATAGGCAACTATTTTTAATTGCCGATATATGAAAATCAATGGTGGGGCCTTGGCCTTGATCTCCTCACCATGATTAAATTACAATATTTACATCATTTACGGTTTAATACAAAGGGGTTCAAAATGGGGACATTACAGGTCCTCCCTTTATCGCCACTTTAAATCTTCTTTGATTAACCATAGGATTACCGATATGGTTATTCAATCCAGTGATTTCGAATGTATCCAATGTTTCAAATGTTAACTCTCTACCACGAAAGTGTCCATCCCAAATTGATCCTTCCCTTTCTTCGTCGGATGCATCTTCTTCCATTTCTTCTTCCTCGCCTGATCAAAGGAGTAGTGTTAGTAATCAGGAGGATAAGAAGAAGAAGAAAAGGAAGATAAAGAAGAAGAAGGATAAGAAAGAGACCAAGCATCAACCAGTTTCCTGTAATGGCACTCATTGTATGAAAACACCTCGTAGACCCAAGTTCCCTTGCAATCTTTGCAAGGGTGATCACCTTCTCAAGGATTGTCCCGGTCTTTCCAAAGTGTTATAAGAGTGGTATAAAGGCTCCAAACCACCTATATCATCATCCTATGGACATCATACTAATGATACCCCATCAACCAATGACTCTATGGTTAAGGGTTGGAAAGGTAAAGTCAAGAATCCTTGTTTGTTATGCAAGGGAATGCACCTTACTTACCTTTGTCCACGCGTTGATGAAGCTTCACAATTGTTGGGAGACATTACTGTATCTCAGAAAAACTTTTCGACTGGATATCGTAAGCCGTCCATTTACCCCCCATTGGTTGATGAAGTGGTCAATCCAGCCCCATCCTCGGTCGATCCCACTCTTTCTTCAAAGAGTTAAGTTGAAGTGGTCGAGTCGATATCACCTCCACTCGATCCCACTCTTTTCGTAAGCCATCCATTGACCCCCCATTAGTTGGTGAAGTGGTCGATCCAACCCCATCCTCGGTCGATCCCACTCTTTCTTCAAAAAGTTAAGTTGAAGTGGTCGAGTCAATATCGCCTCCACTCAATCCCACTCTTTTATTGGAGAATGCCCAGACTGAAGTAGTCACCATGATAAAATATTCATCTCATTCTACTCTTCCAATTGAGAGTGAATTGGAAACCGTTGATGTTTTCCTAGTCAATTTAGATTGTTCTAGGCAAGGGGAAATCCTGTCCATTTACACAGGACCCCCTCTAAGTACTAAGGTCATTTCCTTTGATTGGAATGGTCTAACAGAATCTCATCTTCCTTTGAGTGTTCCTTTTGAGATATTTGTAGGAGTTTCTGATTATGAAAAATTTCACACTATAGTTGATGAGGGAGATTCTGTTAGTATTTTATCCTCAACTTCTTGGAAAGCTATAGGTTCCCCTCATCTTGTGCCAGTCACTGACCAGATATTGGATTTTAATAGAATACCTACTAGACCTTTAGGGATCCTTCCTCAGTTACCTATCACTTTAGGAGGAAAAATTGCCTGTATTGATGTTATGGTAGTCCAAGGTCCCTTATATTTTAATCTACTCCTTGGACGAGACTATGTTTATGCAATGAAAGTTGTAGTGTCCTCACTCTTTTGAGTGATGTATTTTCCTCATCATGGGAATATGGTGACCATTGATTAGCTTTCCTTTGTGACACTCACTCATCTCATGACTCCTAGTCATCAGACTTCCTTGAATGTTCCACATGTTTTAGTGGTTTCTTCCCCCTAGAGATGGGGGGCATGCCTCCAACCTATGGACATCATACTGGATTTATACCCCTATATTCTATGCTGTGGGACACACTAAAAACGTCTGTACATCATGTTGGTTAGGAACTAGTCCCAAGCATATTTTACCTTTGGTTTCAAGCTTGTGTAAAAATGAAACCAATCCCAAGCATAGTTTCCCTTTGGTTTCAAGCTTGTGTAAAAATGAAACCGTTCAGGAGCATAGTTCCCTTTCTGTCTCAAGCTCATTAAAAAATGAAACAAGTTATCATGAGCATAGTTTCTTTCTATTTTAAGCTAGTTAAAAATTAAAATGGGTCCCTTCAAGATTAGTTATTGTCTATTTCAAGCTTGTGTAAAAATGAAATAGATATTCCTCCCATTGAGTCGAGTCTCCCACTAGAGTTAGGACTTGAACCTTCATTTCATCTACCTATGTCACTTGATTCTCATTCTTCCTAACCCTTGGTGAACATATTCATATTAGTATCCAGGATTTTAATTGGGTAAGGAAGAAGAGTAGTCAGATCAAATGAAGCTTGGGGGCATGTTAAGCCACTAGCAATCATGCTGCGGGAATCTACCAACCTCTAGATATCATGTTGGGAAGGAACCCGACAATGGGCCTTACTATGAGCAAAGTTCTTTTCCCGTGTCAATATCATTAAAAAATGAAATAGATGACCGCAAGCAGAGATCTATTCCCATGCCAAGCTCGTTAAAAAATGAAACAGATGACCCCGAGTAGAGTTCTATTCCTGTGTCAAGCTCATTAAAAAATGAAACAGTACCCCACGAGAATGGTTCTATTCCTGTGTTAAGTTCGTTAAAAAATGAAACAGATCCCCTCCCCTTGATCTGAGTCTTTCATCGGATTTAATATCTAAATCTTCATTTCATTTGCATATGCTATTTAATCCTCTTTCTTCTTCCTCTCCTGGTGAATATATTCCTATTAGTAACCATGAGTTTGATTGGATTATGAAAAAGAGTAGTTAGACGAAACAAAGCTTGGGGGGCATGTCTCCATCCTCTAGAAATCATACTAGAGGTAAGTCGTTAGCTTCTTATGCTAGGGGAAAACTTCCAACCTCTGGGTATCATGTTGGGGAGAAACTTTCCAATGGGCATTATACTGAGCATAGTTTATTTTTTGTTACAAGCTCATTAAAAAATGAAGCAGACATCATGAGCATTCTTTTCACCTATCTTCGAGCTTGTTAAAAATAGTAAGATTGTATTGAGCTTACTTTTCACTTTTTTCATGCTCTAGATTAAACATGAAATGTGGTTTGAGCTTACTTTTTACTTTTTCGTGGTTTGGTTCAAACATGAAAACGATTCTAAGTGCTTTTGATACCATTGTCATGCGTGTTAAAAATTGAGTAAAAAGGTATGTCTAACGAGTATAGGTTTATCACTTTATCCGGCCTCGCTAGACTACTTACGGAAAGGAAACTGTACCAAGTTGTATTTTATCACTTTTCGGGCTCATTAAACTCCCACGAAAAAGGAACCCCTCGGAGTTCTTCTTTGAGCTCTTTTCAGACTCCCTAAATATGAAAAGATCGCCAAGCAAACTTGATGCTTTCACGCTTGTAAAATTATTTGAACAACCGTCTTTCTGGCGATAGTTTACCCCTTTTTTTGACCAGAAGGTACTATTTACGAAAAAGGAGAACTCTAGTCGAGCATGACTGGAAGTGTTCTCTCTCACATTGTTTTATCATTTTTTGGGTGAGGAGACTAACTTTTAAGAAAAAGAACCTTTGGAGCCTTCTTTAGTTCTTTTCAGACTCTCTAAACATGAAATGATGTAGAGTTTACCTTCTTTGGACTCATTAAAATCTAACATAGAAGGGCCCGTTTTGGGACGAACCCCTTCTATCCTTGGTTTGTAAAACATTTAGGATTGGACTCGTCTGAAGGATAAGATATACCGAGCATCTATTACCCTCCTCAATATTGTTAAAAAACAAAAGAGGTACTCATCAATCATGATGGGGATAAGGAAATATTTTGTGCTTCATTTTAATTACAGTGGTACATTGTCACTCTTGGACATGACACTCATCTGCATATGCATTAAGTACTTGGGTAATCCATTTTTCGTTGAGTCACTAGTCCAACGAGTGTTATCACTCCTTTGGCTCATCCGAAGAATGCTTCAAACATCAGTTGCATTAGGGGGTCAGTACTATTTTCATCATGTCAAATTGTCAATACTGCCAAGTCATGCCATGCCCATGTTCAAGAGGATTTTTGGTCATTCATTCACTATATGCAATCATTTCACCTTTCGTTATGTCGGTCGTCCTTGAGTGAGTCTCACACTTTACAGTCTGTTTCACTCCAAAAATATGTGATCATGTTTCGTTTCAATGATGGGGGATTCATCATGGATTTCCTTCGATGGATTAATCCTTGTCAACCTCAACACATCATTTGGGGATTGAATCTAGAAACCAATCAAATACCTTGGACCTGCATGTCTCAATGGCAGGTTACCTCGCTTTCAACATGAGTTCACATCATTGGATCTTGATTTAAAGATTCCATTGATTATTCGACCTCAGCTCATTGATTCACATTCAATGGTATGTACTACGATATCTTGGGAATCATTGACATCAATGGTGATTTCCCTCGCGCTTGTTAACGGTATACATCAATGACTGTTAATCAAGTGGTTTCTACCATGTTTGACTCCAAGACATTGTAATCACATGGTAAGATTCGTATCGTTGTGGGCTCATCTTGAATACCTTGGGTTAAGTCATAAATCTCACCCAGGTTGCGATGGAGATTGTTTTGAGTCATCTTGCATGGATCCACTTTGTATTGGTCGTGGCTGTGTTATCATCTCATCATGGATATACGATTGTGTCCAGTATCCATGATTGTGTTCATTCGGTCTCTACTATCATGGATATGTAGTGTATTGGTCAGTGTTAGACGGGACCCTTCGGGATCCTTAGTTGTCATTAGTTACTATGTAATAATCTAGTTAAAGAAGCCGTTGGAGTGGGTGAAACCACTCCAACCACATGTAAGATGTATAAATATACCTATCAAGATGAATATCACCAATTGGATGCATTCAACTCATATCCCGTGTCTTGATTATATCTCTGTGTATGCTTATACTCTCTACTTGAATACAACATCTAGAGCCATTGCCATCTTCTTCTGGTCTGGGTGACAGTAGCAGCAGAATGAGCCGGTTCGAACCTGCAAAAGATCGTGAGGAGAAGGAATCCCTGCAAAAATAAAAGAAATGCTAACATTGCTCGATTGTTGAGACACTGTTGAAGACTTTCCTGCGTGCAAGAAAAATAAGCTGATGGGAGCGATCATGAACCTGCAAGAAATATTATTGTTAGCACATTGAAGAAAGCCATTGCTCCTGTCGGAGTTGACCGTCCTTGGCAATGGACCAGAAAAACCATCGACCAGTTTGCATGGAGCCATCTTTGCTAAGAATTTGAAAACCCATCAACCTAATGTTCAGAAGAATATGTCTCTTGTTATATTGCTCAGATCCTTCTAGCCACTCTGTGTTACCCGAAGAATTGCTATACGTTTATGGTGAGGTGATCATGGGCAGAAACCGTTTTGATGAATTTGTTAACTACACAATCTATCGGTGCACATCTAGTCGACTAGAGAAGAGTCAACGGGGGTAAACGAAATAAAAACGCTGATGGGAATATAAATGGCCCTTGCCTAGTTAGATGTAGCCACAGTGGTGAGGGAATTGCTGTCAATTGCCGTTGACATAATGTCGACTTTAATGGTCGATTGGGAGTTTCCTTTCAGCCACTACAAATCCAGTTGAGAGCGATAGTTGTGTGGTCAACAAGATATGGTGGATGGTCGAAGCATAAAATATTTGATCGCAGGTATGGTCAATACAGTTTATGTGCCAAGTTCACTATTAAAAGCACAAGACTTCTCTTCAATTTTCATGAAGTTGTGTTTTAAAATATTGAATAGAGAATTATGTGCTTGTCTATTATGTCAAGATCGATGTAAATATTGTCAACGCTTTATTCGACGAATGCTCTGGTCTAATTGTCGACTTGCTAAGTTTACGAAGGTCGATGCTTAGCAGTTAGGTCGACTTGGCCGACAATTTACTTGGTCAGGGTTTACAAGTGGTTCATATATTTTGTAAAAAGAATCGATTCTTTGAAAGCTAATCAAAGATCGACTCCTTTAAAGCGGTCGATGATATTATTTTGGGTTGATATGGTTTGGTTGAAGAGTCATTATAATAGTATGGTCAAATAGGTCATATTCATTTTATGTAAATGGTCAGTACTAAAAGTGGTCGAAACTCAAAATAGTCGGGTCATTGTCAATATTGTAAGTGGTTGAGTCTTTTAATGTTAATATGGTCGAAAGCCAACCCTTTTTGTATTATAATTTTGTAATTCAGTCAGTCTCAAGCCGACTCAACAAATCATGTCGAGTCAAGTAAGTTATGTCAAGTCGAGTCAATTCGACCAATATCAGCCGGGTACCGACCACAAGTAGCAGCGACACATTCGGAACTTGCAGGAAGCCTCACGACAGATAAGTCTACGAAAAGCATGTATTCAAGCAGAAGACATCTATACCACACAAAGAAAGTGCTTCATGTTAATAATGACAAAATAACACTTAAATTGATCAAGCCCCCTGGTGCTAACACACATAAACATCTATTCAACGTCATTTCAGACGTTTTTCCAGTAGTTGGTGAGTTGGTGCAATGGCAGAGCGTGGAAACCCAGAGGCTGCTGGACCATAGAGGATGAATCTGGCAGGAAGGTGAAAGGGGTAAGCAGCTCGATTGACCACTACCAGTATGCTGATAGAGACTAAAGGAATCGTAGTTTGTGCTTGTTCATGTTTTTTCAGGACGAAGAAATATTTTGAAGTGGGGAAGATGTTAGAGGGGACCCTTCGGGATCCTTAGTTTTCATTAGTTACTATGTAATAATCCGATAATCGGGATCCTTAGTTTTCAAATAAGATATCCGATATAAATATCGATTGAAATACGAATATCCGATATTCTTGGTAACTTCAAATTCGATATTCTTTTGAAAACCATAACTACTCGAACACGCTATATCTTTAGGCATTGTATCAGAAACCGAGATTAATATGGAAGATTTCAGAAACCAACTTCAGGTGAAGGATCTTCCTTTCAAATCACAGATTACAGGAGCGAGTATTCCAGCCTATTTATATAATAATAACCATTATCATCATCAACATATTATATAAATCCCTTACATGTCAAGAAAGTCCAGCTTTGTTGCAATCCATTCGGATTACCTAAACATTTTATTAAAAATTCCCTTCGATCATATTCAATATTGGATGGCCACCCTGCCACGCTCTGGATATTGTCTGTCGAAATTTTCAACAACTACTTCGGGCGAACAGAAACGTAAATAATTGGCATAAAGAAACAACTACTCGCTCAGGATTATTCAATCCATTCGAAGACTGGACTCGATCTATGGCATCTTGGAACAACTCTATTTTCATTTATCTTCTGCATTTTTTTATGTAGTAAGGAGTTTCTTCTCATAATTTTTTATTTTTTTTGAGGAATCACAAATACATAATCAATCATGAAACGATTTAACTATCAATTATCAAATACGACCAAGACTCCAACGTACCGCCATCAAATAACTTTGACGTGTCTAAAACGTTCATAACACCCTAAAATATAACCGTCAAATTTGACTTCAAACATTGAATTTAAATTCGAACACCACATGACACGTTTATGACAATTGGTCCGCCGAATCGTGTTTGATTATTATGGCTAGGTTTAGGAGTTCAATATGCAGTCAGAAGCATGTGTATTTATTGTTGCCGAGGAGATAAGCAGTGTTCTTATGTTTAATGGTTGATGTTGAGGAAATAAGTATCATTGGATTTATAGTTGGATTATATTTAATGGTTGATATTGTTGATAGTATCAATAAATGTACTACTAGGATCATTGTAAATATATGGAGATTTCATTTTGTTTGTTCACGGATTTAATTCTGGATCCAATTCTGTCTGTTATCACTATACTCCACACAGCCGCAAGTATAGGCTTGGGTAAATTCGTGATCTCCATTTACAACATTTCATTCATATCAAGGGAATTCCCGGTTGAGCTACAACTCTGTTGGGGTGTTTCTTACATATTAATCCACCATAACTTTTTGAATAATTATGTTACAATAGCTTTAGGTATATATGTGATTTACTATATGAAGAGCTAACTATCATCAAAATAGTTAGTTGTTAAAGAGATTAAGATTATAAGTATACAATCATAAGCTATAAAATTAGTATAGATCTATCTTAAAAGTAGATTTATCAAGCTTTAAAAAAAATCAAATTTTTAGAAGTGAAAACCTTTTTTTAAATATAAATATTGAGAAAGGATTTTAATTTGTGCAGTTATATATATATAAATATATTAAATTTGATTTGAGGAGATATTATTTTTTATAATATTTTATTATTTAAAAAAAAATGAAAGAAACTACCCCTCATCTATAAATGACAAGAAATAGGATCTAACAACTAGTAACAAATATAAAAGTCAAAAAACTAAAAAATACGCAACAAACCAATAATGCCAATAATGTTCCAGTTGAATCTCCAGAATCGCCTAATCAGAGGAGGCCATCTTGTAATTATAAATGGGTGATCTAACAAGCTAACAAAATATATCAACCTTGTAATAAACTTAACAACTTGCTTCATCAATAGATAGATTTATACAATATCCATATGAAGAAAGGATCTAGATAATAAAGGGGCTTCTAGAGTGAGCCTTTCACTCTTTATAACTTAATTCAGCAATGTTTTGTATTTTATGTTTTATTCATATTTAAAATTGATATCTTATTATATAAATTTTAATAAATCTTAAACAATAATTATTATATGATTTTTTTTTGAGAGGATCAAAAAGTACATATCATAAGTCGAGACATTAAAACCTAGATTTTAGAGTATCATTCAATACAACATCATTACTATTCTATACATGAAACAATACCCAAAAAACATATACTAGTAGCCCTATGCAGTTCTCAAACTTACAAAAAGTGCCTTCCACGCAAAAAAGTTCAAATACTAGTAAACTTCTGATAAAAAACTAGTAAGCTTTAGAAAGGAAGGAATTTAAGGAACCATAATGTGCACAAACACCATCTACCCATTCTTCTCAGTAAAGAGCCCGTAGCTCACCATCTAGATCTTCTTTAGATAAAGAGTCTGCAACATCATTATTCTCTTTATAAATATGGACAATAGAGAGAGATCAACAAAACTGTTCAATAGAAAAGAAGTTCTTGGACTTCCCTTTCTTGGTGTGAGCTGCGAGAGCTTGATCTTCATTCCCCATCTTTTATTCTCGTGCCACAAGCCTAGCTTCTTCTTGAGAGCATTCTTCCCACAATTTGTTGAAGGAGATCAACTTCTTCCTTGCACAAATTCCTTGAATGAAGGAATCCCATGACCTAGGTAGGCCATTTAGAGTGGTCATCACCACTTCACCATTCTCCACCATTTCATCCACTGCTTCTAGTTGTTCCTTGATCTGGGAGACCCTTGAAAAATAAGATTGAATGGTTTCTCCATTATGAAACATTACTCCTTTAAATTGGTTCCGCAGGGTCATCTTCAGATTTATGTTCTTCCCTTCAAATAGCTTGGTCAAAGAGTCAAACATCTCCTTGGGTGTCTTTAGAGAGGACACATGGTGTATGAGATGATCTTTAATGGAATCAGCAATGATTCTCTTTTCCTTGACCAAGTTCTTCTTATGCAATACCTTGGCCTCTTCATCCTCTACGATAGGGATGTCTTCTTTCACATTTGAGTCCAACTCATTCTCTTCCAGGATTAACCCAATCCTATACTTCCAAGCTCGGAAGTTATCAGCTCCTTCAAGCTTATCCTCAAGCTTGGTGTGGTGAGACATATTAAAGAGTACTTCAAATGGAAAGAGAAAAGATTTAGATTTTACCACTTGAAATGCTGAAAACCGGATCTCGTCCCGGATTAGGGTTTGTCGAAAAAACCCTAAAAATTCAAAATGTGAATTTCAATTTTTTGAAAGGATAGAAAGATGCACCTTGATGAGCTTATCAGCCTGGTGTATTAAGAATTTGAGATCAGCAAAGCTTTACCCTTCAGATTTTCCTTTTTGTCCTCCCGGGTTCACTAGGGAGAGCCCTAAATTAGGGTTTGAGTTTCCCGGAGATCTACCTAGCCAAAAATCTCGATCCAAAGCTCTAAACTTTGATTTTTGCAAGGAGATTCCAGCTATGTCTTCAGATTTCAGAAATACCTATTTTTGTGGAAACCCTAATTGTTAGGGCCAAATCTGAAAAAGCTCGGAATTGAATTCTGATTGGACAAATAGATGTGACTTGATGAGTAGAGTTAATCTACTATACTGCTTTTCCAAAATCTGTGGAGAGAAATCCAATAAACAAGAAACTCAAGTTTTCGTCACTGCAAAATGTCTTCTTCTCACGTTAGCTTTGATACGATGTTAAATTTTGAGCATTAATTCACAATACTCTAGGATCTTTGCTGAGAGAATAACATATACAGTATATCAATGCATGACAATCACAATAAGCATGACAAGCATCACAAGAATCAAAAGCATGAGAGACAAGAGACACAAAGTTTCCGTGGGGAAAACCCTAAGGTGAAAAACCCCGCAACTTCCTCAGAGATAGAGAGAGCAATGGCTCAACCAAAGTACAACCAAAATACACTGAGATAGTCTCGTAGTAGCAGATGATCCTCCTCCTCACTAGTGTGCCACTTTCTGAGTGAGAGTGAGTTACTTTTCCGAATGAGTAAAATAGAGATTTCCGATCTCTATTTATACTAAACTTTTTGCCCAGTAACCTTATGGGGCTGACTTGTCTAGCTAGGTACATCCACATTATAATATATATAATTCAAGGCCGACCCCAAATGGTGGTCGAATAACCCATCGGCAAGTACACACACTTGCGACACTTGTCAATCCACATGACGACACTTCCTTATAGAGGAATGACACATCTCTTATAAGGGTACAATAAATATTTATAAAATACACAGATGAAATACATTCCGAAGTTACATATACATCAACACCGACCACAAGCAACAGAGACACATTTGGAACTTGCAGGAAGCCTCACGACAGATAACTCTACGAAAAGCATGTATTCAAGCAGAAGACATCTATACCACACAAAGAAAGTGCTTCATGTTAATAATGACAAAAGAACTCTTAAATTGATCAAGCCCCCCGGTGCTAACACACATAAACATCTATTCAACGTCGTTTCAAACATTTTTTCGGTAGTTGGTGAGTTTGTGCAATGGCAGAGCGTGGAAACCCAGAGTCTCCTGGACCATAGAGGATGAATCCGACAGGAAGGTGAAAGGGGTAAGCAGCTCGATTGACCACTACCAGTCTGCTGACAGAGACTAAAGGAATCATAGTTTGTGGTTGTTCATGCTTTTTCAGGACGAACAAATATTTTGAGGTGGGGGATATGTTAGAGGGTACCCTTCGGGATCCTTAGTTGTCATTAGTTACTATGTAATAATCCAGTTAAAGAATACATTGGAGCGGGTGCAACCACTCAACCCATCATGTAAGATGTATAAATATAGCTATCAAGATGAATATAACCAGTTGGATGCATTCGACTCATATCCCGTGTCTTGATTATATCTCTATGTATGCTTATACTTTCTGCTTGAATACAACAGTCAGTAGCCATGTTATGAATCATGTGATACTAGTATCTCCGAGTCGATTGTACTATAGTATCTTCTTCTAGCCATTAATTCCTTGTCGTCGATCGTTCACATTACAAAGCATTTCAGCTGTCTTATTTTACCAGCTTCATGCTTTGGGGGGCATTGTGTTACACCAAAATGTCATCATCATGAGTCATGTGTCAACTCAGTGCCTTAATCCCTGAAGTTTCCATGGCTGAAACATCCTAAGAAATTTGTTTCCCTTATGTTCCACCATTTTTAGTTGCATTGGCGCATCCTGCTTCCTAGCAAGAGGCACTAGAATAAGGCTGGTGCATGATGCTCTCTTGCATACTACGCCATTGGCTCTTGCTGCCCCTTTGCAAGCTGCATTGACCCATTCCTGGCACCAGTTTCCTTCATGCAAGGTGCGCCAAGGTTTGTTAATGTGGATAACAAGGAGCTTCAAGAGAATTCTCAAAGCTAGGCGAAATGGAGGTCTATCCCTAGTTGGTAGGAAGGCTAGTATTCGGTCCCTGACCTAATGGGAAGATCCCATCTTAGACCTCTCCCCTTAATTCTCAACTTACTCTATCCCTTTAGCCTTATAAATAAGACCTCTCTCTCCATTGAAAAGGGAGGAAGGACTATAGTACTCTCATGTTGGTGGAATTATCCTAGGTGATCCCTACTCATCCTTTGGGAGGCATACATCATACTTTGGAGGCTTGGCTTGGATTGTTGGATGGAAGTTACACCATTAAGGTTTAGGTTGTGACTATATTTCTTCTATGTATTTCCCATTCATTTACAGTAATACAAACTCTTTCCATAAATAGTGTTTTGTTAATGATATTTAGAGCTTTCTTCCTTAACTGTTTTCTTAGATCAGTTCATGTTTAGATATGATTTTATTGTTTGCTTGTTTCCATATGCTTGACAAGGTTTTACAGCTTGAGATATGAAGGCCCTGGATCTTGGAGAAAGAAAGAGGAAAGGATCTGCAGATCTAAGCTAGTTCATCTACCTATCGCATCTCTCATTGATCTAGGAAAGTATATTGTGTTCTGTATCCATTTGTTCTAGATCCACTTGGACTAGGGAGATCTCGATTGAGTCCATTTGAGTAGATTGTCCATAAACAATCTTGAGTTAAAAAATCCATATTTTTTAGAGTATATTTCAGAATGTTTGTAACTGCTTCTTCAGGACCAAGTGTTTCTTGAAACATAATAATATCAGTCTAATGATTCAGGATCAACCATCTAATGGCAATTTTTTCCTGGGAACTTTCCAATCCCCTGCAATTGAAAGAAATAAGTTTCATTGGGTAACCTCCTCCAGGGATTTCGATGCTCTAAGTGCCCCAATAATGGATTTTTTCCTACCATCAAATTGTTCTTTCAATGCACGATTTTGAGCTGATGAGAGGAGGTATGGCCTTCTACGCCCCCTCTCTTTTGTGGAGACTAATGGATTTTTCCTCAACCCATGATTTTTTAAACGAATACTTGATAGGTCAGGTATTTCTCTAGATCTTAGATGGAAACAAATAGGGCAATTTTCTAGGAAGAATGAGGATGATATTTCTGATGAAGATATATGAGAAGAGAAGTGGGAGACAGGGTCTAGAGCTGAGTCAACTTGTGGTAGATCCGAGGGAAGGGAGGGTGAAGAGTGCAAAGTAATAGGGAGATGGGGGAGGATGGTTTTAGAAGTCTTCCAATAATTTCCTAATGGGTGAAAATAATTTGTAAGAGAAACAATGAGAGTTGCAGGATCTAACTCCTTAGCCGGGGAATTCAACATTTATGTTTCCATGTGATGAGTGTCTCGTCCTGACTCTTCCAACAAATCTTCTTGAATTATTTTTTCCTTTGTCGGATCAATATGTGCGAATTCTTCCCTTTCCGAGCTCGGATGTGAACCAACTTCTTGAGTAGGGGCTTGTTGTCCAACAACACGGTCTTCATCTTTCCTTCCTAATTTTGTTGAAACTTCTTTTGAGCCGGAGATGCCCATCAATCCCTGTCTCTTTCCGTTTCTTGCAAGGTCCTTGGCAAAAGGTAGGTTGTATTTTTTTGAAATATTCCCATAGACATGACATTTATTGTAGCGAAAAGGGATGCCTTCATAACAATTTTATGTCCACATACCTCTCTTCCCCATATTAATTCAATTTCCTCACTAAGTCCCATTTTGATGTTTAAAGAGACCAAGATACGAGCTACATTCATTCTTTTAGTATGCAAGAAGGACATATCTGCATCAATAAAAGATCCTGGAGCATTCCCAAAGTCCTTGAAAGAGTCCAGGTTCCATAATTCCTAGGGAAGCCTAGGAAATCTAACCCATACCATAATTATATCCATCTTTTCACTTTTCGCATTGAACATGGACGTCCATATCATGAAGAGGATGGGTGTTGAGCCTAGTCTCCAATGTTTCTAAAGGATGCAGTTTGCATCGTCTTTATTTCCGAATTTGAAGACAAACCATCCTCTGGCCAAAACCCTAATTTCCAGAGTGTAATTTATCAACTATGACCATCTCTTTTTTTCCCATTCTTCCAACACCTCAATACTAGGATACATGCCTCTTGATTTTCCTACCACTTCCTTTTCAGCCATATCCGTTGATTGTGCGACTGATACATCTACTCCACATACGAATATGAGAAGGTCTTTGGCAGTGTTGGCACATTTGTTCTTCATTCTCTTCTGGCTTGATCCACTTTTGGCCCCATGACTGCATTTGGAACTAGGTCTACCCCCACTATCACACTTATCTGATGTCGATTCACTTGGGTCTCCACACTAGTCTACTAGCCTCAAAAAGGAGGCAAAAATCCCTTCCATGCTTTCGATTAGGTATTTTGCCTCAACGGGAGTTATGAGAGAGGTCTAGGGCCTAAGAGGCCAGAAAAAGGCCAACCGACTTCCAATAGTTAAAAACCAGTTTTTGGGGTAAAATCATCAAGGGTCGAGTGATACTGAGGTGGTTCCAAGTTCAAATCAGAGTGTACAATGGTTGATTCCATCGGCATCAGAAAACCTAAGCTGGTGATTGGCGGCTCAGAAAATAGAGAAAAAGGGTTTCCCCCTAATTATGGAGCAAGGGCTCTAACTGATAGTGTAAACATTGCCTTTGCAGTAACTATCACGATATTGAGTCCAAAATGGTCATGGACAAACCTTGAGTCCATATTCTCGTGGATTTCTATAGAATCCCGAGCTGTCATACCAGAGGGTATCTCATCGTCACTGTCTACCAGGTGGTTTTTTGGATCCGCCATCTGCCCAACAAAAAATGTAACAAATATTGACTCACCCTCATAAGGGTCTGGTGAATAATGAACTTCGTTCACGTTCGGATAGTCAATGTGGAGGAGAGAGTGTCAGAGAGTCTAGCCGTATCCCTCACACTAGAATATTCGGCATGGCATAAGGCGGGAGAAAAACAAAAGAAGAAAGGAAAATATGAGAGATGTGGGGTTGCAGCTACAGCCCCTTAGCTCTGCATCACCTTAATGAAACCCTAGTTGTCCTATGCCACCCTTTTTTTATTTATAAAAGATAAGCTACATATTTTATCTTTAATTTTTAATTTTTATATATATTATATTAAATTTAAGCAAATATTATCATGACATATAACATATTTTGTTAAAGTAAAATACACATTCTAAGTTTTTGATAGTAGTTGTTTTCTTTATTTTTTGTTTTTGAAATTGTAATCTTTTAAGTTGGGAAAGTGTTTCATTTACTTGTAGAAATATTTTTTTTGCTAATTTTATAATAAGGTCTCTTGTCTTCACTTTTAGCTTTATGAAAGTGTTTAGAAAATGCTAGTGGAGTTTATGTTATTTTTTATAAAAAATAAAATACAAATTCATTAATATAATACAAAAACCACTTTAATCTTGGTGGGCTAGTTCAAGTGGTTGAGTGAAAAAATTATATTTTTGTTATTACTTCAAATTAAAAAATACATCTCTGAACGCCCTTGCTTTTTCAACTTTTAAAATCCACAAAAACATGGCTGTCATGATCTACCAAAATCCTCATAAAGAAACAAAGTACCAAAATGTGTTAGGCTTTCCTTAATCCATTCTTCCCATGTGAACCAACCATCTTCACCATCTATATTTATTAATTCCTTAAAAAAAAAAAATACTAATAAATTAATATTAAATATTATTTCAATCTAAATCTATATTACGTCCATATTATTAGATATATAAAATACTAATAAATTAATATTAAATATTATTTCAATCTAAATCTACCTTACGTCCATATTATTATTACATATATAAAATGCTAATAAATTAATATTAAACATTATTTCAATCTAAATCTATCTTAGGTCCATATTATTACATATATAAATATCGATTGAAATACGAATATCCGATATTCTTGGTAACTTCAAATTCGATATTCTTTTGAAAACCATAACTACTCGAACACGCTATATCTTCAGGCATTGTATCAGAAACCGAGATTAATATGGAAGATTTCAGAAACCAACTTCAGGTGAAGGATCTTCCTTTCAAATCACAGATTACAGGAGCGAGTATTCCAGCCTATTTATATAATAATAACCATTATCATCATCAACTATTATATAAATCCCTTACATGTCAAGAAAGTCCAGCTTTGTTGCAATCCTAAACATTTTATTAAAAAATCCCTTCGATCATATTCAATATTGGATGGCCACCCTGCCACGCTCTGGATATTGTCTGTCGAAATTTTCAACAACAACTACTCGCTCAGGATTATTCAATCCATTCGAAGACTGGACTCGATCTATGGCATCTTGGAACGACTCTATTTTCATTTATCTTCTGCATTTTTTTATGTAGTAAGGAGTTTCTTCTCATAAAATTTTTTTTTTTTGGAGGAATCACAAATACATAATCAATCATGAAACGATTTAACTATACCGCCATCAAATACGACCAAGACTCCAACGTACCGCCATCAAATAACTTTGACGTGTCTAAAACGTTCATACAACCCTAAAAGATAACCGTCAAATTTGACTTCAAACATTGAATTTAAATTCGAACACCAGATGACACGTTTATGACAATTGGTCCGCCGAATCGTGTTTGATTATTATGGCTAGGTTTAGGAGTTCAATATGCAGTCAGCAGCATGTGTATTTATTGTTGCGGAGGAGATAAGCATTGTTCTTATGTTTAATGGTTGACGCTGAGGAAATAAGTATCCTTGGATTTATATAGTTGGATTATATTTGATGGTTGATATTGTTGATAGTATCAATAAATGTACTACTAGGATCATTGTAAATATATGGAGATTTCATTTTGTTTGTTCACTGATCCAATTCTGGATTCAGTTCTGTCGGTTATCACTATATTCCACACAGCCGCAAGCATGGGCTTGGGTAAATTTGTGATCTCCATTTACAACATTTCATTCATATCAAGGGAATTCCCGATTGAGCTACAACCCTGTTGGGGGTGCTTCTTACATATTAATCCACCATAACTTTTTGAATAATTATGTTACAATAGTTTTAGGTATATATGTGATTTACTATATGAAGAGCTAACTATCATCAAAATAGGTAGTTGTTAAAGAGATTAAGATTATAAGTATACAATCATAAGCTATAAAATTGGTATAGATCTATCTTAAAAGTAGATTTATCAAGCTTTTAAAAAAATCAAATTTTTAGAAGTGAAAACCTTTTTTTTAAATATAAATATTGAGAAAGGATTTTAATTTGTATAGTTTTATATATATAAATGTATTAAATTTAATTTAAGGAGATATTATTTTTTATAATATTTTATTATTTTAAAAAAAATGAAAGAAACTACCACTCATCTATAAATGACAAGAAATAGGATCTAACAACTAGTAACAAATATAAAACTAAAAAAACTAAAAAATATGCAACAAACCAATAATGCCAATAGTGTTCTAGTTGAATCTCCAAAATCGCCTAATCAGAAGAGGCCATCTTGTAATTATAAATGGGTGATCTAACAAGCTAACAAAATATATCAACCTTGTAATAAACTTAACAACTTGCTTCATCAATAGATAGATTTATACAATATCCATATGAAGGAAGGATCTAGATAATAAAGGGGCTTCTAGAGTGAGCCTTTCACTCTTTATAACTTAATTCATCATTGTTTTGTATTTTATTTTTATTCATATTTAAAATTGATATCTCATTATATAAATTTTAATAAATCTTAAACAATAATTATTATATGATTTTTTTTTTTAGAGGATCAAAAAGTACATGTCATAAGTCGAGTCATTAAAACCTGGATTTTAGAGTATCATTCAATACAACATCATTACTATTCTATACATGAAACAATACCCAAAAAACATATACTAGTAGCCCTATATAGTTCTCAAACTTACAAAAAGTGCCTTCGAGGCAAAAAAGTTCAAATACTAGTAAACTTCTCATCAAAAACTAGTAAGCTTTAGAAAGGAAGGAATTTAAGGAACCATAATGTGCACAAATACCATCTACCCATTCTTCCCAGTAAAGAGCTCATAGCTCACCATCTAGAGCTTCTTTAGATAAAGAGTCTGCAACATCATTATTCTCTCTATAAATATGGACAATAGAGAGAGATCAAGAAAACTGTTCAACAGAAAAGAAGTTCGTTGACATCACTGATGAAGTAGTGTATTTTCCAAATTGACCTGCTTGTTTTCCCAATTGATAATAAAAAAGGAATCTCCAAAGACCTTAATTGATTCAATTCCACAGATAGAAGCCACTTTTAATGCACCCCATAATCTCAAAAGTTTTGCTTTCGTATTTGTACCCACACCACAAGCAAGACAGAATCTAAGTAAGTAATCATTTCCACAACTAATCATAAACCCTGCACCACCTTTATAATGTGAGCATGCACCATCAAAAAAACCTACTAGTTTATCACAAACCTCAAGACAAAATTCTTTCTTTGAAATTTCTATTTTAACAATACCTCATCATTATATGATTTTAAAAGAATCACATTTACAATTGACTTAAATAAAATATATAAAATATACGTTTGACTTAATGTATAGTAAAAGTATATTGCTTTAGTCTACCTTCTTAACTACCTAACTCTAGTCGTTTGAAGAATTTTATATTATTTTTTAATATAATTTTAATATACATTATTTGATTTTGATTTTATATTTTTTTAATTTAATTTTAATAAAAAATTGCAATAATTATATATATATATATGACTTAAATAAATTTAAATTTGATTTAAATAAAATCATCCATATCAATATTTTGTATAATTGCATTTTTTTAATTACCGAATAAGATTATAAATATGCTACTATCTATTTTATATAGTAATATACTACTATCTATTTTATATAGTTACTACTATCTATTTTATATAGTTACTATCTAATTTTATATTATTTTCTAATTTGTTTATTTAAGATTTTATAATTTTATTTATTATTTTTCATATTTAAAAATGTAATAAAAAATAATGATATAATTATTGTAATTAATTTTATTAATTTTGTAATTTTTATAATTATTTTAAGATTAAATTTTTTAAAAAATCTATAATTTTTAATTGTCAACTCCCCATTTTCTTAATTTTTTAAATAAAATTAAAAATATACAATATTAAACAAACATGAAGTAACTATATTGTAAGCATTTGAAAAAATTATAAAAATTATATTATGTTTTAATTTAATTCTAAAATAATTTTAAAAATTACGTACAGTCTAGAAAAAAAGTTGAAGTGACTCCAAACTAATAAAATATAGATTTGACTTAAATAAAATCATATGTATCAACTATTTTGTATAATTGCATTTTTTTTAATTAATGAATAAGATTAAAAATATATTACTCCTCTAATAACTATATTGTAATCTTTTGAGGAATTTTATATTATTTATCTAATGGTTTTTAAGTATATAAAATTTTATTTATGCTATTTTCTATATATAATATTTGAAAATTCAATAAAAAAACAAAACAAAATGCACTCAAAATTATTATTTTATTCAATGAGGTAGAAGCAATATATATATATATATATATATATATATATATATATATATAAAAGTAAGTCTCATACCAACATATAATATACACAATTTCCATTTGCTACCAAAAGAACCAGGTTTTGGTATTAGCCCCCTTCAAAGCAGTAAACATAAGTGCTATTGAATATCAAAGAATTCGATAGCAATTTACACAAGATATAAACCAGCGATGCTACCGAATTACAAAGCATTATGGAGTGACCCTCATAAAATGAAAATACAGACATGTTACCAAAAGTCAAGATTTTCCATAGCGACCCATACCAAGGAAAGACACAAGGCACTACTGAATGTTGGGATATTCTGCAGTGACCCAACCAAAACAGGTAACAAGGGTAAGGTCAACATGGTCATAAGAAATTCCCATTTCACTAGGGTTCAAGCAAAAGGGATCAGGTTGCTCCCTTCATCCTCTAATCAATTACTAATCAATGCACCACATATAATCTAAATGAAAAACCACTCAAATATCCATTGGAGGAAATTTGAGGTCTAAAATGAGCCACCTAAGGAAAATAATAAAATAATATTTATTGATTTTGGATGAAGAAAGAAAAAAACTACTTTTTGTTAGTATTTTCAACATCTCTCCATGCGTTTTTACTCAAATTTCGAGCGTGAACATTCGTTTGATGCATAATTAAATTCTGCATCCAATGAGTACCCACACTACATACTTTTGATGGACTCCACTGCCCCCAAAAAAAGAAATACCTTAAAAACGTGATGATGAATTAAATTCTTCATCCAACGAGTGTTCCCGCTCGAAATTTGAGTAGAAACCCATGGATATATGTTGAAAATACGAACAGAAAAAAGTAGTTTTTTTATGACAAATATAACCATTATGGTTAACTCATTTTATTGAAATTCTATTGGTTCTTGAAATCCAACTCATCAAGAAATTATGGTTGACTCGATTTCTTATATGATGGCTCGTTTTCTTATAAGGCCAATTTTAGACCCCAAATTTCCTCTAATGATCCCATGGTATTTGCATCGCATACACCAATCAAAATATATGCAACTACCATTAATATTCACCCCATGGTAATTTCATGCAAACCAATCGATTCCAACCCTTGAAATATGAATACAAATACCACTCTATCCGATCCCATGGTATTTACATATTCAATCTAACAACTGAAATTGTATAAATTTACCTACTTAATGCAAGGCTTGGCTCTCCTCAAGAGGTCGTTCTTCTTCTTAATTGATTATTACCATAATATGAAAATGTCATTTTTAATATTCATTTAATTATAGTTCCTTGGATCATTTTGTCAAGCATAACACATGTATAAAGTCTAAGTTTCTTTAAGGTATTATAACAAATACTTTGTATGCAAAGTCTGGAAATCCATTTCTAGCTATACAAAACTTCTATAAACAAGTTCATAACGGAAATTATCCTTCCTAACAATTCTTCCAATCCCACAACATAAATTCATACAACAAAGTCACACACACACACACACACACACACACACACACACACACACACACACACATATATATATGTATGTATGTATGTATGTATGTATGTATGTATGTATGTATGTACAAACAAACACACACACACACACACACACACACACACACACACACACACACATATATAATGTGGGTAAGAAAAACAAGGGGGAGGGGGATAGCAATATGAATATCAGATCGATGAAAATGCGAAGGACATGATCAAAGCTTCTTTCTTCAATTTTTTAGTTTTTCGATTTTCGCTAGGGACAAGTTAAATGCCACAATGTTTATCGATGAGGTCAATTATGATACTTCTTCACCCGGGGTACCTATTTTCTATCATGAAATTAAATACAACAACGAATATTTAATTGCTACACAGGCTGACAAGACCTCTCCTTTTCACAATTCACCGAAGTTGGTTTTACAACAATCTCTCGCGAAAGATAATAATGGTTCGAGCTTCCCCAGGCCTGAATCTAATCATGGTCATGCGCGGAAGAAAGGAGTGAGTGTGAAAAAGTAGTTGATCTCGTTATATGTAGGAAGAGATATTGGATTAAATGAAATTCCAGAATACTTCTCCTTGGCAATGGTGGGTCGATTCTGCAGAAATTTTTTTGGTGAAGGAGCATTAAGGAGGTGGATGGAATCTAATAGGAAGCATATTCTTGATCAGGTGTTGTAGTTCCATATTCTATACCAAGGATGGATCCCGTTTAAAGTTAAATCGGAATCATAAAGACAAAATTTGATGGAAAGGACTTGGATATGGGGGCCTTCGGGGATGATTTTAAAAAGGTGGCAGGTTGATTTTGAAGCTGATAAAGAACCACAGAATGTGCAACAAGTATGGGTTTTATTGCCCGGTCTCCCTATGATGTTTTGGTAGAAAGAAGTCCTTGAGGAAATTGGTAGAAAACTTGGAAGATTCATTTATTTAGAAGATGAATGGGAACAGAAAGTGGACAGGCGATGTGCGAAAATCCTGATCGAACTGGATATAATAGATGGCTTGTATGAAGAAATTCTTTTGGAAATGTATTGTAGCACTTGGAGACAACGACTAGACTATTGGAAGATCCCTTTTAGGTGTTTCACATGTCGGTAGGTTGGGCATTTAATAAATTATTTCCTTAACAACACTGATAGACCTGTTTGTCATAGGAAAATATGGGAAAAAAGATAGAGCAGAACTCTCTGGAGACTGGAACAAAAGTTGACGAAATTGGAATAGGTGGCGTTTTTTCTGCTCGAAATTGCTTCAAAGGAGATGGATATCCAAGCGAATCATGTATCTGGTAAGCCTATTATCCCTTTATAAACACTCCCTTATGATTTTGTCTTGGCTTCTTTGATGCCCGTTGTTTCTTCCCCTTCCTCTACTAAAAATTCCCCTTTGGAAGGATATTCTTTATGTACAACAAGTACAGGAAGTTTGGTAAAATTGGATGAATCTATACCTTATTCACCCTCCCAGGAACCGACAGAGGTGGAAAAGGAGTTTGTAAGTCATGACAAATACTTGTGTGACGTGGCACCTTCTCAGAAGGAGAAGAGGGATCCCCCCTCATGGGTGAAGTCCTTGAACCTTGGATGAAAGACTGGTCCTTTGCTCACATTAACTCCGATTCTCACTCAGGTGGACTGTTAACATCCTAGAGTCCATAATTAAAAGAAATAAAGGTTGTTAGTTATGAGAAAATTTTAAAAACAGTTTTGGAAGATATGGTCTCTGGGTAAACCTTCTCCTTTTACAATGTATATGGAGCATATCATAACAGAAGAACCTTTTGGGAGTCCTTCTTCTCTCCAGGGATCTTAGAACCTAGAAGTATGGTTTTGGTAGGAGATATGGATCTCTGTTTATCAGAAAGGGAAGTTTGGGGGCCCCTCGGCAAGGTTGGACAATTTAGGCAAATTCTTCATATCCCTTTTCAACCTTTATAATTGGAACCGACTTGGAGGAACAATAGAAGCTGGGAAAACACTACTTCCAAATGGCTTGACATGTTCTTGGTTTCAAAGAATTTGATTTCAAGACTGCTTACAGTAAAATCCAGGGTCGAGGTGGGGGATTATCAGATCACCACCCAATAATTCTGTCAATGGAAAAACAAGACTCCAAATCTACTCCTCCTTTTAAATTCAACCTGTATTGGCTCAAGGAAGATGATTATAGGAAGTTGGTTGAGGATACCAGGACTCCATTACTTGACATTTACTCTGAGTCCTACATGAAACAATTTTCTGACAATATTATAAGAGCAAAAAAGGCATCTAATATTTGGGAAAAGGCTTATAACGCTAGTCAACAGGAGCAGTTGAAAGAAGTTGAGGCCAAATTAAGGGTTATTTACAGTTTGAATAGTTCTGGAACGTTCTCAAAAGAAGAATTGAAGGCTTCAAAAGAGTGTGAATTAAAGCGGGAAGACTTATTGGAAAGAGAAGAGCAGTTGTGGAGATTAAAAAGAAGGGCCATTTGGATATCTGAAGGCAATAACAATACTGAATTTTTTCACTAGTTTTCCTTGCACAGAAGAAATGTTAACATGATTTCAGAAATCAAGGATTCAAGTGGTAATTTGGTTAGTTCGTTCAAGGAAAAGGTAAAGGCGGGGAGGATTTATTTTCAAAACCTTTTTCACAGAACCGGAAGGATGCCCTATCTAAGAGATTTTACATGTCCTAAGACTATTTCCCAAATTGGTAAATGATGAAATGAATAAGGATATAGCAGAGGAGGTTACAAAAGAAGGATTGGAAAAGGTAGTTCACTCCATCCAAAAAGGTAAGAGCCCTGGTTCTGATGGATTCTCAATTGAATTTTTTCAAGGCTTTTATGAGTTACTGAAGCATGACTTACTGAATACTGTCCGATAATCTCATAGATCAGGGAAGGTTTTAGGTGCTTTGAATTCTACCTTTCTAGCTCTTACCCATAAAAACCAAAAATCCTCATCCTTTGAGGACTTCATACCAATCTCGTGCTGTAATGTAGTATATAAAATCATTGCCAAAATTATAGCACAACGTCTAAAACCAATTTTGAGCAATATTATTTCTAAGGAACCGTTTGGGTTCCTTTTTAACTGATAGATCCATGATGTGGTCTCCTTAGCTCAGGATACAATCCATTCCATTAACAAGAATAAATGCAAAGCCTTTGCTCTCAAATTAGACTTGTCCAAAGCTTATGATAGGGTAAGCTAGACCTTCCTAAGATTGCTATTATTACATATTGGTGTTGCAGTGGATACAGTTAACTGGATAATGGGATGTATTCAATCTGCCCCCTTTGTTGTGCTTATAAATGGATCTCCATAATGCTTCTTCATTCCTTCCAGAGGAATAAGACAAGGGTTCCGTCTTCCCCCTTTTCTTTTCCGACTGGTAGTTGATGCTCTAAGCAGGTTAATTTATCATGCTAAATGCTTTGGTTCTTTCAATGGAATTAAGGTCTCTGAGACTCAAGAACTGTCACATATATTGTTCTTGGATGATGTGTTGATGATGGGGGAAGGATCGTTAGAGAATATCAGAGAAAGCAAGCATATCCTAGAATTATATAAGAAGGCCACATGGATGCACATAAATGTGGAAAAATCAATTTTATTTGAGAATTTTCTACCGGAAGCAGTGATGAACAGGATAGAATATGAAGTTTCCTATACCTTAAAACATGTATCAGATGGTTTTAAATATTTAGGCTTCAACCTAGAACCTAAATCCTACTCTTTTAAATATTGACATTGGTTGTATAAAATAGTAGAGGGACGAATAGGGTGTTGGGAACACAGGTTTCTGTCTAGAGGAGGAATACTAGTTCTTCTCAAGGAGGTCATATAGAGCATCCCAGTTTACTGGGCATATATAGCATATATCCCCAAGGGGATCCTTCATAAAATTTGGAAGAATTTTTTCTCCTTCCTGTGGATCACAAGAAAATAGTCTGAATGAATCCCTCTTGTTAAATGGGAAACTGTGGCTAATTTAAAAGATCTTGGAGGGTGGGGTTTAAAAATTCATTTTATGTTCTATCAATCTCTGGAAGCCAGGTCTCTATGGAGGTTGATCCAAAATCCTAATTCCTTATGGGGGAAATTTATGGTTTCAAAATATTTTCCGAACTCCTCCATCTTATATTGGATAAGGAAACCAATAAAGTCTCATAAAAATGGATCCATAGGATGGAAATCCTTCGTGATTTCCTTTCCTTTGATCGGTGAATGGTTGGCTTGGAATATTGGAGATGGAAAAAAAATATGGATAGGTGATGATCCATGGACTAGAGCAAAGAATGGATTCAATATCTCACATGGAACTACAGAAAATCTCAAAAGCCTCCAAATAAGTTATTTAAATGACAATAAATCACAATTTTCTTTTGAAGAAGGAAAAACAGTATGGAAAAATGAAGAGGACCTAAGTATGGAAGGAGATGCAACAATTGAGTGGACTATGTATACATCTATTTTGGAATCATGGTATATCTACTTAGAGGAAGATGTTCAGGATAGACTGGTCTGGTCGAAGAATGCTTCCACAGGTGAATTTACTGCGAAACTTGGGTATGAAACTACGACCAAAGAATCATTTGCTGCTGAAAGAGTTTCGTGGTGGAACTTTGTATGGAAGGATTTAGGTTCTTTAAAGGCCAAGATCACCTTGTGTCTAGCTCTTAGCAATAAATTGCTAACTTGGGAAAAATATTAAAAAGAGGTTGGCAAGTACCGAGATGGTGTGTTTTATGCCAATCGAATGAAGATTCGGGTTCTCACTTTTTTTTTCTGTCCTTATGCATTGTTGGTATGGAAGGATGCCTCCATTGAGATAAATGCGCAGGTTACACATGAAGGTCTTCTTTGGACCAGAAATTTCAGTCTTGGTGGATTGATCATTTGTTACGTCACTTTGATGCCTTCCCTTCCTCTTTCATTTATGGAATCTGGTGGGATCGCAACACATCCATTTTCCAAAACCACATTATTCCTTTGGAGGTGACGACGACCCTTGTTGTGCAGTGGACAAAGGACCACAAAGCTAAAGATAAAACAAAAAAGTCATGGATTTTGGTAATGTTGGTCATTGACAAAGCTACTCCTTGGGATTTTTTTGATGGTGTGAGTCAGGGAGATCCACCTCTGGGAGGATCTGAAGGAGTTTTAAATATGGCCGAGAATCACAAATTTCTGATCAAATATGCACCGGGGCATTGTTCTAAAAACAAGGCGGAGCTTGCTACTCTTCATTCAATTTTGGAGATGGAAATAAATAGAAATGTAACTTTTCTTCATCTATATGGGGATTCAAAGATGGTTTTTGATTGGGCTAATAATAAAAATCGGATCAAATATCCACATCTTCAACAACTCCTCTGTTCTATCCGAAGATTCATGAATTCTTTCTCTGTTTTTTCGCTAACTCATGTTTACAGGGAAGGAAATATAGAAGCAAATAAATTATCAAAAAATGCTTTTCTCTTGGTGCCCGGTCAAACAAATATTGAAGAAGTTAAAGATCACATGCATATGTAGAATTTAAACGAAATTTTTTGGTAATCAGGAAATTGAAGGCAATTTGGCATGGAATGTTATTTTGTGATATAAGGACAGCTTCTTGATTTATGTATCTGAATGTAAGTCCCTTGAGGACAGTTCATGATTATTCTTCTTGAATGATTGATATTTTCCATATGGAAGATATATAATGTGGGTTCCAAGCATTTCTTTTAATACAATTAAAATGCTATAGCTTTAACAAATGGGTCTAGATGCCTACATCAATCATACCATTAATACAGATTGTAATTTAAAACATTGTGGCATTATATAGCCATACCAACTAAATGTTGGTTTCCAAATTCACATTTATGATACATAATATTATTTTATTATTCTTAAGAAAGTAATTACACGAAATTTTATTCCCAACAGAATGTCTAGCCATGTAATTCATAAAAACATGCCAAAGAAACATGTTTTTTCAGCATAATAGTCAATCACAACACAAACATTGAATTTCTAGGCATCAAAACATAAATATTATCTAACATACCCCTGTATGCTATGCTATTTAAGTCTAATTACCCATAATTTAGTTGTCCATTCTTATCTTATAAAACTCTTAGTAATTAATTTATGTACCATTCAATTATGTGTTCTACCATCCAACTATAAATATCAACGATACATTTCGGGAAAATTAATTTCCAAACACGTGAAAATACAAATACTATCCATTCTTAAACATATAAGTTATTTAATTCAGGAACAATTTCAAATTAATCCTCATTCCATTTGTTAAAAACTATACTTGTATGAAAGGTTGGATGTAGAAATTGCACAACTAACTATGTGGAAGCCACTCAACACCCGACCTTTGGAAACCTTGCTCAATCATTTCTCAGCAAGGTGCAACCCCCGCGTTGATACCATGAAGCCATGAGGAGAAGACATTTATCTGCAAAATCTACCTTTTAATTCTTCCACCGAAAGCTCTCTTTCTCAAACACATGGACGGTAGCAAAATAGAAGCTCCTTCATAGATTCTCACAACATCATAAAGGAATTAATGAACAACAGATATATTTTGAATGAGATATTTCCTCATAGCTTAAATGCTCATTCTATGTGCAAAAATCCTCTCAAATATCCACATACCAAAAGGGAAGAGATGGTCCAGACATAACGAATTACCAATATTAACAGCTCACAGCCTTTTCCTAGAAAAATAAAACAGGGTATGTGATGAAGGTTCTCTCTCTGTGTGTCTTCTAATCATAAAAAAAACCTCTATTTTTATCTACATATGATCTTTCATCCACGTAGTCTCACAAATACCATGTCCCTCCTCTCAATCCCATGATTAATATATAATCATAATTAAAATATAGTCATGTTTTTAAAAGTTAATTAAAAATTTAGGAGGGTTTATAAAAGTATTAAGGTTTATAACTAGGGTACCTTAGATACCTTGGGTTAGGAATAGGGTCATGAGATTAAAAAACCTCTATAGGGTTATCTACCACCCCCCTTTTTTACTCCATGTCATTTCTCACTCATGGGTTCATGGTACCTCATTTCTTCTACATTTTCCTCCTCCATAGTCAGCTGCATTTATTTATTATTAATAATTTAGTGTCCATTACATATTACATCACACTTTTGGCCTATATCCAAATTGGTTTTTAAATACAATAAGGGGGTAGCTCTAGGAGTGTTACATTCCCCTCTCCCTTAGACAAACACCATCCTCGGTGTCCTAATACTAATGGACACATATACTATTCATATACATCAAAATTTACAAAGTGTTGCAAGTGCTTCTCCTACATTACATATTTTGATCTATCTCTTCAAAGTCAGACCAAGTCCATCGAACCTCATCATGCTACTTCGACTCGCTTAGACTTCAACCAACTCTTGTTATAGACTAGTCACTTCAACAATCTCTTAATTCCCCTACCATTTCATTGCTACCCCTGCTTGGGAACTTTTGGGATCTATAGTTGATCCGAAAATTTTCTTCAACAACACGAAGAGAAATTTGACCAGTTGTCATCTTCAATTCATTTGATTTTATGACTGTGATTTAATAGTTTTATGATAGACAGTGTAAATCTCCTGTACAATCAATCACCATGAATACATTAAGCCAGCATAGTAAAAATCATGCCATCCTTTTTATGAATAGACCAACCATATCATTCTTTTCCTAGAATGATTTTTACATATCATGCATTCTATGCTTGCATAAGATTACGCATACATATGAATTCTACCATCATCTTCATCTCTTCATACAGAGATTCAATTAATTCAACTTATATTATTATTTCAACATGCATTGTTTATTTCAACATAAATAAATATAACAAATTTCAGTTGTAGAATGCATTTTAAACTCTTTATGTTCCTAGAATGTAAAACATAAGTAAAAGAGAAAGGTAAGAGTTCCCCCCTCTTAGTCATGTGCCAATATGGAGATGACAACTGTGGATATTATGCTCCTTGGTCTCTTTCTCTTTTCTTTAATCGCAAGGAAAACACATCCCCAAATGTGTAATTGCATGATCTCTTGGCTGAATGCACTTGTATAGACATATATTATCAAGAAAAGTATACCTTCCAGACTAGATCTCCCACCTACATTTGAACTAGGCCTTTCCATGGGAAAAGTATGCCTACCAAACTAGATCTCCCACCTACTTCTAGACTAGGCCTTTTCAATTTAAATTACACTCTCTTAGGAAAATCCACATTGTTCGAATCAGATCCACCACCACCTAATACAAGCCAAGACATTCCCCAAGAGAAATATGGTATTCAACATGCAAGAGCTCGTCTTGCACCTCCTTTGTCTTCAACATGCAAGAGCTTGTATTGCATATCCTTGGTATTCAATATGTAATAGCTCCTCTTGCATCGCCTATGTCTTCAAATAGAGGAAAACACATCTTTAATGCAAGTTCTTGACTTGCATAGTATTCATCTTCAATATGCAAGCACCAACTTGAATATTTATACTTGATGATCATTCAAAAGCTAGAAATCTCATCAGTATCATAATAAAATCATTACATCATTTAAACACATTATCATGGCACTGAACCACTTTACTTCTTAATACTTGGTAAACTACCTTATTGCCATCCTCTCCACCGGGACACAAAACCAAGAGTGCATTCATTCCCTTTTTATGTGTTATTAGTGTTGGCAAAAAGGTTGCACTCAAATTTTTTCCAAATTAAGGGAGTTAAGAGTTCTTCAATCTTTAAATTCTATGAATATAAATATTTTTAATAAAATATTTTAAATTTATAAGGAGATTTGAGTAAGAGTCTCCCTTCATTTTCCAGTGTAGCCATGGACCAACATTTCGGGCACCATGACATCAAACACTCAATTATTCAACAGGACACCATGATTTACACATGGCTTTTCTAATGCTTTCAAGAGAACTATAATATTGCATTCACATTCTCTACACAAGATTGTTAATATTGCAATCTCATTCGTTTTCAAAGAATTTGAATATTGTACTCTCATTCTCTGCAACACTTACAAGTCATATCATTAAATAGATGAACATATTATATATCATATAACATTAGTTAACAAGCATTAACAAGTTATAATCATATACCAACAATTAATAGATTTATAATCAGCTATCCATCTTACCAAATAACCACATATAGCAATTCTAAAGATAGCATCAATTAGTATTCCAATTTGTTGCAGCAAACGTTATACCAAATTTTCATATGTATGGAAAATTTTAATGATTAAACCTTTCAGTTCACACATAACCCAGTAAACATACATCAATCATCTAGACCTACAGTGAAATATAAACATTCAACTGAATTCAAACATTTACCATTGTTTCATAATTCAAGGTGATCATACCAATGCTCATCAAAGAACATCATTTTATTAATACATAAACATAACACCATTCTTTTACATATGGATTCAAGCCGCAATCCATCCAATAAATTTCCATGAGGGCCATCTACCATCAGACTCATACACAAACATACTTCTAATAGTCCCCGAGGACTCCAACACAAGCCAAGAACAAGCCACATACCATCAACAAAGGCTAAAACACAAGCCATCTATATGCCACAAACAGTCTCTAAAGACTCAAATAAAAGCCAAACCTACATTCTGCTAGGATTTAGAGATTACAAGAATGAATCAAGAAATCATGTTTACCAAACTAGTAGGCACCTCAAGGTCTCATCTAGTCTGATCCTCCTCAATACCTGACTCACAAAACACCAAGGAGGTACCCCTTCTCTGCACCATCATTCTCTCAGATGTTACTCGCCCTCCTCTAGGTGCTCTTCAGTGTGAGCAGAAGGTAGTATTCGAGACCCTCTTAGCCTCTAAAAATGTCTCAACCTACGCTAGGATGATTACAGGTTCAATCTTGACCCTTCCTCTATTTTTATGTATTTACATAGCTTCACTATCGCATCATTCATGAATAGACAATGATGAAAAAGACCAATCCATCATACAACCAGGTATATACCTAAGCAGGTGTTCCCATCGCGAGATATATACCTAAGCAGAAATTGAGGATCCTTAGCATACTATTGAGTTTCACGTTTTCATAGTTGTGAACTTGCTGGGAAAGAATGAGAACAAGTGCATTCAGTAAACTTAATTAATTGAATACAATACAACAGTTTTATGAATGCTATTGACCTTAGAAATCATAATATATTTCTCTTTTCATAGTAACACATTTTTCCTAATTATTTATTTTTATTATTATTATTATTATTACAAAAATGTATATGCGGTTTAAAAAACACAAATTTTTAAATTTTTTTATTATTATTAAGAAAGTGTATATGTGGTTTTAAAAGGATTTTGAAAACAATGGTGAATCTATAAAAATGGGTAACGCTTTTTAATGAAACGTGACAATAAAATTTTGATATTTTACATATTTTTTAACTTGAACTTGCATAAATTTTTTGAATTTTGATATGCAACTAAAATAAAATAAAAACTTGTAAGAAAATGTGTTTTTTACCAAAAAGTTAACAAGTGAGTTTTGTTTTAGTTAAATAATTCAATATTCAATATATAATTTTCAAAAACAAAATATAGGAGGATGATTTCAAAAGACAATTTATTGCAGAAAAACCTATAACAAGAAGGTTGGAATTCTAGAATGTAAGCATTTGATTGAGTTATATAACTTGAAAAGCCTTTAAAAAATATCAATTGGGAACTATGTAATGTTTTTCAAATAGCTCAATGAATATTAAGAAAACCCTAAATCAAAGGATCATGTGGTTTAAAAGATCGCCTCAATCAATCCCACACATTGCAATTTTCAATTCCGAGAGTTAAGGAGCTCCATCAAGCTCATGCAAACACACCGCAATTGCCAATTCCATGTGAACTAGAGCTTGATCGAGCTCTTGCAAACCCGATGAGATTTTTATATATTATGCAAATCCAACCATTTGCTAATAATGAAAAAAAGACACACGTGAAGCAACAACAATCAACAATAAACATTGATAAAAATACTCTTGAAAGATTAAATTAACCAACAAGGCACTCGCACAAAGTTGGTTCCACTTTTTATGGACACCGTAGTTTTCCAAAATGTGAGTACGTTGTAGAATTGAATAACATGAATGCATTATTTTTATTAATCTCAAGGCTTCCCAATCCCGAGAGCGAAGCCAATGCGAACAAATTAACGCATATGCGTTGTAACGCATATGCAAACAAAACACATATGTGTTTTAACGCATATGCATTTTCTCTATCATACATCATGCCTACCCAAAGGATGTTTCGTTAGTACTTGCTTCATTTTAATGAATGTGAACCATAACAATTATGCATTATAACACATATGCATTTTATAACGCATAACATTAGTATATAGATCAACGTGTTAGGTGTTCTGAGGGATTGGATTTATATGACTTAAGAGTTATAGGGGTTAAAGACTATATAACAGCCCAGGGTTAGAGGGGATAATCATAGCCAAAAATGGATAGAGGTATTTATATATATTATAATTAACATTTTATAAAGTTTAAATAGGGGTTAGGGTTTACACATTATAATGCCTAGAGAGAGTGAGGGAGACAACCCCCCCTCTCTCTCTCACTCTCTCCCTCTCTCTTCCCAAGCCCACTTAGTTCTATATTCTCCTTTCCCTAACACACCCTCTCTCTCTACCAACCCCCAACTATATTTGATGCAAGGGAATCCAAGCCAAAGAGGACCAGTTGGAGCTAAGGTGATTGAATTATTCTAGAGGATGGTCAACGACCTCTAGACAAGTGCGGAAGGGTTATGCAATGGAAGAAAGTTTTGGTTGTTGGCTAGTTATGGTCAATGACAAGAAACCAATCAAAGGATCACCGACAGAGTTAGAATACAGTCGAAGGAGTGTTGACTAGAGAAGAGAAGAGGAAGATCGATAGGTAAGTGAGGCCGACAACAACAAAAAAACTATCGACGAGTCAACCAAAATCGAGGTGAGCATAATTGTGGGAGTAGTTGGAGAAATTATGGTTGTTTTTGTTGAATTCCAAATGGTGAGAGGATCCAATAGGAGGCACGTGAAGGTTTAAATACATATGATCTATGTATGGAAGTATGAGAAGATTCTAGAGGAAGAATCGAGCAAGAATTTTAATCTGTGAACAACTATAAAATACCATTTCTAGTTCAGAAGAAGGGTTGTTGTTGTCCCTGAGTGTGCAAGCACACCCTACCTATGTAATAGTGCTAATAGTAATAGAATAGTTGACTGTGAGAGTGACTGAAATAGAGCTTTTCCTTTGCATTCTAAATTTTATCTTGTATTTGATTCCTATATTAATAGAAGGTCATAATTATTGGTGTACCATGTGTGTATTTGTGCTTTTGTTGTGTGATTTGAACCATAGAGTGGTCCATTGCCGACCATTTCTGCATCAATTGGTATCAGAGCGGGAAGTATCCTGCGTGAGAGTCCAGTTGCGATTAGACATGAAGGCAACTCTAGTTGTGGTTGGGTAGAGTTGCCAGAGGAAATGGTAATCCAATTTCATTTGGGAATTGGTAATTTGGTCATTTGAGTGAGACTGATAGCTCAGAGGGGTGCTAATTTCCTTTGAAGAGGACAGAGGTAGTATGGAGGAGAAGGTGTGACCATCAATTGGGAGATGTTCGAAGAATGTGTTCAAACCATGAGTAGTCTATAGAGTGAGTTAGCAACAGTAAAGGAATCCCATAAGAGAGGAATAGGTATTGAAACCCTTGACCACAATGATGAGGAGGTTGAAGATGAAAAATATACTCCTCAAGAAGAAGAACCAGGAGAAAAATGGTTGAAATTTCTATTTGAGATTAAGGGCGGGTCTAAGAAGGAAGTGTCTACCTACTGAGGGAGCCTTAATTCTGAAGAGTTAATAGACTAGATTAGGGAGATGGAAAAGTTTTTTATATGGAGTAGATAGAAGACCCCAAAAGGGTAAAGGTTGCTTGTTTAAAGTTGAAAGTTCATGCCTCATTGTGGTTGGACAATGTACAGGCTGATAGGATGAAGAGAGGAAAAGAAAAGGTAAAAAATTGGGGCAAAATGGTTTCCAATTTGAAGGATAAGTTCCTTCCCACTGACTACATGATATATTTGTTCAGGAAGTTGCAAAACTTGATACAGAAGGAGTTAACCATCCAAGAATTCACTAAGTAATTCTATCGACTGTCCATCAAGTTGGGGCAGACCGATGAGGGAGAAGAGGTAATCACCGGGTATGTGAATGGCCTAAAATGAGCCATTTAGGATGAGTTGAGCATGTCAAGGTTCAAGACAGATAGGGAATATTACCAGTTATCCCTGAAAGCAGAGGATAAATTATATAGGAATACTTCGACAAGCAGGGGAAATCCGATTGCTCGAAGTCGGAAGTTTGTTTCTGTGTGAGGAAAAACTTGTTGGTTGAGGAAGGGGGGAATTTATGAAGAACAATGAGAAGGAAATATCGGGAACTCTACACTAGAGTACCAGTGAGGAGGAGATAAACCCATAAGTCAAGGAACATATGGTTGGGGAGGAGCTTTTAGAGTAAGACGTGCAGACCATCCTAAGTTCATCTACTACAAGTGTTTGGAATTGGGCCACAAGGCGTATGAGTTCCTAGAAAACTTGCATATTGCAAACCGCTAGGAGACAAGTCGAGGAATCGAAAATGGAATTGGTTCGAACACAAGAAAGAGTATGGTGGATATTGCAGCGGAGGGAGGTAGGAACTTGATGAACTGATGGACACGGTTGCAACCTGGTTGACACGAGGAGAGGGAACCAACACATAGGAAGTCTATATTCCAAACAAAGGTGAAGATCCGGTATAGGTGATTTATGACGATCGTCGATAGAGGGAGTTTAGAGACTTTGGTGTCCACAAAGTTGATCGACAAGTTATGTCTGAAGTGTCGAGTGCACCCGAGTGCTTACTGACATGTATGGATGCAAAAGGGACATCATGTCACCATGACCAGGTAATGCTTGATAATTTTTAATATTGGAAATCTTGACGACATCATTCTATGTGATGTAATTTCGATGGATGCATGTAATCTATTGCTTGGACGACCATGGAAATACGACTATAATATGGTGTATGATGGCAGCAGAAATACAGTCACGGTTGAGAGGGATGGCATAAATTTCCAACTAATTCCCTTGGCTAAAGAACACAATAGCCAAGGAAAGGAAGATTACTACTAGGAAAGAAGAGTGCTTATGTGGTCTACTAAGGAGTTCCTACAAGAGGAAAATAAGCAACAACATTGCTTAATAGTCATCCCAAAGGGGTTGAGTGTGGACCACTGGACGAGAATTTTTTCGACTGAAGTTGGACAGGTGTTACTGGAAAACAAGGGCTTAATGGTCGATGAGATTCCAATAGGATTATTGTCGACAAGAAGTGTATCACACCAGATCTACTTGATTATAGGGTCACGTTTTCCAAAAAAGGCACCATATACAATGATGCCGATGAAGAATGCTTAATTGAATCGATGGGTCCAAGAATTGTTGGACAAAGGATTGATCTGAAAAATCCTAAGTCTTTTTGTAGTACCAATTGTACTAGAACCTAACAAGGGAGGACAATGGAGGATGTGTAAAGATTCAAGGGCCATCAACAAGATTTCCATTACCAAGGATGGACGATTTGATCAACTGCTTGAGTGGAGTGAAGTACTTCACCAAGATTGACTTGAAAAGCGTATATCACCAAATTAGGATTAGGGGAGGTGATGAATGGAAGAAAACCTTCAAGATGAAGGAGGAGCTATATGAGTGGTTGGTTATGTCATTTTGGTTGGCCAATACACCAAGCATGTTCATGAGGTTGGTGAATGAGGTGTTGAAGCCATTTCTGGTTAAGTTCGGTGTTGTGTATCTCATCGAAATTCTAATTTTTAGCAAGACAAAGGCCAAACATTTAACTCACCTGAGGCAAGTGCTACAGAAGTCGAATCAGGAGAAGTTGATGGTGAATTTGCAGAAGTGTTCCTTCATGCAGGAGGAATTGGTATACTTTGGATTCATAATCTCAATCCATGGACTAAAGATGGACCCCGAGAAGGTGAGACTGATTCTAGAGTGTCCTGAGCTGAAAAGCACCACTGAGGTAAGAAGGTTTCATGGAATTGACAGTTTTTACTAAAAGTTCATCAGAGATTTTAGTCGAATATGTGCACCACTGATGATGTGCATGAAGAAGGGAGAGTTTAAGTGGACGGAGGATGCCTGATGATATTTTGAGAAGCTGAAGAAGAAAGTAATGAAGTGACTAGTTATGGTGCTACTGGCTTTTGACAAAGTATTTCAGATCGATTATGACAAAAGGGGGTTAGCGATTGGAGCTATGCTGAGCCAGGAGGACCAACCAATTGCATTTTTCAATCAAAAGATGGATCATTGACGCCAAGCATAAATACTCAGTCTACAACCAGGAGTTCTATGACATTATACATGAATTGAAGAAGTGGAGCCATTATTTCTTTCCCAAGGAATTTGTTTTATTCACTAATCTCCAAGCTCTAAGGTATTTAAATACTCAAATGAAACTGAACCAGAGGCACGTAAAGTGGATAGAGTTCCTATAGAGATACACTTTTGTGTTAAATCACAAGTCAATGAATACCAACAAAGTCATTGAAACATTGAGTTAAAGAGTCACATTAATGGGAATGATAACTATCTAGTCAACCGGGTTAGAGATGATTAAGGCTGATTACGAAGACAGTGAGGATTTTGGTGGAGCATGGAATGGGTCAAAGGAACCATGGAATGTCGACAAGAATCCATACTTCGATTATTTCATCCAAGAAGGGTACCTTTTCGAAGGTCATCAGTTGTGCATTCTAAAAGGACCGGTCCAGAAAAAATTGATAAGGCAGTTGCATAGCAGAGGACTCGGAGGACATTTTGGCATCGACAAGACTAAGTGTTGATCGAAGATAAATATTACTGGCCAATATTTGCGATGGATGTGAAGAAGTGGGTCTAACAATGTCATTTATTCCAACATGCCAAAGGGATAAGTCAAAATAGGGGTTGTATAAACCATTGCCAGCATCGACTGCCCCTTGGGAAGGTATTATTGAAATTTGGTTGTCATTGATGTCAACTAATGTCAAAGAGGATGTCAATTGATTCATCTTGATTCGTTGATGTCAACTAAAGTAAAGTGGTTTCATCATTCCCATGCCAGCTTGAAGAATTATAGTAAATCCACGTTGAAGAAGTATATGCGCAAGCAAGATGGTGAAGGATATGGATGCCATTATGAAGAAGTATATCTAGAAGTTTCATCCACTATAAAGAAGTGTTTCCAAGGGTACATATTGAATATCCAGTGTGAAGAAGTACATAATGCACATGTATTTGAGCAGGTCACAAGTCCATCCAGTCATAGTCCTTCAAGGCACAAGCTAAAGGGTTGGTTGGACAAAAAAATGAAGAGTGCACAAGCAAGCCAAAGAATACATGGGAAAAAGGATGATGATGATGAGGATGATGATGATGATGGTGAGGATGATAATGATGATGGTGATGATGAAGAGAAAGACAATGATGATGAGGATGAGGATGATGGTGACGAAGATAATGATGATGATGGTGATGATGATGACATGATGATGGTGATGATGATGGTGATGATGATGACGATGGTGGTGATGAGGATGATGGTGATGATGGTGATGATGATGATTATTATTATCATCATCATCATCAGTGTGATCATCAGCTTCATCATCATCATCACTGTCATCATCATCATCATCATCTTCATCACCATCGTCATCATCATCAACATCTTCATCACCACCACCACCACCACCATCATCATCGTCATCATCATCATCACCATCATCATCATCTTCCTCATCACCATCATCCTCCTCCTCATCATCATCATCCTCCTCTTCATCATCACCATCATCATCATCATCCTCACCATCATCATCATCATCCTCATCATCATCATCATCGTTCTCATATTCATCATCATTGTCATCTCCCCCTTCCTCATCAAAATCTCCATCATCATCATCATCTGCATCACCATCACCATCATCATCATCATCATCCTCATCACCATCATCATCATCACCGTAATCATCATCATAATCATCATCACCATCATCAATATCATCATCATCATCATCATCATCATCATCATCATCATCATCATCGTCCTCATCATCATCATCATCGTCCTCCTCTTCATCATCCCATCATCATCATCATCATCATCATCACCATAATAATCATCATCCTCATCACCATCATCATCAATACCGTCATCATCATCCTCACCATCATTATCATCATCCTCACCATCATCATCCTCATCACCATCATCCTCATCATCATCATCATCGTCCTGCTCTTCATCATCATTGTCATCCCCCCCTTCCCCATCAACATCTCCATCATCATCACCATCATCATCATCATCACCATCATTATCATCATCATCATCACCATCATCATCATCATCACCATCACCATCATCATTATCATCCTTACCATCATCATCGTCATCACCATCATCCTCATCCTCATCATCATCATCCTCATCATCATCCTCATCGTCATCATCCTTATCATCATCATCATCATCATCATCATCGTCACCATCATCCTCATCATCATCATCATCATATTGATGATGATGATGATGAAGAGGAGAACGATGATGATGATGATGATGAAGAGGAGAACGATGATGATGATGATGATGAGGATGAGGATGATGATGATGATGGTGAGGATGATGATGATGGTGGTGATGATGAAGAGGAAGACGATGATGATGAGGATGAGGATGATGGTGATGAGGATGATGGTGATGATGGTGATGATGATGACATGATGATGAAGAGGAGAACGATGATGATGATGATGAAGAGGAGAACGATGATGATGATGATGAAGAGGAGAACGATGATGATGAGGATGATGAGGATGATGAGGATGATGGTGAGGATGATGATGATGATGGTGATGATGAAGAGGAAGACGATGATGATGAGGATGAGGATGATGGTGATGAGGATGATGATGATGATGGTGATGATGATGACATGATGATGATGATGATGATGATGGTTATGAGTATGATGGTGATGACGGTGATGATGATGAAGATGATGATGATGATCATCATCATCGTGATCATCATCTTCATCATCATCATCATCATCATCATCATCATCATCGTCATCATCTTCATCACCATCGTCATTATCATCAACATCTTCATCACCACCATCATCATCATCATCATCCTCATCATCATCACCATCATCATCCTCATCACCATCATCCTCATCACCATCATCATCCTCATCACCATCATCCTCATCATCATCATCATCGTCCTCCTCTTCATCATCACCACCATCATCATCATCATCCTCACCATCATCATCATCATCCTCATCATCATCATCATCATCGTTCTCATCTTCATCATCATCATCATCATCGTTCTCATCTTCATCATCATCATCATCTGCATCACCATCGTCATCATCATCATCACCATCACCATCATCATCATCACCATCATCATCATCATCATCATCACCATCGTCATCCTCATCCTCCTCCTCCTCCTCCTCCTCCTCCTCCTCATCATCATCATCCTCATCATCATCATCATCATCATCCTCTTCATCATCATTTTCATCTCCCCCTTCCTCATCAACATCTCCATCATCATCATCGTGTTCATCATCGAACTGAACTGAGGAGATTCGAAACTGCGACCTATGTCTAGTCCCAAGGCTACCACCTTCAAGCTTGAAGTGCAGTTGACAATGGACGACACAAGTGTAGTTTATTACCACCCTATTATTTTTTCGCCACAAATTATATGTATTCTTTAGTTTCATTTGTCAACTTTATGTATCCCTCTGTATGTTTTCTTTAATTTACTTTGTCAACTTTATGTATCCCCTTGACACATGAAATTAAACAATGTGTGCACGCATCTACGCGTGCGCGCTCTCTGACACACGTGCGTGCCTCCATGCGTGTGCGCTCCTAGTAACGGGTGTGTGCATCTGTGCGTGTGCATATATGCGTGCACGCGTGACTGGATTCAAAAAAAAATTGGCACCCTTGCAGGTTTGGTATTAGCTTCAGATTTCCAAACCTTGATGCTCGGTCTAATTTGGTCTGATTTGTGGCAGAACACAACAATTTCTGTAACTTCATGTTTTTCACGCCTATTTTCGCATATGCTCCACTTGTGCACTACTTATGAAATTGCACACACTTGTCGAGCTCTGTGTGCAGATTCTAATTATATATTTTTTGAATAGATTTGTTATTTTTTTTCTATTTTTAATTCATTTTTAACTGCACTCATGTCAAATTTGTAAAAAACATAGGTCGTTTATTTGGCCTATAACTTTTGATTGGCTTACCTATTTCGAGAACAGAAAAGAGCCTGCATAAAAGTACAAGAATACCTACAAGCTAAAATAAAAATTATTGCGTTTATACCATGATATGGTGGCCCAACACTTGACCATGAGGTTTTAGGGATTCACTGACTTTCGTAATTTAAAAAAAAATATAAAATTAACTTTTAAACTTTTGGAAAAATAGCACCGCACAAGATTTGTCTGTTGCCTACACCTCTACATATTTTTTCCTCATAAATTGACAATATACATAGCAAACAGGTGGCTCAATTAAAACATGTGCATTATGTTTTAGAGAAATAATAACATATCATTACCTTACACCAGCCCTATAATGTTGTTAATGTTACATAACTAATTAAATATATACATAATTTACATTATTCCAATGAACATATGCATAATCAATTGGATTATAGAATACATTAATGTAATGATTATAATCAGATGAATTAATTAAAATATAATTTAAGGCAATATTGTTATATTCAATATTTGATTATTCTAATAATAATTAAAATTTTACATTTAAAAAAAAAACAAAAAATTGCATTTTATACATGCAAAAATATGAAATAGCACACATGGAATTCTGGCACTAAAACATATTGGTGCATTTTATTTATTGCTACACACTTATGTTTAAATTGCTACACAACTATGTTTAAATCATTTGTATGCACTAGTTCATGTTCAATAGATAAGCATTGGTATGCATAAGATTATAGCATGGACCAATGCTCCTTTAAGTACACAGATTGGTGCTCTCTATATGTATTAAAGCACGTGTGTTATTTATAAAATAAAATCATAAATGCAATGAATGTTTATCAATGAAATTTTAATTGGTGAAAAACTGATCATCGTAACTATATTAAATGTACTAATACTCCTTATCACAACATCAATACAATTAATTTGAATGATACAATTCATGGTGTTGTTAGTATAGTCAATATGTATTAGTTAATTTGTAATTAGTGAAGAATTGGTCATCATAACTATATTAAATGCACTAATACTCCTTATCACAACATCAACACAATTACCTTGAATGATACAATTCATGTTGTTGTTACTAGGGATTTCGTGACATACATGGAGATATATGACACTTTGTGCTTAATAATATATAGTGCACTAGTACTTTATTGTTTCTAGTATGCATTGGTGAACCTTAAACCATGGTGCACCCTACGGTAAGATGCACAATGTTGAAAAAACCTTTGCCAAAACCTTGGATCATTTAGATTTTTAAATTATAATAAACCTCTTCAAAAACTTATACTAAAATTTTATTTAATTAGTAAAAACAATTAATTCTACCAAATTTTATAACACTAAAAACATATTTTTATTGGTATTTTATTTGTAGTTTTTTTTATATAATCGAATGACACACATTGCACTCAATCAAGTGTATTCACCTTGCACACAACAACCATTGCACAAATTTCCACGTCTACTACGAAGTTATGTATGTGTTGTTCTTCAATATATGAAAATGTAATTTATGCAAAAATAAAAAGTATAATTATCATTTACAAAATCAATTCTTCAATATTTAAGGGCTATAACACAAAAAAGAAATATATATAGAGAGATAAAAGAGTAAGTTTGATGGATAGATGTTTTTGTGAGAAAGTTTGGGAATGTTTTGAAATTAAATCTGTAAGTTCTTTAAAGTTATTAACCGATATTTTAACAAAAAAATATTTTAAAAACTAGCTTGAAAATAAAAAACACAAATATAAATTTCATAAAAACAACTAATCAATTAGTTTTCATTATAAAATTTTCTAGTCTTATAAGAATAATGTTCAATTAATGTGGTTCTCGAGTCTATTCAAAAACCTGTATCTTTTTTTCCAAAAAAAAATCATTATTATACTTATGAATTGGTCGAGGACGAAACATTTAAATGTTGTTTGCTATCATAGAGAAATGGAAAAAAAAATCATTCTAATTCCACATCGATCGTTAAGTACTTCATCAAAATTTGAGGATAACATGATTTTTAAAATCAATCCCTTTGGTCCATCTCCAAATATAATATCATCACCTTTAATGTTGATCTATGAAGGATAACATGATTTTTAAAATCAATCCCTCAAACTATCATAAAAATTAATCTATAAAAGGAGGATAACTTGATTTTTTAAATTGGAGGATAGAATGATTTTTTACATCAATCCTTTTGGTCCATCTCCACACAAACTATCATAACCTTTAAATTTGATCTATGGTATATTAATGTTTTGAATACAAAGTTTGTCATTGTTAATCTCACTTGTCCTAACTTCTTATAAAGTTCAATTTATTTGCAATAATATTACTGGTTATTCTTAGTATGTAGGTGGTGCACAACAAGGTTTTGAAATTAAATCCTTAATGTAAAGAAGCATTAAACTCCTATGTGTTAGTATGTAGGTGGTGCACAACAAGGTTTTAAAATTAAATCTTTAATGTAAAAAAACAATAAATTCCTACGTGTTTAAAAAGGATAGAAACATTAATAATGGGACCTTTTTATATCAATAATAAAATTAGAAATTATGTCAACCTTATTTTATAAAACTAAAAACATTAATAATGTGACATTTCTCTATCACTAATAAAACTATTTTTCTATCACTAATAAAACTAAACACATTAACAATGTAACCTTTCTTATGTAAACTTCATTTTAACTTAAATATAAACTTTAATACTGTGACATTTCTCTAAACCTCATTCTAACTCAAATATAAACTTTAATAATGTGACATTTCTCTATCACTAATAAAACTAAACATGTTAACAATATGACTTTATCATGTCAACGCCATTCTAACTTAAATATAGAGTCGTTTGAACTTTCTCATGTTAACGTCATTCTAACTTAAATACAGAATCGTTGTTCATTGAAAAAACAAAAATAAATGTAAAGAGAGTGTTATAGCAAGCAATATTAACAGAGAAAAAAGAGTGGAGAAAGCAAGCTTAGCATATACATAATGTGGATTAATTGTCATTGATTATATTTGGGCATGTATCATGCCTCTTTTTTTTATTTTTTACTGTGTTATATGTGATATACATAATGTGGATTAATTTTCATTGATTATATTTGGACATGTATCATGCTTCTTTTTTATTTTATTTTTATTGTATGTTTTATATGATATAAAAAAGAAGCTTTAAAGCTACCAATTCAACTTTATACTTTTATGTATAAAAGTTCATTAATCTCCTCATGCCAAGTCAAGATTTAAAGCTACAAGTCAAATGGTTTACAAGTCAAATGGTTTAGTAAGTTACAAAGGGGCCATATGTCATGCACTTTTTTAAACGTTTCTCTCTCTACTTATCGAGAAGGAAGAGCTCAGCAAATCAAAATCAATAGATCTTGAGAAATAAGGAAAAGCATATTATGTGATTTTTTCAAAGCACGATGATGAGAGCAAATATATCTGTCCTTTCAAGTTCATAATGGTCCTTAGCACATTTTGCTAATGTTAATTAAAAATTTCTGAAAAAAAATAAATAAAATGCAATTTATTTTTTTAAATCTTGCATAATCCAACTTAACTTCTATTTTTTTAAGCAAGTTTACTTAGGTTTAAAAACAAGTTTGTAGTTGGATTTGTTTAAATGTCTTGGATATGGATTTGTATTAAGGTGGATTTATGCTAATATATACTTTAACTATTTCCATATCATATTTTGAAGACAAAGAAAGTCATTATTAAGAGCATGAACTATAATAGACTTGATTTTCCAATGAAAAAATATTGTTTTTTAGCAACTAATCGATAAAGGTTTGATTAATTGAAATTTAATTTTTGGTTAAAATTATAGGAAAGCAATGTAAGTTGATTTTTGTCAATGTTATTAAGCATTTGGTTAGTTTTGTGTCAATAGGTTTTGGGTTTAAATTCCCCTAATATGCTGACAAGTTTATTAGAGATATCTTTTCTGAATAGGGAAGTATCCTTTTAGTTTCTATGTGAAATGGTTTTAGAATAAAAAAATACAAGAAATATATACAATTGAATGATAAAATATGAAACAAGCATGAAATATTTAATCTTTGGACATGATATATAGATATATATGATGGTGATGTTACATAAAACTATTAGAAGTGGACTATAATTTTTTTTATTTTGAATTCAATTTTCTTAAAATAATTTGAATCAAAGTTACATTGATTGATGTTATGTTTAGATATCAAAATATTGGAGCATTTATAAAAAAAAATTCAATTATAAACTATGCATTGAAAATTTGAAAGTGAAATTTATCATATTTGAATATACAAATACCCAAATACTTTAAAAGTATTTTAATATCCTTACTATATTAATATTATTTTAAAATTCTTTACTCTAAACTTTAAAAATGTCCAAAGTCGAAGGCCCTTATTGTGAAGTTTGCACTTTATTTTGTGGTGTATCACAGTGAAAGCATGACCTTCTTGGAATCTATGTATTTAACTACCAACATTATTTTTAAATAATATAAAACCACATAAAACAATGTATCTAGCAATATTTTTTAACTAAAATTAAATATATTTTTATTTTATTAACATCAAATATCAAAATACCATACATTAATAATAACTATATTATTAATGATAAATATATTGTTAAGAAATAAACATTTTTATAAAAATATAAATCAAAAACTATATTATTAATGATAAATATATTGTTAAGAAATAAACATTTTTATAAAAATATAAATCAAATCCAATCATCTCCAATTACACACCTTCATTTCCTAAAAAAGTAAATGGCATAAAACTATAATAATGTGTCAAATTTTACATCAACCAACATAAAACTGTAATAATGTGTCGAGTTTTACATATACTTATGCCTAATTGCACGCATACCTTTATTTCCTCGTAGAGTTGGGTGGTGTAAGTTTATACACAATATTTATGTGATAGTTAGCTATACAATGTGCCATAAACTTTTACTTTTTATTATTGTGAAGTATTTCAATAATATTTTTACTTTATTTATATTATTTTTCTTTATAATAATTAATTTTTCTTTATGTTTTTAGGTGATTATAATAATAATATAGTTCTACAAGATATTGTTAAGGTAACTCAAGTTCAAATTATTGAAATTGTTCTAGTTGTTTTGATCAAAGCATGCTTCTTTTTGCTAGGCAATGATTATTTTTAAAAATGTATTTTATATCCCAAGTGAGTGAGATATATTTAATATCTTTAATTATAACATATGTTTAATTTATAAAAATATTATATAAAATGGTAATTAAAATTTAAAAAGTTATATATTAAATTTTCCAAATATACCTATTATTTCTAAATAAACTTATATAAAATTCTAAGCATGAGGTTGAATTTATAAAATTAAGTGTAGTTATTGGAAAAGTGTAATTAGATATATCTAAAATTATTTGTCATACATGTAACATTAATAAATTAAGTAGAAAAAAAAAAGTAACATTAATAAATTAAGTATTAATAAATTAAGTAGCAAAAAAATAGCATTGAAAAATAAAAAATGGAAAAAAAAAACATTATAATAAAATAAACCAACATAAATCTATCATATCTTTGTAATCTAACATATAATAGATATAAAATTATAATTATAAATATATATTAAATTTTCAAACTACATACTTCGTTATCGTCACCTTCATCTTCACTTTCACTTTCACTTTCACTTTCACTTTCACCTTCACCCTCACCCTCACCCTTTAAAACAAATGGTAATATCATATCAATCAAAAATATCCTTCACGCTTTAAAAGAAATGGTAATATGATATAATCAAAAATATTTATAACACACTTGGGTATTTCTCTACATAATGCAATTTAAGCAACAATTATGATAGGTTTTAATGAAAAAATTCAATAGCTTTAGATGTTAGACAAATCCATGGCTTGAACACATTTTCAATGTTAATATTTTTTTAAGGTCTAGACCAATATTGATCTTAGTGGATGTTAAAGACCATCATTATTATCATAAAAAACTAAATTTAAAGTATTGAAATGGTGAATTAATTGATCAAATTGTAAGTCTAATAATATTCTAAAGACGGGGGACTTGTTTTTCATTTGAATTTATTTGACACTTGCTCGTAAATTTAAGTTGTAGAAAACTATAGAAAAAGTAAGCTTGATTTTTGTTTAAGTTGTAGAAAACTATAGAAAAAGTAAGCTTGATATTTGTATGGAATTATAAATCTTTATATTTTGTAGTCATATTTATATAAAAAATTATATTATGTGTTATTTTAAAAATTAAAACTATTTTTTGATTTTTCCGGAGGATAGCAATCTTCCTCCCAACCACCCAAATTACATTCAATGGACTAAAAACAAATTAAAACTATAGAAAAAATAAGCTTGATATTTGTATGAAATTATAAATCCTTCATATTTATAATAAAAAATCATATTATGTTTTATTTTTAAAATTTTATATTTTCTTAAAAGTTCATTTGGAGTAAATATGAAGAAGTTATGATACATTTTATTTTTTCCAAATTCTCAATTTATCACTATATAAGTTTTTTTTTTTCATTTATGAAACAAATATTAGGTAGGAGGGGTAAAGAAATATTAAAGAAGTAACAGTCGAATATCCATGCTCCACATCTTTGTATTTTGTAAATAATTTTTGAAATATAAATATTAAAAAATAATATTTATAAGTATTAATTTGAATTATATCTCCCTCACTCTAGCGCTTTTCAACCAAAACAATAATAATTATATTTATATATCTAATGTGTTCACAAAATAATTATTATTATATTTATATATTTAATGTGTTCAAAATTCACATCCAAAAGTCCACCTAGAATAAAAGAAAGGCTTCATAGTCGTGAGGTATACATAATTACTAGAATATGTATATCGTTCTTAATCATTTATCAATGGCGAGATTTAAATATTTAAGAGAATATTGATGGAGATTATAGGAGGTTTTGGAAAATGGTGAGAAACAAGAATTTTTTGAATTTTTTTGGATTAATTATAATATTTATATTTGAGTTATGAAAATCTAGAATTTAGGAATAAGAAAGTTAAATATTTTATGTTTTATATTTTTTTTTTGTAATTTATGTTTATATTATTCTAAGTGGATATAAAAAAATTATTAATAGTGTGTATAATTATAAAATGGAATGCACCTGGGCAGGTAGGTGTAGAAGAGGTCATCTTTGATTTTGGAGAGAAAAAGATGGCATTTTTCGTCTAGGGTCTTTGGAGGAGGACGAATAATCACTCGGAATTGGTAGCTTTAATGCAAGGTATTGAACTCATGTTTGATCTTCATCTTGATTCGTTCCAAGTTTATGTTGACTCTTGGATCACCATTCAATTAATGCAAAACATTCAGTGAAAAAGGAAGGAGGTCGAAAAGCTCCAAAAAATAATTTTGTCATTTATCCTCGATATCTCAAAAATCCAATTCTTTCATATAAGGCATCAGAACAACATCCTCACCGACAGGAAAGCCAACATTGGCACCAAGCTTAAGCAATGAGAATTATTGATGAATAACTCAACAAAACCCATTGTTAAATGGATGAGTTGCTTCCAAATATAGTTCTTATGCTTTATTTCACCCCTCTTTGATCATTAATTGGGCTCACTCTTCGTGGTAAGGGGAGATGGGACAGAACCGGCGTATCTGATGAAGCATTTATGAAGGGTGGGGCAGGTGATTCACAAAGGTGGCGGATGGGTGTGAGCAATGCATGCTCCAACCTAGTCTCCATTACCATCATCCTCTTTACTTGCTTTCAAGGCAAGAATTATCTCAAGACAACCTTTTGTTCAGTTATGAAGGATTTTCCATATGTGTCGGGCCTTACTCATTTAAGCAGTGTTCATTCCCATTTTGGCCGCATAAATGTGACTGGTAGAACAAGGAGTAAAGTTGGGTTTGTTATACTGGAGAGGCCTCCTTTCGAAGGACGTATCAGAGCCATGGAAAAATTGTCAGTTGAGCTTTCGTCCGCAGAGGAGAAAGGCACGGAGGGTGTTCTTGATTAAATTCGAGACTTGAAAAAGGACATGGTATAATTTAGGAAGATGTTATGATGTGTATCTGAGTTCTCGAACGCGGTTTTGGAAGAGGATAGGAGGACTGCGTTGGACATTTATTGTCTAGGTTCCCGCATGGATGATATGGAAAGTGGGTACCGGGTGCAAGTAGATGAACTTGAGGTATTCGTCGTGGTTTGCGGGAAATGGAGAGGACACTAAGCCTCAAGCACGAGGAGATGTGACAGGAAGTGGCTGAGTTGAAGTGTTCCCATCATGAGCAGAGAATGAACGCAAATCAAAGAAATGAAGCTCGCTTTGTTCAGTTAAACGAAATGATGGAAGACTTGCAAGTTGACATCAACAAGCTAAACAGGGGAATTAGCGGGTCTTCTTGTGAGAAGACTGATGCCACTCCAATGGATGAAGTTTCTACTCTCCAGTTGAGTGAGGACAAAAATTGAGTGCAAGAATGATGTCCTCTGTCTCTATTTTCAGTTATATATATATATATATATATATATATATATATATATATATATATATATCGTAAATATGATGTGGTTAGTTTATCAGAGTTCTCTAATGTTCGTTTTTGCACAGACCTTGTTGTTATCTTTCTCTAATGTTCGTTTTTGCACAGACCTTGTTGTTATCTTTTTGGAGCCCGCAGGCATTTATAAATCCTAGTTTTTATAATATAAATATACTTTTTTTTTTTTAACAAAATGGAATGCACTAGTATATTGGGTGGTATATTTTTTTAATAATGGTTTTAAGGATTTAAAAAAAATAGACTTTTATAATTAATGATTTTTTTAAAAAAATAGAATTTCATTGGGGGTAATTGTACTTGAATCTTCTATAGTTAAAATGAAAAAACTTTCATGAAACTTCTACTTAAGGAATTTGATCTTTTTATAAAAAAATATTTCATGCCTTATGGCTTACATTCTTTAGGGTTGTAATTTTAAGGTTTTTCACTATCTCCTATCACTTTTGGTATATACATTGATAAGTTAAGAAGTTATTTTGAAAACACAAGTTGTGTTGGGAGGAATTTGGTTGGTATAATCATCATCATTATTCTATATGCTAATGATATTGTTCTTATGGTGACTTGTGAGAAGTCCATATGATCTTGGCAAAGCACCTAAAAATTCTTAAGGATTTTTTTCTCTAGTAAAGGTATGACTACCTATTAACTTTGGCAATACAATGGTGATAATCAAATCTCATGTATGACAACAACAACTTGGAGAAAGTAACTTCATACAAAAAGAATCCTGCAATCCATTTTCATCACAAGATTAACTAGAATTATAGCATTGACCAAATGATTAATGGAGGGTATAAATCTTATTATGGATTTGAAAATAGCTATAAATCAATAAACCTTTGGCTTTGGGATAAGAAGAAACCCCTCTTTGATACTCTTGTCATTCATATTGTCTTTTATGGATGTGAAGCTTGAGAATCACTCAGAAGAATAGAGCAAAACATTTTATAACATATTATATCAAAACTAAAGGCAATATACCCTATCCTATCATGATCATAGAAACAGGTCTCTGCCCCCACAAGCTGAACAACTTACAGCACTCAACCACTTGAGCTAGCCATTAATATATACATTTTCTTCCGTATTTTTTATTTTTTATTTTTAAAAATTAAAAATTAACTCAAATGCTTTATTTCATTTCATGCATCGACGTACCAATCTCAATTTTACGGCTATAACAGAGACTGAGGGACATTTTTATCTCGCATCAACTTACTTCGTTCTATATGGTCTTGAGTCTCCATCCTGGATTTCATTTGAATCACCTGCACTCTGAACCTCCATGTAAAGTTGAAGCGCCTTCCTCTGCATCAGTTTAAGCGTATTGAGAAATCCATTATTCCTGGAAGGTGTCATCCTCTGCGTACAACCCAACATCTCAATAAAATCCGGCGTGAGACCGAGGATTTGAGAAGGTGAGCACCCTGAGAGCCCTTCAAGCAAAAGAGCAGCCACGCCCCTTGTCAGAGCAGAATCAGAATCCGCTTCATAGTACACCTTGTTGTCAGCCATGAATGCTCTCACCCACACCTGGGACGCACACCCTTCAACTTTGTTCTCCTTGCTTTTAAATTCTTTCGCCAGGGGCTTCAGATTTTTCCCATACTGCAAGACTTGCTTGAATTTTGAACGAGTTTCGGGCACTTCCTCGAACAGTTTTATAATCTTCTTGAGTTTCGGTGGGAGCTCTTCAACAGCTTGTAGGTTGAGGATTCTGTGAACAGGAGATACTGCGGCTGTTGATTGTTTTCTGAAGATGGGTTTTCTCAGGGTTATAGAAAAGGTAATGGGTTCTACACGGCTTAAAGGGCGAACTGATATTGGGACGGTGGGAAACGCAGCAACAAAATGTGAAATCGCCATTGAGTTGAGATAGTTCATCAATACTGTAGGCAAAGACAGAGTTCATCAAAATGTTTCATCATCAAATCGTTTTATAAACAAATTACAAAACTAGTATGGAAATTGGGGTCAACTGTTGGCAGCATTGTAATTGGATAGTGATTATATGCAATGGATGGCTAACTTGTCTTTGAAGAAATTTTCGACAGCTACTCACGCAAATAGAAACTTAATGATTGAGATAAAGAAATCTGTATTCAACAATGACAGGTAGTGTTCTTGGTCAATGACTGCGAAGAACCTATATTCAACAAGGAGGGTAGCGTATACAGTTCGATTTATAAGCGCTAATTACGCCTTAAGACGTTCTACTCTCCTTATAAACATAATTTTCAGGACCGTCCAATCCATTCGACAACTATAGATTCCATCTGTGTCGTCCTATTCCATCTCTTCTCCTATGCATTTTTCTAATTTCTGAGTGCCGTGTTTTAATCCTCCAATCTATCGCCTTAATTTCTAAGCTGTCTTAGTCCGCAAACTTGTCGCCTTACAAATTGAAGCCTTACAAATTGAACATGTTACAGGGCTCCCAGCACGTCCAAAAGTCTTATAAAAAAATAAAAAAATTGCACGTTAAAAAAAAATTAATTTTAATTTTGACATTTTATAAAAAAAGTGCAATAATTATATTAAAATTATAAAAAAATTATAATTTTTAATTTTGACATTTTATGAAAAAGTGCAATAATTATATTAAAATTATATAAGAAGTGTTAAGTTTCGAACTGCTCCTCAAATATTTTTAATTCAGTGTTCAATTCCTAACGTGGTGCTAGCATTAAATGTGTCATTAAATATCTCTCTATAAAGAAGAAGGAAAAATAGTTTGGGAAGAGTCGATTGATGGTACTCTACTCTTTAATGGATGTGCTCATTTCCTTGAAGACTAAGCTGGTTTCCTTGTTGAAACAATTGTTTTGTTTCCTTGTTTTGAAGGTTTTTCATGTATAGCAGATATGTAGTGCTTTGTTTATTTGGAGGGTAAGGCTTTAGAGTGTCTATGTAATCTGGAAAAGTACTTTTTGATTTTACATAATAGCAAAAGTACAATTTTTTTCTCCTTGAAAAAAATTCCAGTGGGATTGGCCATCTCTATTTGCAAATTTGCCCCTTGAAAAAATAAAAATAAAAACTATTAAAAACATTGTTACGAACTTATCTCCCACTATTCTCATATCTAATCTCAACAAGTTTTGAGATTTATTTGTTTCTTGATTTATTTAATAACAAAAGGACAAACTTGATAGGTTAGCGACTAACCGAGTGAGCATTACATCTGAATTTATGAGTCTCCATTACTAAGCATATCATAGTGATACATGATACAACTGGGTTGCCTTTTGTTCACATCAAATTGTTTAATCCATGATCTTCATGACAGTTTTGAGCATGGAAAAATTTTAGTTGTAGTCTCGACTCCAGACAATTCAATGGTTGTACCTACATCCACTACAATTCTTTGTATAAATGGAATCCCCATGAAGAGGATCAAGCGGGCTTTGGGTTTCAAAATGATTCCTTCGGGTGCTTGTTATTTTGTTAGTCTGAATAAAACTCTTCTTCAATTGTATTTATATTTACCTGATTTACTTTCTATTGATCATACCATTGAACGAGTTATTTTCTCTCTATTAATTTCTGAATATGTAATGTATTGATGAAGGGTGTCGTATCACTTCAAGGAAATTCCTTGAGGCATCCTATCCTGTCAAAACTCAATGCTCTACTCACCCATTAAGATTAGTCCCTATCCCATCCACCATTACAAGAAAAGAATTGTTGTGTCACGTCATAATTTCCTTTATCAACCACAAAATTTCTCACCAAGATAGATTTTCACGACTTACTATACACACATTCATTTAACAAACATGTTGTTCTTCCATTACTCGTTGCATTTTCATAGTAGGTGTTTCTTATAGGAAATAGCCCATGCTTCCCACTAATGCTAATAAGAAGTCTTTCCCCAATTCTATAAATACATTTCAGCAACACTAAATCATCTCACCAAAAAACAATAAATCCAAATGTTGCAAATTAAAAAAATGAAAATGGGTAAATGTTATATAAGAATGAATATCTTTGGCTTGGAAGGAATATGCGGGCAGATTTGAGAGTGCAGAGAGGGAGCTTAGAGAAAGCCACGTGTAATAAAAAAGGAGATTTTGAATAAAATATCAGGTTGCGGAGGCTAGGACAAGGTACGGTCATCCAGATATATGAGTGTTTATACAATATTATAAAGATTCAAGTCTAGATATTAGAAACCTGGATCTGGATGTAATGTCCCCATTCAAATAAATTCATAACAAGAAGTTCCATCAATCCTACAAGTTCCCTAGGTTGGATGGAGACATGAGAATTTGTAATAAGGGAGCTAATAAATGGTGTTTGGACATTAAAATGGAATAAATATTTAATAAAGGAGATGAATAAATAAATACAAGAGAAAATCAAAGTGGCAATGGTTCATGAAGACACATGGAGGTTGTGGGGCCCACACAAGCTAGAAATTTTGTGCCACATGGAATCCTCCTCTTGTAAATTAGAATCTATGGGAAGCCTAAGGTTTTTGGGAAGAGTTAGAAGGCTCATACACTTGGAAATAAGCATCATAGGTCAAATTTGGATGGAGATGTAACTCCCATAGAAGAGGAAGATTCAAATGGGGAATTAGTGAACACTTGGACTAGATTCCCTAACGTATATGACAAAAATGATGAAGATGCTATGACACCTATGACAATTTGCAGACTTGATTGCTGAGATCTTACCATTATGACATGTTATGCCTAAATCTAGCAACCAAGAGGGTGCTCATGGGAGTTAGGGAATCCCGAAGGACTCATACTCGAATTAGTGGAAGGTGGAAGGCTAGGAAGGGGAGGACACATGGAAAATCATAAACCACCCCCAAATTTGAATTGGCTTGGAGTCTTTGGATGGATTTGCAACCTTCGAAGGCTAAGGATGTTTATAAAATATAGGGATCAACCAAGAGAAGGCCTTTTGACCATTTTGAGAATTTTCATTTGTTAAGAGAGCTAGTGGAAAACTAGTGTACTTGCCTTAGCCAATTTCGAGGGTGAAAGATTCCCATCCTAGTTAGTGTTTGGAAAGGACACTCAGACCTTTCATGGAAAATTTAATGGAGTCTTTATTTGCAGGTGTAAGCTATAGGGAAGCTCGTGGTTTCTTCTAATGCAGCTCACTCCTTCAACCACTTCCATTTTTCATTGCATATTCTTGATCCTTGACGAGAGGTGCTTTTGGTGAGCTATTGTAATATTTGGGGGAGATTATAATGCCCCATTTATTTTGTAATATGAATAAAATTATGTTTTCTTCATCTTCAGGAAGTTTCAGGTCGAGATTCCAAGTGGAAATGTATAAATCTGATTTTTAATGAACAAATGGTGTCATTTCCTGACTATCTTGATGTATATAACTGAAATATTGATGTACTCGAATGGAAGATAATTTATATGATGTATTTATAATTAATGGACTATCATTAATGATCTGCACAAGTTTCATGTTCAGTACTTAAGCATTTTGAATCATCTTGCTCAGTTTTATAATATTTGAAGAAGATTTAATGCCATTTCCTCCAAGGTCAAAACTAGTGATTTTGTAGCTGTTGGGAGAGGATTATAACAGACTTTAAAAACTGAATAATGATGCACATGAGACCTTAATATTGTCCCTTATACATCCCCTTCCTCTGTTCATAAATTCGAGTGGGTTTGCAAGCATTTGGAGAGCCATATTCAGTATTTACCCTAGGAGGATTTGAACCCCAAATTGCTAGTAAAATTCCATACATTGGACAGAATCTTAAAGGAGTTTGTAGAAGTATTTTGATGCTCCTAAAACATCCCTAAAAATCATAAACAATTCCTAATATCATTCATACACCTTCTCATAATATTTGGGAGCTTTTGGAGCAATTTGGAGACCTAGATATCAAAACTAGTCAAAGGTCGAACTAGGAAAAAAAGTTGAAAATTTCACTATTTTAATAAATTTCAAAAAGGGACATTACAAGTGGTATCAAAGCATGATATTGGCACCTGATGGTCTTAACAAGGAACCAAATAAATAATCCACCACCCTTAGAGCCTGAAGTTGAAGAGGTTCTTGTTGAAGAGGAAGTAGTATGAGAAGAAGAGTATATTGCTGAAACGATGACTAAGAAAGGAAATGAAACCTCAGAACATGAGGAGGAATTTATTACAGTCACAATTTTTTTTTTTGAATACCTTTCAAGTGGCATCAGAGACATGAACAAATAGATGATGAAAGGATTCAAATTGATGGCTAGCCAACTTGGAGGCAAAGGAGTAATGGGAGGTAGCAGTAGTTCACATTCAAAAGAAAAGAAGACTATGGGTGGGCATATTTTCTCAAGCACAGGACTCCGTAATAGACCTAATGAATTTTAGAGCACACCAATTCCTACTGCACCTAAATTCCTTGTGCCCAGAGAAGACCCTAACACCCCATTTGACATGGATGAATTGGTAAAAGAATGGGAAACGTTGAGTGAGGATTGTAGAAGGACTCTACCATTTGACCAATACTTTACTGTCACAAACAAACTCAAGAAGAGAGAGGATAATAGGGCTCTATTCCAAAACAAATAATTAAATTGTGCTATTGGTAATATGCCGCTTCCTACTTTTGATGGTTCCTCTCAAAGTTCTGCTAACACTTCGGTGCAAAAACTAGATGTGTATTTTCAGTTGAATCCAATGGTGGAAGAGGATGCCTTAAAAATGGTAATTTTGCATCTAGAAGGAGATGCCAATGAATGGTGGTTCCATGGTATGAAAACTTTGGGACATGATTAGGTTACTACCTATGGAGAATTTGTTGACATGGTGTTAGAGAGATTTGAGCAAAAAGACCCAGAATTACCTTTCAAACAACTAGCCCAATTGAAGCACGTGGGAACTCCTCTTGATTACATATTAGAATTTCAAAAGTTATCAGTCAAGGTGGCTGATGTATCCATGGGAAGGTTAGTATTGATGTTCACTCAAGGTTTGGCTGAACCCTTAAAAGGTTTATTTAAATCCAACAAACCAACTACATTGAAGGATGTTATGAGCTTGACTAGAAACCTCCAAAATGTGCTTCCTAGAACTAGATTTCCTCCCAAGCCTAACTTTAGATTTGAAAAGAAGCCTTGGAAAAGATATGCATTTGAAAAGAAGCATTGGCAAAGGGATACATTTGAAAATAATAATAAAGAGGGATTTAATAGGGAATAACTTAGAAGAAAAAAATTGTGCTACACATGCTTTCAGCCATGGGCACTGGGGCACAAATGTACTAAGGAAAAGGCTCAATACATTGAAGTATTTTCTAATAATGATGAGTATGAGGGGGGTATGGATGAAGAAGGACATATTTCAGATCAAGAAGAGGGATATGATACAGCAAAAGCAGGCTCCATTACTAAGCATATCATAGTGATACATGATACAACTGGGTTGTCTTTTGTTCACATCAAATTGTTTAATCCATGATCTTCATGACAATTTTGAGTATGGAAAAAATTTAGTTGTAGTGTCGACTCTAGTCAATTCAACAGTTGTACCTACATCCACTACAATTCTTTGTATAAATGGCATGCCCAGGAAGAGGATTAAGCGGGATTTGGGTTTCAAAATGATTCCTTTGGCTACCTGTTATTTTGTTAGTATGAATAAAACTCTTCTTCAGTTGTATTTGTATCTACCTAATTTACGTTCTTTTGATCATAGCATTGAATGAGTTATTTTCTCTCTATTAATTTCTGAACATGTAATGTATTGATGAAGGGTGTCATATCACTTCAAGGCAATTCCTCGAGGCATCCTATCATGTCAAGACTCAATGCTATGCTCACCCATTAAGATTAGTCTCTATCCCATCCACCATCACAAGAAAAGAATGGTTGTGTCATGTCATAATTTTCTTTATCAACCACAAAATTTCTCACTAGGATAGATTTTCATGACTTACTATACACGCTTTCATTTAACAAACCTGTTGTTCTTCCATTACTCGTTGCATTTTCATAGTAAGTGTTTCTGGTCTATATATACTTCTCATGCAAGCCACAGAAGTGAGGGAGAGACCATCCAGAGCATTCCACATCAACAACAAAGAACCTCCTTCAGAAACCTTCCTTTTAGCACTCGAGGAAGACGGAATGCGAGACATCTTTCTGGAGCAAAATTCAAGAGGCTTTGTGTCTTAGTTAAGGCTCCCAATTAATGTTGCAACGAGTCTACTTCCAGCTGAAGGATAAACACCATCTTGCCCATGCCCATGCGTCCTCTTATGATATTCGGTTGAGGACATCTCATTCCTTCAACAACTCCATTGGGTCATTCCATAGTGGGTAAGGATAACGAGTCTAGGGGATGAGATTAAAACTTTGCTTACCGTTCCCATTTTGCACAACTCCTAAGGCAAGGTTGACACCTCTATTAGCTAGCTCATCTTCGGTTCTATTGTTTTCTCTTAGAATATGAAGGAAGTTGATCTCATGAGGAGTGTTTAGATGAGAAATTCGTTTGTATATTCTTTTTCACCGAGGAGTTCCTTTGACATAGCCATCTCTCATTTTTTGAATGACATGTCTTGAGTCTCCAAAGACCATTAGATTACCTATGTTTAATTTAGGGACAATTTCTAGGCCAAGAAGTAGGTCTAACCATTCTGTTACGTTATTAGATTTTTCTCCCAATCCGCAAGCAAAGGATCTTACAATCTTTCCTCCAGGATCAAAATAATCCCCCCCGCACCTGCCTCCCTTGGCTACTAAAATGAGGTATTTACATTATAAAAGAAGCAACATTTCATGAAACAAGTCTTTCACTATCTTATTATTGGATAGTTTTATGCACCTAGATACCTCATGGTGAAATAGGATATATCAATATATTATAGAAATGAGAGCCATCTAATTTTTTGGTTGATATTGGATAGAGTATTGGTTGTGAATGTATTTCATGGTTAATTGAAAATTTTCTAAGGAACTATTTTGTTTAACATCCCCTATTATATCTATATTGGAACAATAATAAACTTTTATTTGCATTGAAACATTGCCTTAGTTTGCAATTTAATTTATAGTAAATAAATTATGTAGTGGGACCAAAATAAGAGATTTTGCAAGATGGGCATGATACACTACTTCGAACAAGTGTATTTTACATGAAGTGCTCACTACTATTATAATATTTTTTATTCTTGTGATCATGTATATCATATTATAAATGTAAATAAATATATTACACTTTAGTTCTATCGTTTGTAGATTGAAGATGGAGAAGTCTAACAAAATCAAGCTAATCAACAAAACAATCCAAATAAGATATTTATGACATCCCGAGTAAGTAATAAAAAAATGATTTTGGAAGCATCTCAATCATTGATAGCAACTCGAGATGAATGACAATCAATATAATTGAATATTACAAGTTTTATATTTTAGGATTTTTTTACCTAAAATTTAAATATAAAAAAGTAAAAAATTGTTTATTGTAGACCTTTATATTATCCAATTTTCTATGATGATGGGTTATCAATAATCGTGAGACAATTTGTTTATCATGGACCTTGTTTCATTTTGTATGATAAAATGTTCATTATTCTTATAGAATGTAATGCATTTTTTATTCTATTTTAGTGTATGATGTTGTAAATGTTACATAACTGATTAAATATATACATCATTTACATTATTCCAATGAACATATCCATAATCAATTGGCTTATTTAATACATTAATTCAATGATTCTAATTAAATGAATTAATTAAAATATAATTTAAGGCAATATTGTTATATTCAATATTTGAATATTCTAATTAATAATTAAAATTTTACATTTAAAAAAAGAAACAAAAAATTGCATTTTATACATGCAAAAATATGAAATAGCACACATGGAATTCTAGCACTGAAACATATTGGTGCATTTTATGTATTGCTACACACCTATGTTTAAATTGCTACACACTGTCATTTGTATGCACCACTTCATGTTCAATAGATAAGCATTAGTATGCATAAGATTATAGCATGGGCTAATGCTCCTTCAAGTACACAGATTGGTGCTCTCTATATGTATTAAACCACTTGTGTTATTTATAAAATAAAAGCATAAATGCAATGAATGTTTATTAATGAATTTTTAATTTATGAAGAACCGATCATCGTAATTATATTAAATGTACTAATGTCCCTTATCACAACATCAACACAATTAATTTTAATGATACAATTCATGGTGTTGTTAATATAGTGAATGTGTATCAATTAATTTGTAATTAGTGAAGAATTTAAGGTCATAACTATATTAAGTGCACTAATGCTCCTTATCACAACATCAACACAATTACCTTGAATGATACAATTCATGTTGTTGTTACTAAGGATTTCATGACATACATGGAGATATATGACACTTGTGCTTAATAATATATAGTTCACTAGTACTTTATTGTATCTGGTATGCATTGGTGAACCTTAAACCATGCTGCACCCTACCATAAGATGCACAATGTTGAAAAAACATTTGCAAAAACCATGGATCATTTAGATTTTTAAATTATAATAAACCTCCTCAAAAACTTATACTAAAATTTTATTTAATTAGTAAAAAGATTAATTCTACCAAATCTTATAACACTAAAAACATATTTTTATTAGTGTTTTATTTGTAGTATATTTTATATAATCGAATGGCATACATTGCATTCAATCAAGTTTATTCACCTTGCACACAAAAACCATTGCACAAATTTCCACGTATACTACGAAGTTATGTATGTGTTGTTATTGAATATATGAAAATGTAATTTATGCAAAAGTGAAAAAGTATAATTATGACTTACAAAACCAATTCTTATATATATATAAGAGTAAGTTTGATGGATAGATGTTTTTGTGAGAAAGTTTAGGAATGTTTTGAAATTAAATCTCTAAGTCCCTTAAAGTTATTAACCGATATTTTAACCAGAAATTATTTAAAAATCCAACTTGAAAATCAAAAACATAAATATGAATTTCATAAAAACAATTAATCAATTAATTTTCACTATAAAATTTTCCAAAGTTTTATAAGAATAATGTTCAATTAATGTGGTTCTAGAGTCTATTCAAAAACCCTTATCTTTTTTTCCAAAAAAATCATTATTATACTTATGAATTGGTTGAGGACGAAACATTTAAATGTTGTTTACTATCATAGAAAATTGAAAAAAAAATAATTCATTCTAATTCCACATCGATTATTAAGTACTTCATCAAAATTTGAGGATACCATGATTTTTAAAATCAATCCCTTTGGTCCATCTCCAGATAAACTATCATCACCTTTAAAATTGATCTATGAAGGATAAAGTGATTTTTAAATCAATCCCTCAAACTATCATAACCTTTAAAGCTGATCTATAAAAGGAGGATGACATGATTTTTAAATTTGAGGATAACATGATTTTTTACATCAATCTCTTTGGTCCATCTCTACACAAACTATCATAACCTTTAAATTTGATCTATGGATATTAATGTCTTGAATACAAACTTTTTCATTGTTAATCTCACTTGTCCAAACTACCTATAAATTTCAATTTCTTTGTAATAATACCACCAGTTGCTCTTAGTATGTAGGTGGTGCATAACAAGGTTTTCAAATTAAATCCTTAATGTAAAGGAAGCATTAAGTTCCTACATATTTCTAAAGGATAAAAACATTAATAATGTATTTTTTATATCACTAATAAAATTAATAAAATGAGAAACATGTAATTTCCCCAATTTAAAACTTTTCCTAATTTAGTCAATTTTCAAAACTTGGACTAGTAAAGCCTCAAATTGTCTCAAATGATCCCAAATCTTTCGAATGGTGTATGGAGTGGATTCAGATTTATTTGGACACATTAAAGAAGATATTATATGCTTGGACACATTCCAAATACTTCATCAACTTGTATTTACAATTAGATAATGAAAGGCATACTTTCTAGGAAAATCGATGTTGAAACCCCCAAGGGTAGATGGCTCCAAAAGACTCCTAAGGATTTTGAATTGGGACTGAGAGTGTTTGAAGGGTATTGATACATAAAAAATAAGCTTATGGATCCTTGGAAACTCTCAAAATACTTCTACAACATTCATTTAACATCGGGATAAAATAGGGAAATTTTGTAGTAAATTCGAGGTTTAAACCCCCAAGAGTAGAGGTCACTAATGGCTTCCCAAATGCAGTACGACCCTCCAAACTTTCAGAACAGAGACATGGATTAGTTAAAGGAATTAAATGGGAACCCAAATGCATAATTAATCAGTTTCTAAAGGCTGCTGCAACTCCCATAAATCATAGGTTTGTGGACATGTCTTCACATAGGGGGAAATGATAGGAAACTTCACCACTTGCTATGAAATTCGAGATTTTTGTTCCAAAGGCTTATGTAATGTCTATGAAAATTCTTCAGGAAATTAATGACTCTCCATACATCATAAAATCCACAGATATTAAATATAGAAACTTCAAGCTCTCATAACAAGATATAGGGAAAATGGCACCAATTATGCATTGTTTGGTATTTTTACATAGTTGCATTGGTATTTCAACCTGAGATTCTTCTGAGCATAAAATACATATCAAATATATCATATTACAATTAAATGGTGTATCTTGGACTCTCACAAAGAGGTCAGCATATCACCATGTGCGCCCTTCCTATGAGAGCCAAAATATGCAGAGAAACGTGAGATGGAGATGGGAACAAGTTGAAGAAGAAAGAATCAAGAGCTTCCCTATAGATTCAACTTGCAAACAAATAAATCCATTGTATCTCCAAATGAAATGTCTAAATGGCCTCTCCAATTTCCAATTAGGATGAGAATCTTTCACCCTCGAAATTGGTACTAAGGCAAGTAGAGTAAACACTCCACTATCATGGACAAGCTAGAAGCTCTCCAAATTGCAAAGATGCAAATTAAAAATGATCAAAAGCTCCTTTCTTTCTTTGTTCTTGCCTTTTATAAACTTATCAAGTCCTCCATGGGTCGAATTCCTTCCAAAATCCTCATGCCAACTCAAGTTGGGAAGAGATTACAATGTGTGCCACTTGTCCAACAATTCCTAGTCTCCATCTTCCCTCAATTCGAATGGGGAAGCTTCTTAGCTTCCATAACTCCCTTGTGCACCCTCTTGGAGGATATTTTTAGCCCTGACATGTCATATATGTCATATGTCAGCAATCGGGTATGAAATTTGTCATAGATGTCATAGAATCTTCATCATTGTTGTCATAAGAGTTAGGGAATCTAGCTCCAAGTGTCACAATTCTTCTAAGATGCCCCTTCCTCTTACATGGGAGTTATTATTCCACGCCAATTCAACCTTACATGACTCATGCCATGAATAATACCTCTTAAACTCCCCCAAGTATGTTACCCTTCATCTTGAACTCGAATTGGTGAGAGAATCATGCCAAGTGTAGTGAGGAATCTTGCCACATGTGGATCGCACAACCTCTTATGTGCCCTCATGATCCAATGCCACCTTATTTTCTTTGTATTATTATTTAATTGACCCATTTAATGTGAATTTGTATGTCTAAGGTTATTTTGGGTCATGTAGCTCCTTTACCCCAAATTTTAATGCTTCCACCCCCAACCTAGGGAACTAGTAATTTCCCTCCATGATAGTTCACTTGGATGGGAATATTACAAACTTTGAATTGGGAATTTTCTCTTTATATGACCCACCTTGTCCATTTGGATCTAATTTTGCATTATTACCTACTTGGACATCATGCTTGGCAATTATTTAACCCTTAGCATCAATTTGACAAACTATCATGTCTATCGCCAAGGGGCTTAGGCCATTGTGACCTAATGCAAAATTTTGGGATGATGACAAAATATTAACAAGGTAACCTTTCTTATGTTAACTTCATTTTTATAAAACTAAAAATATTAACAATGTGACATTTCTATGTAAAACTAAACATGTTAACAATGTAACCTTTCTCATATAAACCTCATTCTAACTTAAATATACTTAATAATGTGACATTTTTCTAAACCTCATTCGAACTTAAACATAAACTTCAATAATGTGACATTTCTCTATCACTATTAAAACTAAACATGTCAACAATATGACCTTTTTCATGTCAACAATATGACCTTTCTCATGTCAACGTCATTCTATCTTAAATATAGAGTCCTTGTTCATTGAAAAACAAAAATAAATGAAATTAAAAGCATTAACAATGTAACATTTCTCTATAAAACTAAAAACATTAACAATGTAACCTTTCTCATATAAACCTCATTCTAACTTAATAAACCTCATTCTAACTTAAATATACTTTAATAATGTGACATTTTTCTAAACCTCATTCTAACTTAAATATAAACTTTAATAACGTGGCATTTCTCTATCACTAATAAACCTTTCTCATGTTAACAATATGACCTTTCTCATGTCAACGTCATTCTAACTTAAAGATAGAGTCATTGTTCATTGAAAAAACAAAATTCTAACTTAATAAACCTCATTCTAACTTAAATATACTTTAATAATGTGACATTTTTCTAAACCTCATTCTAACTTAAATATAAACTTTAATAACGTGACATTTCTCTATCACTAATAAACCTTTCTCATGTCAGCAATATGACCTTTCTCATGTCAACGTCATTCTAACTTAAATATAGAGTCATTGTTCATTGAAAAAACAAAAATAAATGTAGACAGTGTCATAACAAGCACTATTAAGAGAGAGAAAAGAGTGGAAAATGCAAGCTTAGCATATACATAATGTGGACTAATTGTCTTTGATTATATTTCGATATGTATCATGTTTTTATTTATTTATTTATTGTATGTTAAATATATATATATATGATATAAAAGTTCATTAATCTCCTTATGCAAAGTCAGAGTTAAAGTCAAGTTTTAAAGTTTCAAGTTAAAAGCAGGGAAATTTTTAGGGTCGAAATTTTGCCAATTGATTATTTTTGAGGTCTTTTTTCAAAAAATAAATTCGCTATTTGGTCATTTTTAGTTTCTAATATCGCCTATATTTACATAAAATGTGTTTTTTTATAATAATATTTGCTAAAATTTACAAGTTTTAGTATTAAATCGTATGTTTCATATTTAATATTTGCCTAGCACTTGGTCAAAAAGGTTGAGTAAGTTACAAAGAGGCCATATATCATGCACAACATATTGAATTATTTTCCAAAGCACCGTGCTTATAAAAGATGTATTTACTTTAAGCTTACAAAGTGTGGGATAATGTTTTTTTTTTTAAATGTTTCTCTCCCTACTTATCAAGAAGGAAGAGCTCAGCAAATCAAAATCAATAGATCTTGAGAAATAAGTTGGGAGAAGCATATTATGTGATTTTTTCAAACCTGATGATGAGAGCAAATATATCTGTCCTTGCAAGTTCATAATGGTCCTCAGCACATTTTGCTCTATCGCATAGCATTTGTAATGTTAATTAGAAATTTCAAAAAAAAAAATGGAATGTAATTTATATTTTTAAACATTGCATAATCCAACTTAACTTATGTTTTTTAAACTAGTTTACTTATGTTTTTTAAGCAAGTTTGTAGTCGGATTTTTTAAAATGTTTTGGATATGGATTCTTTATGGATTTGTATTAAGGCGGAATTATGATAATATACATTTTAATTATTTCCATATCATATTTTGAAGACAAAGAAAGTCATTATTAGGAGCGTGAACTATAATAGGCTCTATTTTCCAATGAATATATATATATATATATATATATATATATATATATATATATTTTTAGCAACTAATCAATAAAGGTTTGATTAATTGAAATTCAATATTTGGCTGAAATTATAGGAAAGCAATGGAAGTTGATTTTCACCAATGTTGTTAGGCATTTGGTTAGTTTTGTGTCAATAGGTTTTTGGTTTAAATTCCCCTAATATATTGACAAGTTTATTACAAATTTCTTTTGTGAATGGGATCTTTAAAACAATACTTCTCACTTGTGTTTATCCGATCAAACGAACAACCTTCATGAAGCTTTTTGTCATGGGTATTGGAGGTCACGGGTTCAATTCTCATCACCCCACACATTCTTTAACGATAAGTCAACATAACTCAAAATAAGAAGGTTGGAGGAGGGATTAGATGAATTTGGATTACTGGTGGACAATTGGGTTTCTTAATGAAGGAGTACATTACTCACTAGGTTAGATAGGGTTTTCTAGATGAAGGTGTACGATATTCCCTAAAAAAGTGCACCAGCACATGGAGTAGGAGATCACCTTACTAGAGAAGGTGTTCGGTAATCCTTGGTTAGGTGTTAGATGCCTCTTTTAGGAGGGGTTTTGTTTCTTTTATGTCATGTCTTTCCTCGAGGAAGGTTTGTACATTAATTCCTCCTCGAAACAAATGAGCAAGGAGAGAGTTGATGCATCGACTATTGGAGTAATCGAATCTTCAGTTCTCCTTCCGGCCGAGGTTTATCCTTCTGTAACAATTGTTTCTCCTGCTACAAAATGTGGATAGGGAGTGAGGTATGAGGCTGGTGGAGCCAAGAAGCGAAAAAAGATCATTAAGAGGAGGAATGGTGTAAAGCTAACGGTGGGGGAGGACTTATGGGTGGAGTCCATGATGGAGTATGCAGGAAAAACCTTAATTGGCAGGTTCTATGGGGTTAGGGTTAAGGAGGATAGTCTGCGGGAATGGCTGAAGGTATATTGGATTTTGGTTTGGGATTATATCCCTGAGTTTTTCATTATGACATGAGGATGGCTTGGCTTTAAACTAAGGCGTGATGAGGACACAGTGAAGGTTTTGGAGGTATGGCTTTGGGGGAAGACGTACCTGATTCTGAAACTATGGAATCCTTGCTTTGACCCTATAAGGGAGGTCAATAGGAAGCTCCGGTTTGGGTAAAAATCTCGGGCCTTCCTTTGGAACTCTGGAATGATTCGCTTCTCATGGCAGTGGAAAACCAAATTGGAAAGACTGTCTTGGTAGACCAGTCCTACAAATATCAGGTACATCGAACAGTGGCTAAGTTTTTAGTAGCAGTGGATCTCACCATTGGGCTCCCAGAGGCTATTGAAATTGAATTGGTAGATTTAAAGTTGAGCCAAACGTTGGACTATGTGAATTTACCCTTCAAATGCAGGAGGTGTCATGCTTATGGTCACGTCCTTAAGGAATGTGCCCTTACTTTCCATAAAAAAGTCTGGACCAGGAAGGATCCAGCTTCACCAATAGGATTCTATTGGGAAGAAGTAGCAAAGGATTCGAATGTAGGGTTGTTACCTTTTTCTCGGGTGAATGGAGAGGAAAATGAACTAAAATGGATTCCTTTGGAACCTTCTCTAGAAGAATTAGTTGACGCAAGGAAGGAACATTTATTACCGGGTCCTCTTTTGGTACAATCTAGCCAGGAACGAGGTTTTAAAGACAGTGTAGAACTTGAACCTATTTGGAAAGACCCTCTCTCAGCCGAGGATTCTAAAGATTGTGGTGGGATCGAGGGGCCAAATGTTTTGGACCTATATGCTGGAAAAACCGACCAGGGCACAGAACACACTCTAATAACTGATGGAATTCTTGGTACTCTCGGTGACTCCCTATTTGGCTCAAAAGTTCAAATTGCAGAACCCAAGGAAGGACGAATGGAGGAACAGTCTAAGTTAAAGACATGCGCAACACATTTATGCTTGAATGGTAAGTTGGATTCCCTTAAATCTTTGTCATTGCTGTTAAAAGAGGATAAGAATTTTAAGGATCTGGTTTTGTTAATCCCAGTCGCGAGTTGTGGTTTTTCCAGTCCTGGATATAGCAAGTCCCTTAGAAAACATAAAATGTTTATCAAAGATAGCTTTTTTAGTCGCAAGCCATCCCTCACTGATCTAGGAATCCCTCGGGTAAATTGGGATGCATCTAACTCATATGCTTTGAGATCAAAAGGATTTGTCGGACCTGGAATTTCAATGAACACTATTGGGTTGGGGCCATCTCCCCTGGCTCCCTAGGGCCTGGAAAAGAAGAAATAGCTCAGAGAGGATTTGAGCTTGAGGTTTACTGATTTTCCTACACCTAGGGCGCTTAGATTCAAGACCTCGTCTAAGGTGCCTTTATGAAACTCTTATCCTTTAATTGCAGAGGGTTAGATAGAAACCCCAAACAGCTGATGCTAGCAAGAGTAGTAAATTTAAATTGTATGGATGTTATTGTTATTCAGGAAACTATGTGTGGTGGCTCAGGGTTAGTAGACCGGTTAAAGATTCTATTGAAGGGTTGGTAATTTGTTTGGGCTGATGGGCGGGATTTATCTGTAGGTCTACTCAGGGGGTGGAAAGATAACTTGAGACTGATAAATTGTTTTTCTTTTAGTTATGGCCTGGTAACATATTTTAACACCAAGGAAATTACACTAGACTTTACTATTTTTAATATGTATGGTCCCTATAATAGGAAAATACCTTTCTGGAGAATTTCTTTGAGAAATCATTCCTCCTGGACCTGCCCCATATAATCGCAGGGGATCTGAATCTAACCCTGAGCAGGGATGAAATTTTGGGGAGAGGAGCTCGACCGGATCCCTCGGTTAGCTATAGGAAGAGGATAAATACTATTTGGGAATTGTATAAACGTCTAGGGGAGATGTTTAGAGGTTTTGGGAAGTTGTCTAGTGAAGGAGTAATTTTTTTCGAAGAGATTTATACAAAGCCTATTTTAAATAATCTCCCTTGTATTGTTCAAACAGTGTCAAATGTTTCTCATTGGATCAAGGAGGAATATAATCCCAAATTGTGTGCACCTATTACTCTGGAGGAATTGCAGACCGCACTAAAGAAATCAAAAAAGGAAAAGATTTCAGGGCCGGATGGCTGGACATCGGATTTCTTTCAAGCCTTTTTCGACCTCCTGGTAGAAGATATACTGAGATTTATTGAGCACAACAGGATTTCAGGTAAGATGCCCTACTGCATTAACTGTACTTGTATTGTTCTTATTCCTAAGGTGGACTCTCCGGTGTCTTTTGGGGACTTTCACCCAATTTCCCTTTGCAACTCTTTGTATAAATTAATCTCCAAGATTATAGCTGAAAGAATAAAACCTTTCTTGGCTATGTTTATTACTATGGATCAGTTTGGTTTCTTAGCAGATCGCAGCATTCATGAAGCGGTTGGCAGCGTTTAGGAGTGCCTTCACTCGATTAAGAGCAAGAAAAGCTCAACAAAGGTGCTGAAAATCGATCTTTCAAAAGTACATGATAGAACATGTTGGATGTATATCAGGCTGGTGTTGATTCAAACAAGATTCTCCTTATCTTTTGTAAACTGGATTTGGTCCTTCATTTCGACTATTCATTTTTCTCTTTTGATTAAGGGAGCGACTTCAAAGTTCTTCACTCCCTCAAGAGGCTTACAATAGGGGTTCCCCCTATCACCTTATCTCTTTCTCTTAGTTATGGATGGTCTTAGTAGATTGTTGAATGAGGCTCTTGGAAGCAATAGGATACAGGGTATCAGTTTTGGATACGTCACGGTAACTCACATTTGCTTCATGGATGATGCACTTTTCTTCTTGGGAAACTCAGTAGAAGAGAATCGAGATGTCAAAGATATGTTATGGCTCTTTAGTGCAGCTACAAGGATGGATCTCAAACTGGATAAATCGGCATGTTATTACAACAAAATGGAGGAAGAAGACTTGCAATATTTCCAGGCAATATTTCCCATGGAGCAATTACCTTTGAGCAAGGGTTTAAAATACTTGTGCTTTCACCTGAAACCTAATCACTATTGCCTCTCGGATTGGAATTGGCTTCTTGCGAAAGTTGAAAGGCATATTAATTTCTGGTGTAACAGGTTCTTATACAGAGGAAGAAAATCCGTGTTGATGCAAGGAGTGTTAAACAACATTCCAGTATATTGGATTATTATAGCAAAAATTCCCAAAGGAATATTGAATACTTTAAGGAAATTATTTTTCATATTTGTGTGGAAAGGGAAATCGGACAAAGGGATTCATTGGTCCTCCTGGACATCGATAGAAAAACCTAAAGAGGAGGGTGGGTGGGGACTAAAGGAGCTCCATACGTTTGGCTCTGCACTGGCAGCAAAATCAACATGGCAATTTATTGCCAAAGAGGGGAAGCATCATTCAATCCTTCAGCATAAATATTTGGGCAATTTGTCAATTTTCGAATGGATCAGGGATCCTTGTAAATCCTGTACGGGAGGGTCTTTGTTTTGGAATGCAATTGTGGAGGATTTCCCTGTAATAGGTGACTATCTGGCCTAAGAAGTAGGCAATGACATAAACGTAAAAATTGGAAAGGACAATCTGGTGGGTGTAAAAGGTTTGGTGGATATTCCCAGAGAAATAATTGATTTTCTTGAAGCTCGGAATATCTCATTTTTAGCCAATGTCGCTCAGAGAGGAAGGGAGGATTGTTTATTGAAAATGTGGAGTTAGGCGGGAGATCTGGATTTACTAGCGCAGTTAACAGAATAGTGGAAGAGTTTGACTGCAGCCTTGTCAAAAGGTTTTATACGTTTATCAAATAACCCAGACCTGTTAAAGTGGAATGGAAATGAAGATGGAGGAACATTCACAATGAAAATGGCCTATAAATTGATCTGGAAGGGTCGTATCCCAATTAGAATATGGTGGTGGAAGTCTCTTTGGGAAACATCAACTCCACACAAGTGTAAAATCCTAATGTGGCTTATTCTGAACGGTAAGATTCTGACTTGGGACAGCTTGAGAAAATGAAATTTCCATGGTCTTGGCAGGTGTAGTCTTTGCAGAAATGAAGACGGGACTTTAGAACATCTTTTCCTTGCCTATCCTTTCTCTAAACAATTTTGGAGCAGTATGGGGGTCTCTCTTGGTTTGATCTCTTTATGGGAAGCCGAATCATTTGAAACAAATTTAAAATCGTGGTTTGTTTCTCAACAACTGAAACCTTTGAGATGTATTCCTTTTTTGGTGGTGTGGTACATATGGATAGTCAGGAACGCTACAATTTTTTAGGACAACCTTTATCCAACCTTTTTTGTATTAGCATAGGTTCTATCAACATATAGTCTCTTCACAGATCGAGAAAGCAAGCCAAAGGGCAAAATTTCGAAAGAAATAAATAATGGAGAGGAAGAAACCGTGGGTTTTTTCGAAGGAGCATGTACGAAAGAGGCAAGAACCTGTGGTTTGGTTGGAGTTTTGAGACTTTCAAATGCCTACATAACTTTCAATGCTAATGGGGGACCTGGAACAAACAACCGAGCTGAGGGCTTAGCTCTGAGAATGTTGTTATAGCTTGCTTTGGAGGAAGTGTGGAGGAATAAGTGACTACTATCAAGATTTTTGGGGACTCGAAACTTTGGATCAATCATATGAGAAAGGATTACAGCATTAGAATTCTGAACCTTAAAAATATTGGGCAAAACCTGGACCGTATAGCTTCCTCTTTCTGCAAAATTACTTTTCAACATGTTTACAGGGAACAAAGTAAGGAATCAGATGCTTTATAAAAAGAAGGGCTGGAAAATGAAGTTGGAGTGTGTCTGATCACTACTGATAGAAATGGCCTATAGGAACACAAGAGAAAGATACTAGACTAATGGCCAGCAGGGTAATTTTTAGGGGCGAAATTTCGCCAATTGGCTATTTTTCGGGCTTTTTTTCAAAAAAAACAATCGCTATTTGGTCATTTTTAGTCTCTAATATCGCCTATATACACATAAAATATGTTTTTTATCATAATTTTCGCCAAAATTTACAAATTTCAGTAGTAAATTGTATGTTTCATATTTGATATTCGCCTACCTATCAATATATATGTTTTTTTCAATCCAAAATAATCGCCTAGAATACGATACTTAAGTATAATATTAGAATCCTTAAAAATTACCCTGATGGCCAGAAGGTTGATCAAGATTCATCTTTTTGTTACTATGAAAAAAACAAGTTTTTTTGTATTTTGTGAATACTGTCAAGAGCAAAGAATGTGAAAAATATACTATTTTACGATTTGGAAGAATGAAAGCTTGAAAGCTAAAGAATGTATGGCATATGCAAAATCCGTTTTGTGCAAAGGCACCTGTGGAATGTATTCTCCCTTTTCGCTATGAATGAGAAGAGTATGATTTTTTATTTCTGTGGAAAAAAAAATCTTTTCTGAATGGGGAAGTATCCCTTTAGTTTCTATGTAAAAAAAAAATAGAATAAAGAAAATATAAAAAGATACAAGAAAGATATATAATTGAATGATAAAATGTGAAAGAAGCATGAAATCTTTAATCTTTGGACATGATATATAGATATATATGATGGTGATGTTGCATAAAATTATTAGAAGTGGACCATAATTTTTTTATGCCATAATTAATGATGAATTCAATTTTCTTAAAATAATAATTTGAATTAAAGTTACATTGATGTTATATTTAGATATCAAAAGATTGGAGCATTTATAAAGAAAATTTCAATTTTGAATTATGCATCGAAAATTTGAAAGTGAAATTTATCATATTTGAATACACAAATACCCCAATACTTTAAAAGTATTTTAATATCCTTCTATATTAATATTATTTTAAAATTCTCTACTTTAGACTTTAAAAATGTTACAAGTACCACATGTCCAAAGTTCGAGGCCCTCATTATGAAGTTTGCACTTTGCTTTGTGGTATATCAAAGTGAAAGCATGACCTTCTTGCCATCTATGTACTTAAGTACCAACATTATTTTTAAATGATACAAAAACCACATAAAAGAATGTATCTAGCAATAATTTTTTAACTAAAATTAGATATATTTTTATTTTATTAACATAAAATACCAAAATACCATAGGTTAACTATATTATTAAGAAATAAACATTTCTATAAAAATATAAATCAAATCCAATTCAATCATGTCCAATTACATCCACCTTCATTTCCTAAAAAGGTGAATCGCATAAAACCATAATAATGTGTCAAATTTTACATCTACATGCATAAAACTATAATAATGTGTCAAATTTTATATCTACATAGGCCTAATTGCACACATACCTTTATTTCCTCTTAGAGTTGGTGGTGTAAGGTAATACAAAATATTTATGTGATACTTAGTTATACAAGTGCCATAAACTTTTTAACATTGTGAAGTATTTCAATAATATTTTTACTATATTTCTATTATTTTTGCTCTATAATAATTATTTTTTATTTATGTTTTTAGGTGATTATAATAATAATAATTGTTTTATAAGATGTTGTTAAGGTAAGTCAAGTCTAAACTATTGAAATTGTTCTAGTTGTCTTGATTAAAGCATAGCTCTTTTTGCTAGGGAATGATTATTTTTAAAAATATATTTTACATTCCAAGTGAATGAGGCATCTTCAACATATGTTTAATTTATTAAATTAATATAAAAATATTATATAAAGTGGTAGTTAAAATTTAAAAATTTATATATTAAATTTTTCAAAGATAAATATTATTACTAAATAAACTTATATTAAATTTTAAGCATGATGTTGAATTTGTAAGATTAAGTATAATTATTGGAAAAATGCAATTAGATATATCTAGAATCATTTGTCATATATGTAACATTAATAAATTAAGTAGAAAAAAATAGATCAATAATAACTTAAGTAGCAAAAAAGTTAGTATTGAAAAATAAAAATGGAAAAAAAACATTATAATAAAATAAACCAACATAAATATATCATATCTTTAAAATCTAACACATAATATATATAAAATTAAAATTATAAATATATATTAAATTTTCAAACTACATACTTCGTTGTCCATGCCTTCATTTTCACTTTCCCTTCACTTTTTAAAACAAATGGTAATATGACATCAATCAAAAAAATCCTTCACCCTTTAAAACACATGGTAATATGATATCAATCAAAAATATCTATAACACACTTGGGTGTTTCTTTACATAATGCAATTTAAGCAACGATTATGATGGGTTCTAATAAAAAAATTTAATAGCTTGAGATCTTAGACAAATCCATGATTTGAACACATTCTTAATGTTAAAATTTTCTTAAGGTCTAGAACAAGATTGATTTCATGGACATTAAAAATCATCATTATTATCATAAAAGACTAAATTTAAAATATTGAAATGATAAAATAATCAATCAAAACATAAACCTAATAATGTTATAAAGACGTTTGACTTGTTTTTCATTTGAATTTATTTGACACTTGCTCGTAAATTCAAGTTGTAGAAAACTATAGAAAAAGTAAGCTTGATATTTGTATGGAATTATAAATCCTTATATTTTGTAGTCATATTTATAATAAAAAATATATATTATGTTTTATTTTTAAAATTTTATATTTTCTTATTTTACTACGATTCTTATTATTCTTATAAATGGAGTAATTCGTATGTTTTATAATAGATTTATAATTTTATAAAAGGAATATTTGGAGTAAATATGAAGAGGTTATAAATAGAGTAATTCGCATGTTTTATAATAGATTTATAATTTTATAAAAGGAATATTTGGAGTAAATATGAAGAGGTTATAAATGGAGTAATTCTCATGTTTTATAATAGATTTATAATTTTATAAAAGGAATATTTGGAATAAATATGAAAAGGTTATGATACATTTTATTTTTTCCAAATTTTCAATTTATCATTACATAAGTTATTTTTTCATTTATGAAACAAATATTAAGTGGCAGCGGTAAAAAAAAATATTAAAAAAGTAACGGTCGAATATCCATGCTCCATCTCTTGTATTTTGTAAATAATTTTTACAATATAAATATTAAAAAATATTATTTATAAATATTTTTCATTAATTTAAGTTATATTTCCTTCACTCTTTCACTTTTCAACATAATAATAATTATATTTATATATTTAATGTATTCACAAAATAATAATAATTATATTTATATATTTAATAGGTTCACAAAATAATTATTATTATATTTATATATTTAATTTGTTCACAATTCACATCCAAAAGTCCAGCGAGAATAAACATAAAGGCTTCATAGTCGTGATGTATACATAATTATTAGAATATGTATATGATTCTTAATCATTTATCAATGGCGAGATTTAAATATTTAAGAGAATATTGATGGAGATTATAGGAGGTTGAGGAAAATTGTGAGAAACAAGAATTTTTTGAATTTTTTTATTGATTATAATATTTATATTTGAGTTTTGAAAATGTAGAATTTAAGGAATAAGAAAGCTAAATATTTTAAGTTTTATATATATATTATTTTAAATTAATAATTTTTATTTATATTATTTTAAGTGGATATTAAAAAAACATTAATAGTGTGTATAATTAGAAAATGGAATGCATCCAGGGAGGTAGTTGTGGGAGGGGTCATCTTTGACTATAGAGGGAAAAAGATGGCATCTTTTGCCTAGGGTCTTGGGAGGAGGATGAACAATCGCTTGGAATTGGCAACTTTAATGCAAGGTATTGAATTCATGTTTGATCTTCATCTTGATTCGTTCCAAGTTTATGGTGACTCTTGGATCATCATTCAATTAATGCAAAACATTCAGTGTGGAAAAAGGAAGGAGGTCCAAAAGGTCCAAAAAATAATTTTTTCATTTATCCTAGATATCTCAAAAATCCATTTCTTTCATATAATGCATCATAACAACATCCTCGCCGACAAGAAATCCAACATTGGCACCAAGCTTAAGCAAGGAGAATTATTGATGAATAACTCCACAAAACCCATTGTTAAATGGACGAGTTGCTTCCAAATATAGTTCTTATGCTTTATTTCACCCCTCTTTGGTCATTAATTGGGCTCACTCTTCATGGTAAGGGGAGATGGGACAGAACCGACGTATCTAATGAAGCATTTATGAAGGGCGGGATAGGTGGTTCGCAAAGGTGGAGGATGGGTGTGAGCAATGCATGCTCAAGCCTTGTCTTCATTACCATCATCCTCTTTACTTGCTTTCAATGCAAGAATTATCTCAAGACAACTTTTTCTTCAGTTATGGAGGATTTTATGTATGTGTTGGGACTTACTCATTTAAGCAGTGTTCATTCCCATTTTGGTCACATAAATGTGATTGGTAGAACAAGGAGTAAATTTGGGTCTGTTATAGTGGAGAGGCCTCCTTTCGAAGGAAGTATCAAAGCCATGGAAAAATTGTCAGTTGAGCTTTCATCCATGGAGGAGAAAGGCACGGAGGGTATTCTTGATGAAATTCGAGACTTGAAAAAGGACATGGTAGAATTTAGGAGGATATTACGGTGTGTGTTTGAGTTCTCAAAGGCGGATCTAGAAGAGGATAGGAGGACTGTCAAAACCCAGAATTTCCGAAAAATTTAAATTTTTTTTAAACTAGCATGTAATATTATTAAATGCAGTCATTTAACTGTTTGATTAGCTTAAGTGATCATAATTATGTCTGAATGATCTTTTGTTATACCTAAATTTTAATATGAGTTTCTTTAGAGTTACTGATTGTTTTTCTGTTTTGTAACCACAAGGGGGAATTGCCATGACAGACTAGGCTTACTTAGCTTCCGAGCTAATGCAACAGATTTTCTTTCTCTTACAGATATACAGGTAATGTTCGGGTCGCTGAAATTAAATCTTTAAAGTATTATAAACCAATGTGATGTACCAATCGTTCAATAAAAGTATAAGCATGCTAACCAGGTTATCAAGTGTTTAAAGGTAGAACTCTTCCTATGATCTCCTTGTAATCTTACAGATAGAGAGTTGGAAATTACGAGGGAATTTGATAGCTATTTTTCTTGATAAAAAATGAATTAAATAACTCTATGGTGTATTTGTCCTTTGATGATATTACTGTAATGCGAATATACTGCATAGCTAGCATTGTAGAATACAACTGGGTGACGATACTCAGACCAGTTTTTACTCATCGGTGTTACTGTATCATGCCAAGTTTTAAATTTAAAATATATTTTCGATTTACAGCTTCAATTGCAAAGGAACTATTTGACACAAGTCTCCTCTTAACATTTTAAGGGTTTGCATTGATTAGAAACTACTTCTATTTGTATGATTGATGATATCTATAAGCACTTTTAGACTTAATCCTGAATTATCACGATTGAATTCAGTTATGATTTTCCAGACTATTCTTCCAACAGGTATGGTTATAGTAATTCACAAAATCTACCTAACATACAATTCACTTAAACGTTCCTTGTACTTCTTGAACATGAAGAGTAACAAAGTCTATTTGTTATTACATAGAATCTAAGACTATTAAGAGATTATGAATGTGTTGGTAACAACCAGTACTATATCCAACTTCACCCCATTATTTTATAGTCTTCAAAGAAATATTATATCTCTTATCTCATCACATGAGACTAGGGTTAAGGCATTATAGTAATGAATTTTATGAACAACTTGTCATTTACAATTTAATCCATAATCTTACCATTCCTTTTTTAATTAGAATCAATACTTCATGATTAAATCTTTAAGCGCCATTATCATGCATAGTTTATTTGAATATAAGGCAAAGTCTCAATAAATATTATGCAAGGTTTATAGTTATCGTTCTAACTCTTTGATATTTAATAGTATGACAGGGAACTATGGTATTACCACCATAATGGAAAATTCGTGCTATGATTTTGTTTACCAAAGCCATGATAGTGTTGAACCATGCTATGATTTTGTTGGAAACAATCGATGGGAAAAACTTGTCGTGAACATTAGAACTTCGACCCACTGCATGAAATGTATTTGGAGTGCGATGTGGTCATTCCATAGCCATGCGTCGATGATATAAAATGTTGACTTAACCCTAACTTGGCATTTCTCCCTCGCCTTCAGGCTCGGTCGCTCTGTGAACCCTCATGTCCGAACCTTCCTGTTACAGTGTTTGGTGGCAGCTTCTATGCTGCTTCAGTTCTCCGTGCTTGTCTGCTGCATTGTGTGGGAGTCATTACAAGTTGCTATCGGCGGCCATCAGGTTGCTAAAAGCCTAGGGTTTTTCCTTTGCTATCAATCCTGACCCTGTCACGGCGTGTCTACATCTCTCGATTTGGTTCTATCGAAGCTTCCATTGTGGAAGTTACCCTTTGCTTCTGCCAGCTCGTGGTATTTGATGACGAAGGAGGGGTTTACACTTACTTTGCTCATGGTCATCAAGCTATTTATTGTGTCTGAGCTCCTTTCAGTTCTATGGTAAGCTACAGGTTGTTCTTTCGATTCTCCAGTTTGTTTTTAAATAAAAAATTTTAGTTTAAACAATAATATGTATAAAGTTTTAACCAACTGATTCTTCTGTTGCAGGCCCTGGCTACTCTTGAAGGTGTACAAGACACAAACCTCGGCGGTTGGCTTTACCTAGTAAGCCTGGTTTTACCATGGCATTTCCTCCTTGCTGGTTGTTAGGGTGGTTAGGGTTTTGGTTGGAGTGAGGCGACTCCGAGGTCCCTCAGTTCTGTTCAATCTTTGAACTGTTTGTTTTAACAAGTTCTTTTAAAATAGGTTTACTCTGTGTCGTGAAAGGGGTGTTATGGCTTCAGTCAAATTGTTGTAATTTATTCGCCTTTCTATGATGTCTAAGAATTTTCTATAAAAAAAAAAATACTGTGTAAATACAAGGGAACAACGGCTGTAAGCCTGTCTGTAGGAGAAGTTACAGCCTCGATAATTTTGTTTTGTTGCTACACTCTTAATTATTCAGGGTTTTCACCCAGGGTTTTGATAAAATGACTTATTAAAAGTTCTCCTGTATATTTGAGCTTGTGTGTGGTGTGTATTTTTAATTCTATGTTTTTATAATCACTTAAATTGTGAACCTGAGCTACGGCCGTAGGTGAAATCGTTGTCTTAAATCTTAGTATTTATTTTATTTGAAAAACTGGAAAGATAGGGTTCAATTCGAACTCCACAGTCGTGATTTTGTTTAGTTGCTTATTCTGTTGTTACGATTATGACTCTGTCGGAAATAGAGAGTCAAGTGAAAGTTATTACTATAATATTTAAGCTCGATATTGAGTTAAATATGGTTATGCTATTTCTTTTGTTTTTAAAACGATAACTAGGTTATTTAAAAATGTTAAAATCTTTAGGTTTTTTGGAGATGTGAACGTGTAAACTCAGAATTTCTCTCGTTTGTTTATTTATTTTCGAAGCAGCCATGGTGTAGACTAGGATTTGTAAAACCAGTGTTGGAATAATGAAGTTAGATTCGTTTCCCTTGTTTTTTCTTGGAGTCTAAATACTAGAATTATGACCTAAAAATTTGCTTCTACTTGAGTGATGGTATTGAACTTACTTGTGCTTTTAACATGAAGGTATGATAAATTTTATGTTAGGGTTTTGCACAATGATTTAGTTGTTATGTTAGACTTGTTAAATTTTAATTAGGGTTTGTACCCTCATTAGGGTATCCTATCTGTGAGTACGGTTCTCATGTATTGATAGTTGACCAGGATATAAATACTGCAATTTCTATTGTTATGAATTTACTATTGTTTCCCATGATTATTATTTAATTTTGTATACACAGAGCATAATTACTTTGTACGTAATCCTTACCTATCTATTCTTTAATTGTAGTTACTAGGTTATAAATGTAATAATAAATTACTACTTAAGTATTAATGTTATATTGAATACAGTATAGATACCTGATTAGTGATAATTACTTCTTACTAGGGATGCTAAAAAACACAGTAACTCTACCAAATTTAACTACTGCTGTTCTGAAATACTAACTTTTCTAATTAATTACTCCTCAGACATATTGAAAATAAACTCAACATACATCCATTCATACTTAATAAACATAAGGAAATAAATGGCAGAACCTGTTTCAGCTATGAACAACAACAGCAATGGGAGGCCGTTCCTCCCTACCAACTCCTGGAGAGTGCTCAGACAGCAACTTCTCAGGACCCCCAAGCTTGCTCTGGTCTCCTAGCTAGGACTAGGTGCAGCAAAGTCAATTCTCTTAGCCAAAAAGCTATAATGGAACCAAGTTACTGCAACAATCCTCTCAAACAACTTCCTTACTGTATTTCCCTCTTCCTCAATGGATTTCTTGAATAACATTCACCTGAATGTATTCTCTCTGTAAAAATTCGAACCCCCAGCTCTGCTCATTGAGTTCTTTTTAAAAGATTGCCTAGGTCTTTGTTGGGTTAACTGTCATTAATGAGCCACCTGCTCTGATTCCACTTTCTTGGGGAATCATGACCCCAAATATAGGGAAGTTGCCACCTGCAACTTAGGAAGTGTTTGAGGATGCTGCCACTTGTCTTTTGCCTTTCCACCTAGTTCCATCCACCAGTTTGACCAGTAACCTCTTTTTAACAGCTCTCCCATGCTGTTGTCTCCACAATTTATTTATTAATAATAAAATATTCTGAATTACACTCCATTTCTAGTGACTCTGCTGAGTCATCAATTCCTACTCAGCATTAAATTTAACATAATGTCTCAGGAATAAAATAAAACAATTACATAATTTTTACAAAATTGGGGTATGTGACAAGGACTGCGTTGGACATTTCTTGTCTGGACTCCCGCTTGGATTATATGGAAAGTGGGTATTGGGTGCAAGTAGGTGAAGTTGAGGATATTCGTCATGGTTTGCAAGAAATGGAGAGGACACTAAGCCTCAAGCACAAGGAGATGCGACGGGCAGTGGTTGAGTTGAAGTGTTCACATCAGGAGCACAGAATGAACACAAATCAAATAAATGAAGCTCACTTTGTTCAATTAAAGGAAATGATGGAAGACTTGCAAGCTGACATCAACAGGATAAATAGGGGAATTAGTGATCCTTCTTGTGAGCAGATTGATGCCACTCCAATGGATGAAGTTTCTAGTGTCCAGCTAAGTGAGGAAAAAAATCGAGTGCAGGAATGATGTCCTATGTCTCTGTTTTCAGTTATTTATATATGTTTTTTTGTCATTTATTATGTGGTTAGTTTAATAGAGTTTACTCTAATGTTTGTTTTTGCACACCTTGTTATTATCTTTTTGGAGCCTTAGGGGCATTTGTAAATCCTAGCTTTTATAATATAAATATCTTCTCGTTTCAGTTTTTAAAAAATGGAATGCACCAGTATATTGGGCTGTATATTTTTTTATTAAGTAATGGTTTTAAGGATTTAAAAAAAATAGACTTTTATAATTAATGAATTTTTTTTTTAAATAGAATTTCATTGGGGTAATTGTACTTGAATCTTCTATAGTTAGAATGAAAAAACTTTCATGAAACTTGTACATAAGGAATTTGATCTTTTTATATAAAATTATTTCATGTCTTATGGCTTATTTTCTTTAGGGATGTAATTTTAAGGTTTTTCACTATCTCTTATCATTTTTGGTATGTACATTGATAAGTTAAAAGGTTATTTGGAAAACACAGGTTGTGTTGGGAGGAATTTGGTTGGTATAATCACCATCATTCTTCTATATGCTAATGATATTGTTCTTATAGTAACTCGTGAGAAGTCCATATGATCTTGGCAAAGAAACTAAAAATTCTTAAGGATTTTTTTCTCTAGTAAAGGTATGACTACCTATTAACTTTGGCAAAACAAAGGTGATAATCAAATCTCATGTATGACAACAGCAACTTGGAGAAAGTGACTTCATACAAAAAGAATCCTGCAATCCATTTTCATCACAAGATTAACTAGAATTATAGCATTGACCAAATGATTAATGGAGAGTATAAAGCTTATTATGGATTTGAAAATAGCTATAAATCAACAAACCTTTGGCTTTGGGATAAGAAGAAACCCCTCATTAACAAACCCCTCTTTGATACTCTTGTCACTCATATTATCTTTTATGAATGTGAAGCTTGAGAATCACTGAGAAGGATAGAGAAAATACAAAAACATGTTATAACATATTATCTCAAAACTAAAGGCAATACACCCTATCCTAACATGATCATAGAAGCAGGTCTCTCCCCCCACACGCTGAACAACTTACAACACTCAACCACTCAACCACTTGACCCACGTACCAATCTCAATTCTATGGCTATAACAGAGACTGAGGAACATTTTTATCTGGCATCAAACTACTTCGTTCTATATGGTCTTCTCTGCATCCTGGATTTCATTTGAATCACCTGCACTCTGAACCTCCATGTAAAGTTGAAGCGCCTTCCTCTGCATCAGTTTAAGCGTATTGAGAAATCCATTATTCCTGGAAGGTGTCAAGCTCTGCGTACAACCCAACATCTCAATAAAATCCGGCTTGAGACCGAGGATTTGAGAAGGTGAGCACCCTGAGAGACCTTCAAGCAAAAGAGCAGCCACGCCCCTTGTTAGAGCAGAATCAGAATCCACTTCATAGTACACCTTGTTGTCAGCCATGAATGCCCTCACCCACACCCGGGACGCACACCCTTCAACTTTGTTCTCCTTGCTTTTGAATTCTTTCGCCAGGGGCTTCAGATTTTTCCCATATTGCAGATACTGTGAACAGGAGATACTGCGGCTGTTGATTGTTTTCTGAAGATGGGTTTTCTCAGGGTTACAGAAAAGGTATTGGGTTCTACACGGCTTAAAGGGCGAACTCATATTGGGACGGTCGGAAACGCGGCAACAAAATGTGAAATCGCCATCGAGTTGAGATAGTTCATCAATACTGTAGGCAAAGACAGAGTTCATCAAAATGTTTCGACAGCTACTCACGCAAATAGAAACTTAATGATTGAGATAAAGAAATCTATATTCAACAATGAGAGGTAGTGTTCTTGGTCAATGACTGCGAAGAACCTATATTCAATTACGCCTTAAGACGTTCTACTCTCCTAACCCTAATTTTCAGGACCGTCCAATCCATTCGACAACTATAGATTCCATTTGTGGCGTCCTGTTCCATCTCTCCTATGCATTTTTCTTGATAACCCTAATTTAATCCACTGATTAATTCAAACTGTTGATAACCTTGCAAATGTACTGCTACATGATGTATATTGCTCCCTAAAACACAATTTATATATTATGAAATCATAATTAGGTCAATCATAACTAGGTCAAGTTGCAACAACGTATTTTGTCTACGATTTCAGCATAGATCATCAGTTGCGTGTTTTACCTGACCGAACTACGTCTGCAGCAACGTGCAAATATAGTAATATTGTTGCAGCAGGTTTCCAATTAATAATGATGCACGCATCCTCTCAGGGCTTTATAAATTCCGTCTGACATGTATACTTCCTTGCCGGATATTGAAATGAGAAAAAATCTATTGATTCAGTGAAATGTGCCTTCCAAATAAAAAATAAAGGATTTTATGGTGGTGGAAGTATACATGATCATTAAGGTATTTAAGATTTGTGAACGGAAGACCAAAAACAGTAATTGGCATTTTTGTCCATTGGTCCATTGAAGTGTTCTTGCTCTATTTGTATGCAGTTGTGTGCACATTAAATCAAGCTTCAACCAATATGAAAAAGAATTAAAACTTCATTAAAAATACACTTAATAGTTCAAATGCCTGCTGAAACAAGAAAACATATTAAAAATAGGGTAAAGAATTAAAACTTCATTAAAAAACACCCTCAAAACACCCTCAATAGTTCAAATGCCACGTGAAACAAGAAAACATATTAAAATTTGGTTTGTGGTTTACATGGTCTTCATAGCCTTGTGATTTATTGAGCATTGGGCTTATGCATGCACTCTCACAACCACTTGGGATTTGTTTGTAGTTTAGAGGGCTTCATAGCCTTGTGATCAGCATAGGATTCATTGAGCATTGGACCAATTTATATTATTTCATCTCTAGGTTGCACATGCGCACGCTTGGAAATACTCTCATTTATTTTGGGGATTTTGATTGTTGTTGTGCTTAACATTCCTAGTGCTTGGTTTCCCTCGGCTCCACCATTCTCATTAACTGATCAATTTTTAGAGGGCGAAATCTACTTTCAACTTGAAAAGAAATTCTATAGCATCCTTTATATATATATAATCAAAGGTTAAATGCTTTCAATAATTGAAGGTCCTAAAGCCCAGTAGTGAATTTTCACAAAGATTTTAAGTTAATTTTAGATATTTTGCAAATCTCGCTTCATTAGAAACCTAAGGTGAAAGCATTTCCAATAGATTTATCATTGCACCCTTATTAGTTATGATGGAGTGAACTAAGGGACTATCTAATGTAAAGGTCTTTGTACCAAATTTCATAAATAAATATGTATTTTAATTATGGGAAATAATTATTTTTCCAACATATTTTGGGCTTGTTTATGATTTGACATGGTTCAACATGTTCACCATACTCTTCATTTTTCACAATTAGCATATTAGTTTTGAGCATTTGAATATTTACAAAGAAACAAATTTGGGTTTACCTTCAAAAGGAAAGTGTTAAGGTTTATTTTTGTGAACCTTTATTTGGGGATGGTCATGTGCTACTCCAGAGTGCATGGGTCGGAATCATGGTGTAGGTAATTTTTGTATGATATATACATTTTCCTAACCATGTATGTTTCATCATATAAAATATTAATATAAAAATGTCTTAATAAAAACATAAAAATTAAGAATCTCTAGATGATAAAAAAAAAACCTTATCATTATAGTAATTGTGTATATATTTTTCCTTAGATAACTATGTGTTTATAGCACGTATGTTAGGCTTCTTAGTGTTTTCATGTGTGAAAATTGCTACCATATCTAGGTAGTATCTTCACCATATCCAAAGTATCCCTCGAACAAATTGATATACCTTCGCTCTTTCCTTTCACCTAGATTTAGAAGAAGAAGAAAAAGTTTGTTTCTTTGAATATGCTCTAACCATTTGGGTTATTTTTCAAATTAAACTTATAAAATCAATGAAATGTTAATTAAGCTACCCAAGCTCATAATCATCATATGTTAACCATATCAAATCTTGCTAAAGAATAGGTGCTTGTTGTGTGCATTCCATTCTATATTTTTATAACACTTTGTATGTATGCATGTTGCAAATGTTTGATATACATATTTATGTCAACCAATAACAACATATACATTGACTTGTGGAAGCATTGGATTTCTATTTCTGTACATTTCCAAGCCATGATATAACCAACCATCTCTTCAAAAAAATTAGCTAAACATCTAATGATATTACAATTAGATTCACATTGCTATGATACTAAACAAAATTCAAATTATGCTTTTACATAGCAAAAATATGCTTCATACATTCTCTTTTTCCTTTTCCATAGATTCAAATAAACAGGTTTGCTTCTTTAAAGCTTTAAAATCGATGAAATTTATCCTTGCATACATATTATTCAACTACCTAAGCTCATAATCATGATGCCTTGACCTTGTAAATCTTGATTAATAATAGGTGGTTGTTGTGCCCATGCCATGCTATGTTTCTATAATGTTCGTATCTCTACAGGCTGCAAATGTTTAATAAATGGTCCTATGTCAACCTGTACATGTGTATGCATGAATTTATGGATCCTTTCTACTTCTATAATTTTCCAAGTTGTGATATAACCAGATATCTCTGCAAACATTTTGGCCATAAATTTAATGATATAACAATGAAACTCAACTTGTGATACTACTAAAAAAAATTTGAGCTATGCCTCTAAATAGCAAAAATTTGCAAATGACTGAAATGGTACACAATCCATGAGCTTATTTTTACATAACCCTACATATCATACGTAATAGTCATAATGTGTTGAATCCACCCAAGATTCTAATATAATTCATAACTCATTTTCTTATGTTTGGTCATCAACAAAAATGGCGACAACTGTGGCAGCAAATATAACTACGCTATGAATTCATAGATTCAACCTTCACCAAGCAATGGTGGAGCATCCACATCCATATTTTTTAATAGAAGGGTTGACATCTGATGTCTTGTTGAATTCTGAACCTTTGAATATGGATTACATCCAAGCTTGAATTAAATCCACATTATTTTTTTTGTTCTCGAGCAGTGATTTGAACATTGATCATAAGGACCATAATCGGATTTTGAAACCAAGGATTTGTTGATTACTCTTTATTAATCGATCTGAACTTTAAGATTGGGACTTTCTTGATATTCCACTCCATCAATAATTCATATTGACTGCATAAATTTAATACTTTATCTCTTTGGGAAATACATTTAATATATTTCCATGAAAAATTCCAACAACACTTGGCTTCACTTACTTTGCATTGGCAATCCTTTACAACTAGCTACGCTTAACACTTGTTATTTATTATTTTAGTCACTTAGTGTTCAATCTCAACTTCATAAGATCTGTAAATAAAAAAATTATCTATAAACCTCCAACATATTGATTGGGAGGGTTGCTTTGATTTGCACATGCTTCTAGGAAAATTAACAATTCTTCAACATAATGACTTGTCTAGTTGTTTTCATTTTAAAAATGTCCAATTTGTTTTGAAAATTTAATACAAGCATAATCACAAATGTGATTGATATGCTTCTTGTTTCCTTACAGAATTTAATACAAGTCTGATCACAATAATGATCAATATATATAGATAAATATGCATTGTAATATCAAGCATTGGGTCAAAAGATCATATTATTGTGCCATTTTTTTTTATTTCCTTTTTGATTTGTATCAATCTTATAAATAACAATATGCATCAATAATAATAGGGTGGTGCATATGGGTTATTTATGTATGTATTGTTGGCAATATATTTATTAGGTTGTTTTTCCATTATTTATTTTTTAATAGAAATTTAAGATTTTCTTAAAACAAATTTAGGTTCTATATATACTTGTTCTCGCATTCCAACAATGGTTCATCTACATTATTCATTTGCAATCTGCTTTCTAAGTATGAACGCTACTTACTTACATTTTAAGAAATTTGAGCACAAACATGTATTTATTTCCAACCAACCATTGGTGTCCATGATATATTGGGCAACTTTTAGGAAAAATGAAGTTCACTTTCATTTTGCAGATAAATTTCCTTTTTTCTATGTATGTCTATAGACCTACCACTTGAAAATAATGCCCTTCTTTAGGTAGCATACTAATCTCCAAACCTTTCATCTAGATCCTTGTTTTTTTAGCAAATTCTTGGTATACAATAATATTTGTTTTGGTACACCATTCTTAGCACATATGAAGAAAAAAACACCAATTTTCAAGTTCATCATTAATTTCTTGAATTCTAAATATTCACATCGTTTTACTCCCTCATTATTTTCTAAAATACATCAATTTATCCTTGCCACCTTATAACATTGTACTTTTGTGCATTAGCTTCGTATAAATTGTTTTCACAATGTTCATTGATATGTATTTAAAATTTAATATGACTTAATCCCACTTTTGCAATTTTCAATGAAGATTGCTAAACATTTTACAATTATCCTTAATATCCAATATCTACAATTCCATCAATAAAAAATTATTCTTTCTAATTTTAGGCTAAAATTTTTTATTTCCCCTCCCATTATTTTTTAGTTGCATGCCTATTTCTCTTCCCATTATTTTTAGTGATCGTTGTCAGCTAATATGCACTTAATGGTACAATAAATTAACCACACTTTTCCAATTCTCAATAACACTTGAATTGGTGATATACAACCTTGGTGTGTTGATATAATAACATATTAGACTACAATTTAGAATTTTATTTTAGTTATTTAGATTATTTTTAAAATAACTACAAATATGGGGATCACATACATCAATTTGAGGTCTCGTGGATCAGTATGGTGTCTGTCTACATCGTGACCTTACAAATAAATTATTATTTATAATTATTACTAGTTAAAGTTGTAATAAGATATATTATGTATTATGATTTTTAAATTTTTAATAATTAATTGTTTATTATACAATTTTTATCATTGTCAAATACAAAATTTAAGTTATGAATTGTTTTGTTTCAAAAAAACATACCTCAAACTTGAGATGATTTATCTCTATTTGGCCTGGAGTTTATTAACACTATTACTAAATATATATTTTAGTTTTGATTTTACTTATCTAGTATTCATTGAGATTGATGAGAGGTCGGATATGTTGAGAGCGCAAGAGGCGGATGGTTTCATGGTGATCTAGGGTTTGCTGGTTTGATCAACTTGATGGGTCTGTCAGGGCCTGGCACCTGCTCTTTCTCATTGGGAAAGGGATAGTTAGTATGGATGATTCCATGGGTGGGGAGGAACCGCCTCCTCCTCCACACCTGAATAAGGCAAAAGGAAAAGAAATAATGCAGAGATCTGATGTTTATGCTGGGAAGGGAGGAGCAAGGTCTAGTGGTGGGAGCAAGAGGGACCCTCTGGAAGATGAAAATAGGAGACCAGGGAAATGCATGCCGAAATAAAAAATGGTTCCCAAACTTCAGATCCGCTCAGAACGGATTCGAGAGGAAATCTAGTACATGAAGGACCATGCTCTTATTGGCAATTTTGTAGGAATATGGCCGGTGGAGAAGGCATTGATATGGTGGATTAATACCACATGGAAACCACAAGGTCATTACGATCTCCAGCTTGGGGCTAAGGGTTTCTTTAAAATAGTCTTCTTCAATGAAGTTGGTAGCTCCATAATCTTCGACAATGGGCCATATTTATTTCATTCGGCAGGCCTCTACCTGCGACCTTGGAAAGAACGTTTTACCCCTGACAAAGAAAATTTAACCATCACCCCAGTTTGGATCCATCTGTATTCCCTCCTCTCAGAATACTAGAAAGAAGAGATACTCACAAATATCGGCAATATGTTGGGAGTCTTTGTCAATTTCTCGGAGCAAACAAAGTATATGAGATACACTTCGTATGCAAGAATCTTCCTGTACATGGATATCTCCCAAGACCTTCCTAATGGGATCGAGTTATCATGGGATGATGAAGAATGGTTTCAAGCAATTGATTATGAAAATATTCCCTTCAGATGCAGATGCTGCCATGAACATAGGCATCTCTTTTGAGACTTCCCTCTAAATAAAAGACCAGGGGGAGATAATACTATGGCAGGGAATAATGAAGAAGGATTCAAGAAAGTGGCTACTGAGAAAATACCAGCCAAAAGAATAGCAGGACCTGAGATCAATAAAAAGGGGCAGACCCACAACCGATTCGAGGCACTTCAGACGGAAAAAGATAGTGAAATCCCTAAGGAGGGTCAGCTCCAAGAGAATAAAATTCCACAACCTCCACTTATATCATTGGAAAATATCTCCCAAGATCCAGAAAAAGAAATAGTGATGGCGAAGGTTCCACCGCCAGAAGAAGAAGGAGAAGAAATGGAGTTTGGGGAATTAGATCTGGAAGGTTTGGAGGTGACCGCCTCAACTAAAGTCCCGGATCCCATTTCGCACAAGCAGGTCTCCCTTTTAGAGAAGGAAATCCTAAAGACTAAGAATATTAATTTTTTGGGAATAAACTCGGAATCCCTCAAGGAACCAGAAGGAAAAAATAAAGGAAAAAAGGAGAAACAAGGAAGACACAACAATGCACAGAGAATCCAATTAGTTGGATCAAAGCTAGTTACCTCAGGGAAATACCCTACTATTGTTACAGCTCTAGTCTTAATCCCCAAATAGTTCTTTGATGCGGATCACAACCTAGAATATAAGAGGCTGTAATAGCTGGCTCAAGATTTGTCTTCTAAAACGAAAAATCGAGTTGGAAAAGCCAATGATCATGTTTCTCCAAGAAACTAAATGCTCAGAGGAAGAACTAAGAGTTATAGGTAGGAAAGTATGGCCTATTTGTGAGGTCATGGCTCTTGATGCAAGGGGAGCAGTGGGAGGGATTGGCATTCTCTGGAACCCAAGGGAGGTCACTCTCACAGGATTCTTTTCCACCCACTTCTCCCTCTCAGTCACCTTTTGGTTATTGGGAACAAAGACTAGGGGCTATCTCTCTAATGTTTATGGTCTCTCTCTAGCCAATCTAAAACCCACCTTCCTCAATTCCCTGCATTTTCTGAAAGAGTTGGTGGGTATGGCTTTGTGCATCCTTGGGGGATACTTCAACCTGATTTGCACGCTTGATGAAAAAAAAGGAGGAATTCTCCAACTAAATCCCATCAATGAGCACTTTAATGAAGTCATTGAAGCTCTAGAGTTGGTGGACATTAGAATGACAAACAGTATCTTCACCTGCAATAACAAGAGGTTAGGGGACAGGAGCATTGCCTGTCGTTTAGACCGTTTCTTGGTCATGGAATCAGTCATGATGGCAGGAGGTGAGCTGACAGTGGTATTACTTCCTTCAGTTGGCTCATACCATTGGCTGATTAGTCTTGAATGGTCAAGGGTTGGGGAGAACCTTCAAAGACCTTTGAGGTTTGAACAGTTCTGGATGCTTCGCAAATATTTCCCAGAGAAACTCCATCAGTGTTGGTCTGATATAACGCAAATAAATGGTACATTAATGTACCAGTTCTAATAGAAATTGAATATCATAAAAGGTAAAATAAAGCACTGGAATCTGGACTCTTTCGGGAACATCTTCCAAGATAAAATCTGGCTGGATAAGAATATGCAGGAAGTATAGAAGAAAGGTATTACCCAGGGCTTCACGGAGGAGGTGAAAATAGAGGGGCAACAACTCTTGCATGAATTCAATACTCGTGAGCAACAGGAAGAAATCTTATGGAAACAAAAATCCAAAAATCGTTGGTTGCAAGAAGGGGAACGTAACACCAAGTTTCTCCATAAATCCACCATTCAACACCGTTAAGGGAACCACCTGGTGTGGTTAAAACTTGTGGATGGCACTCCCGCGGAAACTCAAGGAGATATGGAAAGCACCTTAAATGACTTTTTTGCTGACCTCCTAGAGGAACCTTCTATTGATAGGCACAAGGCCCAATCCCAGGTGCTGCAATGCATTCCTAAGGTGATAATGGATGACCACAACCTTTTGTTGATGAAGCCCATTGAGATGGAGGAACTGGAGGCAATGGTGAAATAGATGGCAGCGGTTAAATCCCAAGTCCAAATGGGTTGAACACAAATTTCTTTCACTCATGTTGGGATTGGCTAAAATTTGATGTATTAGCTCTTGTCGAAGATTCCAGAAAGAACGACACTATATTGAAAGCCCTTAATGCAACCTTCTCACACACATACCCAAAGAAACTGGAACAGAAGACCCGGGGAAATTCAGACCAATTTCCCTGTGCAATGTCATATATAAGATCATCACCAAAGTAATTGCCAATAGACTGCACCCTCTGCTACCACTTCTTATTTCCCCTGAGCAAGCTGGTTTCATGGAAGGTCGATAGATTATGGAAGGCATAATCCTAGTACACGAAACGATCCACCCCCTAAAGATGGGTAAAATTCCAGGTATGCTACTAAAGCTCAACCTCTCTAAAGCTTATGATAGACTTAATTGGCATTTTCTTGCAAAGGTTCTTAGAAACTTCGGATTTTCAGCGAAGTGGACTAATTGGGTTATGAGTCTTGTATCCTCTGCTTTTTTCTTGATCCTGGTTAATGGGACACCATCTCATCCCTTCCAGGCTTCAAGGGGCATTAGCCAAGGAGATCCTCTGTCGCCCTTCCTTTTCATCATCATTGTGGAGGGTCTGGGTCGTATGCTCAAAGCCATGTAACGTGAGGGGCAGATAAGTGGGATTACTCTCAGTGAAGGGCTTGACCCTCAAACTCATCAACAATTCATTGATGATACGATGTTGATGGGCCCTTCTACTGTTCAGGAAGCCAGAGGTGTGAAGAGAGGTTTGGACACCTTCCTTGAAGCCAGTGGCCTAGAGATCAATAAAGAGAAATCATAGGTGTATTTCTTCAATACCCTGAGAATCACCAGAAGAAACATCCTCAGGATTTTGGAATTATCAGAAGGGATCCTTCCATCAAAGTATTTGGGCGCTCCCCTAGCCGAATCAACTATACGCCAAATCTCTTGGAAGGACCTGCTCGATAAAATCAAGCAAAAACTTGGGCGGTGGACCTACAGAGCTCTAAATCTCCCAAGTCGTATTATCCTGGTAAAATCAGTTCTCCAGGCCATGCCTCTATACCTGTTCTCTGTATTGGCTGCCCCTAAGTGTGTCCTCAAGCAAATCCATACCATTCAAAGTAATTTCTTTTGGGGGGGGAGGACGGGCATAGGAAATGGGCCCTGGTCGACTGAGACACTTTATGCAAGCCCAAAAATGCCGGGGGGTTACGACTTCAGGACCCAGTCAGCATAAACAAGGTTTTGGGGGCAAAAATTTGGTGGAGATGGATTACTCACACTGAAGAACCATGGGGTAAACTTTGGCACCACAAATATGCGTCTCAATGGCCGAAAAAACATCTGATAAGATTTAAAGAAGATTTACCGGGTTCTTGCATATGGAAAGTGGCTCAAGAAAATAGTGGCCTTATCCAAAGACATAGTTTTTGGGAGATCAGAGATGGTGCCTTGGTCCTCTTTACTCGAGATGCCTAGAAACAATTACCTTTCTTGGCCAATTGCGAAGACATACCTGATTTGCTTCTCTACCTTCAAAACAATCCTTTGGAGCGGGTGAGGGACTTCTGGGAGCCCATTTCTGTTGATGCCCACTTCAAAACCTAGAAACCAAGATCTTGGTGGCAATCCCTTGCTCCGGATGAAAATCTAGACAACTTCTATGAGGATTTTTGTAAATGCAGGATCCCCAAGTAGGAGGGACTTGACAAGGTTCGTTGGGGGTATATGAATACCGGAAATTTTAGTATCAAAGAAGACATTGGGTTGCACATGGAAACTTACAGAATCGAGTCCGAGGACAAATGGCGCAAAATATGGAAATGAAATTGGTGGCCCAAAATTGCTTCTTTCAGTTGGTTATTGTTACAAAGACACATTCTCACTTGGTAGAATCTTGAACGGCGGGGGATTATAGGACCTGCTAGATGCAACATGTGTAAGAATGATGTGGAAACTATAAACCACCTGCTAGACTCTTGTCCGATGGCCTCCTATCTGCGAGAGAAGGGAGAAGAGCATTTTCGAAAAAATGCTAGGGTCTGTGATCGCCATGATCTTTCTATAGCCAATTGGCCTCCCAAAGGGTTTAAAAATGAAATCTCTAATAGGATTTGTCACATACCCGAATTTCATACAAATTTAAAATCCTTCCAAAAGGTCTATTCACTCATAACTACTACACGGAAGTATAAATTTTTGGCATTTTAATTTACTATTAAAAATAAAAATAAAAAACGACATTTAAACATCTCGCAATTATTCAATTTCCTAGATAATTACCAAAATAGAAAGTATCGTAGTACTTAGATTTACGATCTTCAATCCCTACATGTCATGGTGACATGTAACGACATAACTCTATGATGTATCATTACCTATTTATGTGACCCCTTTCACCTTTTAAGCATTTATAAAATAAGAGAGCAACATCTTAGAATTTATTTATTTTCTTGACAACGTATGTCTACATAACCAAACAATTCATTTATATCATGCAATATTTTAGCTGAAAAGCATGTACTCAAATACTTGCACGATCAAGAGAAAAATGACTTCGATTTATACTTTAACTTAACCATTTTCCATATTTAGATGTAACTGTAAAATTTCCACCATCATTAATTCTATAAAGCAATTAATGACCCATAAATAAGAGTACATAAGGAACTATCAATTGCTAAAACATTCTCTTGTATAAAGAAAGTCATCATAGACAGAGTGGATGAAATGCATATGTACATATTTTATCAGTTAATCGAACCAGGAGAACATCATCAATATTAACATAATCATAAAGCGAACATACTGGCATTATACATCAAGGTAATCATTAATGTTTTAAGAAGGAATTAAGTACTTATACGTATAGACACATTGAGGAACACCATAAGAAAACATAGGAGACCAAGAGTAACATGGTTCACCCATACACGGGCTAGTCCACAAAAGTGTGTGCATCTTTTATTATAATTATCGAATCAAGTGAAGTGTTACAAAATGCCAAACTCAGTTGTTTGCAATTTTCCATCATTCTTGGTGCTTCTCTCCTAGAGAGCATCTTCTAGGACATGTTATGCTGACTACAAAGATCTAGAAAGCTCGCATCAGAACTACGACCGAGATCTAAATAAATTATTTAGTAATTAGGCAAAAGACCATGCCCTTTCCCACTAGCCTCATGTCACAATTGTACAACAACCCATGGGAAAAATCTAAGCAACAATTTTACTTACCCTATAAGGTTTATTTTAATAGTATTATTATACTCTCACACTTTGATTTGAAAACAAGAACATTCCCCTTTTTACTTATGAATAATCAATTTCCATATATTAAATTTTCTTCAATCTCCAATTGAAATATATATACGGAGAGTATCAAAGTAAGGAAAATCAAAATATTTAACTTATATGACCTATATGAGATGGGATTCCCCCCTTAAACATTTACACATACATAGCTCAAGAGGTCATTCCCTTCTCACCGTCCATACTAATTTCTTAACTTATAACCTATTCACAATATATGAGTTATGATAATCCTATATAAATCTTTATATATAAGTATTTGGAAATCTGACTTAATAATTCTTTTCAGTATCTCCACCAGTTTCAACAAAGATCCTGAACTTAGCAAAGTTATAGTTCAAATCATTTTCTAAACAACTAGCAACTGAGGTCGACACTCGTTTGGAAACCCAACCCGAACAGAAAAACAAAACAACGGTTCATGGATTGGTTTTCTAAAGAGAAGCTTCCAGACAACATAAAACTTATGTTGACAGACTGAAATTAGATACTAACATTTTGAGTCAGCTAAAATATATAACGTATGGCAATAACCAAAATCGAGGGTTTTCTTAAAAAAAGTGTTCGGATATCCACATCATCTTTTTCAGGATCTTTCATGCAATTAGGGTTTGCATGCAAAATCTAGGGTTTGCATGCACTTGCATGCATCCCAGTCACCAGTTTGATGCCTCCAGCACCTTAGCCACCTCATTCTAGCACCTGGGAGTCACTTACTACAGATTTTTAGCCCTCCTAGGCTGAAAGGCGCCCACTTCTCACCTACTGCCAGAGAAGGGTGCACTTGTTCACCTACCACTACAGTTCCACTTCAGTTACACTCAGTTAGCTCCGATTCTCCCTGATTTGAGGCTAGTTTCACTCCCGACTGATTGTTTCACTTCCGTTGGACCTCCAGATTGACTAGATGACTTGTTCTGACTTCAGTTAGCCTCCCATGCGCCCCCACTGAGCCTCCTTTCCTTAATCGGTGCTACACACTTCAGTTACACATGACACACTCAGTTAGACTCAGATTGACACCTGGATGACTGGTTCTTGTGCATTGATGAGCACCACTGATTGATGATGAGGACTCCTAGTTGGAGTCAAGCTACTCCATTCAGTGATTCGAATGAACTACTTAGGAAATTCGAATTGCTTAGTCATTGAGACATTTTATATTGTAATCATTCACCCTTATTGGGATATTGAGCACTGCTGCATGTTTTGCACAGTTTTGCACCATATTTTCTATGTTCATCTGTTGTGATTGATTTACTTGTTCATTAGATCTACTGTGACTAATTTTACATGGTATCAGATCCATTGCAGGGACAAGATCTCTTTTCTACAGGTGTTTGTACAAGAAGATTTGACTGAATTGCTCAAATTGCAAAAAAAAAGTTTTGGCATGAGATATCTCAAGGGCATTCGCTCCTGTGCATGCAAAGCTTGAAAATTATTCCAATACCACTCCAGAAGCTTGAGTTTCCACATAATTCCTGGATCTGATGTATTGGACCCATTCAACTTTGTTTGATCTCCAATCCCAGGTGTGATGCAACTCTAAAAGGGTGGATTGTTCGACCTTATTGTGTTTGTTTTATTGTGATTTGCGGGTTTATTGTCTCCATCAATTGCACTCGCGACATTGTGCATGCAAGCTTCCCTACAGCAATTGCATTCGCTACACTGTGCATGCAAGCTTCTTCTACATCAGTTTGACTCGCTCCTAGCAATGGAATACTCTTCTTCAAAGCCTATCCTCACCCCATTCACTTACTTTGATTGGAAAGATGATATGGAGATCATATTACGTTCAAAAGGTTACTACCGAGTCACTATTGGTCTTGAATTGGAGCCAAGCAATCTGTCAGATAGAACCAAACACTACAACAAGCTTGATGAAGCTTATGGTCTTCTTTGTCTCTCCATCTCCAAAGATCTTCACTTCCATCTCAGCGGATTGAACACTCCAAAAGCCATATGGGAGCAACTTGAAACACTATTTGGAAAGCAGGATGAGCTTAGGGCTTTTCAACTAGAGAATGAATTGATTGCCCTTAGTCCTGAGAATTTCAAGACCATCAATGAATTCTTCACCAAATTCAAGAACTTGAACTTGCATTTGAAGAACAGTGGAGTTATCAAAGAGGATAAACAATTGATCCTCTCCATTCTAAGCAAGCTTGGGAAAGATTATTCGGTATATGTCTCTACTTTCAATTCCGGTCGGCTAACTACCCCGAATTGGAAGATGCCTACCTTGAATGCCTTCATTGAGTCCGTCACAAAAGAGCATGACAAGTTGATTCAAATGGGGTCCATAAGCTCCAAAGATTCAGCCCTATATGTTCAAGGACCCAAGATCTCGAATGGTAAAGGAAAGCAAAAAAAGGAGAAGCCCAAATTCGAGCCTCACAAGCAAAAAGACAAAGGCAAGCAAACGGATGCACCATCCAGTTCGAAGTTCAAGCAAAAGGGAAAAGAAGGTAACCAAAAATCTAAATGTACTTATTGCAATCGCGGCTTTCATCCCGAAAGTTCATGTATGAAGAAAACTATAGATCAAATGGCCCTCCTTTTGGAAAAGAACAACATAACTCTTCCCGACGGTGCAAGGAAGAAGGATAGGAATGATGATCATGAAAGAGGACAAGCACTCATGGCAACGGTTTCGAAGCCCACTACTCTCTTGATAGATTCGGGTGCATCAAATCATATGGCTGCAAATATTGATTCTTTTTCCTCATTCGATCCAAACAGCTCCATCCCCATCCATTTGGGAGATAACTCAAAAATTTCTTCAAAGGGAAAAGGTACGATTCATGTAGAACATGGAAGCTTTCATAATGTTCTCTATGTGCCTTCCTTGGCTTCAAATATCCTTTATGTGTATCAAATGACACACACTGGTGAACCAAAGAAAGTTACATTCAACCCTAATACAGTTGAAATTTCTGATATCAAAAGTGGAAGACTAGTTGCAGTCGGAAAGGCAAATCACACTGCAAAATGCTATGAGTTTTCACACTTTATTCCGCTTGCAAATCCCACTGCTCTTCGCACACATGGTAATGACGTTAGTAGGCTTTGGCATGAAATATTTGGACATCTTAATTATAAGTATTTACTGCTGTTATCAAACAAATCCATGGTAGATGGGCTTCCACAACTCCGTTTCTCGAAGGGAATATGCACTGGTTGCATTATTGGGAAGCACCCCGAGCACAGATTCGACCGCGGCAAAGCTAGCAGAGCTTCTACTATTTTGGGATTGATCCATTCTGATATCAGTGGTCCGCTGCCCCATATGTCATTAAATGGTTCAAGGTATGTTTTGACATTTATTGATGATTTTTCCCGCTTTACATGGGTATTCTTTCTCAAAAACAAGTCAGAAGTGCTTGGAAAATTCAAGGATTTTAAGGCTTCTGTTGAGACCGCCACTAAGAGCAAGATCAAATCTCTTAGATATGATAATGGTGGAGAATATATTAAATCCAAGTTGCTGCAAATTTGTTCCCAAAGCGGAATTAAGATCCAACATACAGTTCCCTACACACCCCAGCAGAACGGTGTAGCGGAAAGGAAAAATCGGTCACTGAAAGAGATGGCTACATGCATGATTGAATCAAAAGGTTTGAATGCAAATATTTGGGCTGAAGCAATCAATGTTGCTGCATATATACAAAACCGTGTTCCACATTCATCCGTGAAAGGTATGACTCCTTTCAAAGCATTCTTTGGTCACAAACCGGATGTGTCAAATTTGAGAGTTTTTGGCTCTACTGCATGGGCTAGAATTCCTTCTGAGAAGAGACAAGCTTTGGATCCACAAAGTATCGAGTGCATATTTATAGGATATGGGGAAGAATAAAAATCATATAAACTCATGGATATCAGATCTAAAAATATATTCATAGAGCGCAGTGTGCAATTTGAAGAACCACTTCAAGAATTGCAACTAGTCAAGGAGAAGACTGCCGATTCACCGCCTTCACCAGAAGAAGATCTGTGCAGCGATAATGAAGGTATGAGTTCTGATATTTCTGATATTATAGCAGCATATGATGATCATGACATATCAGGTTCGGAATCCGACCATTATGATCCTCCTCAATTACCAAAGTGGGCCCAAAACACTCTACAATCTACTGGTTTGAATCTTGGAAATCCTGCTGATCCGAGACGAACAAGAGGAGACTTTCAAAGAGCAGGTATGGCTCTTTCTATTGCTGATCCATTTCTTCCTGAGATTTGTTATTTAATGGCTGGTTTAGATCCTACATCATACTATTCTTCTCATCGAGATCCGAGATGGAAAAGTGCCATGGATGAAGAGTACAGTTCTCTTCAAAAGAACAACACATGGGAGCTAGTTTCTCTTCCACTTGGAAGAAAATTAGTGAAGTGTACATGGGTCTACCGTACTAAAGTTGCTGCTGATGGAACTATCAGAAAATATAAAGCAAGGTTGGTGGAAAAAGGTTTTTCCCAAGTCCAAGGAGTGGACTACACTGAGACCTTTGCACCGGTTGCAAAGATGGATTCCATCTGCCTTGTTTTAGCTATTGCCACATCCAAGCACTGGGAAGTGCACCACATGGATGTGAAGAGTGAATTCTTACATGGAGACCTTGCTGAAGAGGTATATATGCAGCACCCAGAGGGTTATACATCAGATCCATCATTGGTTTGTAGATTGAAGAAATCTTTGTACGGGTTAAAACAGGCCCCAAGAGCTTGGTACGCAAAGATGGACTCCTTCCTTCTTTCTCAGAATTTCCAAAGATGCAAATCTGATCCGAATGTGTATCTTCAGCGAGTTAAAGGTAATTTGTTGGTTATTGTACTTTATGTTGATGATCTTCTCATTACTGGTAGCACACTTACTTCAATAAACAAGCTAAAATCTGCCTTAAATCTAGCTTTTGACATGAGCGATTTGGGCTTGCTGAGTCACTTTTTGGGCTTGGAGATAGCTCAAAATTTTGATGGGATCACTATATCTCAGAAAAAATATGCTTCCGACCTGTTATTGAAGTTTAATATGGCTGAATGTAAGGCAGCCCCATTCCCATTCCTCTCGGGAATCAGTCTTGAGGAGGGATATTCTACACCGCTTGCAGATTGCAGTATGTATCGACAGTTGATTGGTTCACTACTTTATTTGACACACTCACGGCCTGATATCTAATATGCCGTGAGTGCCGTGTCAAGATATATGCAGCAGCCACATGAGCTTCATTGGCGAGCAGCCAAGCGAATCTTGCAATATGTGCAAGGTACGAGATAGTTTGGCATACATTATGCTGCAGATTCTGAGCTAGATTTCATTGGTTTTACTAATTCAGATTGGGCAGGTGATAGCATTGATCGGAAGTCCACTTCCAGTTATGTTTTCATGATTGGTCATGGTTCTATTTGCTGGTCCAGCAAAAAGCAAGCAGCCATTGCACTTTCTTCAGCAGAGGCAGAGTATCGAGGGGCAGTCGATGCCTGCATTCAGGCAGTTTGGTTGCAGGGTATTCTTTCCGAGTTTGGTTTTGGTGGCACTACATCGACTGTCCTATTTTGTGACAATCAAAGTGCTATAAAGATCTCCACAGATCTAGTTCAGCGGCAGAGGACCAAACACATTGAGATTCATATGCATTACATTCGACAGTTGGTGCATCACCGCACCATCATTCTGCAATATTGCCCTACTGATGAGCAAATTGCAGACATCTTCACCAAGAGCTTCACTGAGAAGAAGTTCTCTTACCTCCGTTCACTGTTGGGGGTGAGTTCCATCATGGTGGAGACAGATTGATTCATTATTATGCTTTAGCTTGAGGGGGGGCTTTCTTCCCACTGGGCTTTCCCTCTTTCCTCACTTAGTTTATTTTCAGCAATTTTTGGATTATTGTATTGGGGTGGCCTTTGGTCTTAGTTACCAGGGCCCCACATTATTTTTTGCACATCATAGTCTAGCTTGAGGGGGGGTGTTCGGATATCCACATCATCTTTTTCAGGATCTTGCATGCAATTAGGGTTTGCATGTAAAATCTAGGGTTTGCATGCACCTGCATGCACTTGCATGCATCCCAGTCACCAGTTTGATGCCTCCAGCACCTTAGCCACCTCATTCTATCACCCGGGAGCCACTTACTACAGATTTTTAGCCCTCCTAGGCTGAAAGGCGCCCACTTCTCACCTACTGCCAGAGAAGGGCGCACTTGTTCACCTACCACTGCAGTTCCACTTCAGTTACACTCAGTTAGCTCCGATTCTCCCTGATTTGAGGCTAGTTTCACTCCCAATTGATTGTTTCACTTCCGTTGGACCTCCAGATTGACTAGATGACTTGTTCTGACTTTAGTTAGCCTCCCATGCGCCCCCACTGAGCCTCCTTTCCTTAATCAGTGCTACACACTTCAGTTACACATGACACAGTCAGTTAGACTCATATTGACACCTGGATGACTGGTTCTTGTGCATTGATGACCACCACCGATTGATGATGAGGACTCCTAGTTGGAGTCAAGATACTCCATTCAGTGATTCGAATGACCTACTTAGGCAATTCGAATTGCTTAGTCATTGAGACAGTTTATATTGTAATCATTAACCCTTATTGGGATATTGAGCACTGCTGCATGTTTTGCACAGTTTTGCACCATATTTTCTATGTTCATCTGTTGTGATTGATTTACTTGTTCATTAGATCTGCTGTGACTAATTTTACAAAAAGAATGATATCGGGCTCTCCCTTCGGGCTATCCTTTCCCTTCTTACATCAAACAGAAAGCAAAACGAAGTTCTCAAAACCAGCCAAGCGACCGAACACTCCGAAGTCCCAAGCAATCAAAACAATGGCGAATGTTTCATTGAACAAAGGTTGTCTTCCTCCAGGCAAAAAACTACGACAGTGATTGTATTTATATCCACTCATTTGTTGATTGGTTCCCAACCGGGTTAGTTTATACGCCCTAAACAATACTAGGAAAAAAATCAAGGTTATAAAAATGCAATCGTGATACCATAGAACAAGAAAATCATACCTAGCTCGCCTTTTGAGAACTCTACCAAGTGCGGTATAGACAATAACCCAAACCCTACCCAGCATAAAATGCAAGTCTCTAGTCGAAATCCGGTTTTCATCAAACTAAAAGAAGGTTTTACGCTCGTGATAAAGTAAAAATCAAAATTGTAACCAAGGATCATTCATCATAAGAATAAGATCCTGTCGTCTAGTAATTGAACCAATCTTTCTTATCTGGCTATAGAGAAAAGATCAACTTGTAGGAGTTATCCTAAACTACAAGGTAAATCTAGAGATCACTACATGATCCTCTATAAGTAACGGTTGAGTGGGATCTTACCCGGTTTGCTAAAAGCCAAGATGGTTAAAAAAAATGGCAGGCGGCTATTAAACTTGGCTCCATCGTCTCCAAGGATACTATTCTCCTGTCGGCCCATGCTCTCAACACCATTCGCAGCATCTCCCATCTCCCAGAATGAACTCAACACTTACTAGCAGCAAAGAATTTTGACATGCAAAACGTTACAGCGACTCTAGCAAGCATAAAGGAAGTTAGATGTACCAAACCGTAATGGCGTGGACTATGCGTTTTCTGATAAATTACATGACCATGTAAGCTATGAGGGTCCTTACTGAAGCAGAACGTGGAGGTCGATCTTCAGTCAACCTGATCTTAGCGATGTAAGTAACAATAAAACCATCTAACCCGATTAGAAATTACCCGTGTTAATGGTAGTATACATATAAAGAAAATGACCCGACTAACTAATGCAAGGCGCTGGCCTCATCTGGGCGCTAGCATCAGATTAAAAATGCATGGTCAGGGGTAGATCCCGTTTCTCTGCATTTTCCAGGCAACATAAATATTGATAAGCTATAAAACAAAACAGAGCAAAGACGGATGCCTACAATTCCAAACATAACCCAACCCAAACCCTTAGCAGCAAAATAAAACATGATTTCAGCAATCAAGCATTCACGCAACTTGATATCTAGGGATCGTATCCCACTTAGTTAAGTATATAAGGAATAATTCTAGGACGATTTTTAACTTTAAGTAGCAGATCTATAACACCTTCTCATGGTACACAGATTCCCCAAAATCGGTGCAGCATTCAAACATACCATATGACGGAAGGCATTTAACCTACCTAGATTTCACCAAACCGATGGCGGTTCATAGAAGGAAATCCTACATTAGCAACCAATCGACTTACTACGATTTCCCTTCAGCTCAGAGATTGATCCATCATTTTCATCTGAGAATAAACAGAGCAACACAAAAAAAAATAACGATTACCAAAAGGATCATACGCCCTGCAGCAGAGTATGGACAACACAAGTTGGAGGCACCGTAAAACTCTCTTCCCCAGAGCAACCGACACACCCCAAGGGATCATAAACCATGTTAATAAAAACATCAAACGGTGCTACACAACAAAACATGGACCGACTCCTCTTCCCCATCCCTCGCAAGAACTGGTAGTCAAGGTAACTTAGGATTCTACAATAAAAAATAGTTGGCAGGAAACGCGTCCCTCAAGTGATGCCATGTGGCGATGGTAGTACCCCACTATGGAGACAAGATTACCATATTTACTCCCCACCTTTACGGTTGTTACACATACAGTCACCATACCGGAAAGCTCTTATTTTGATTATAAACATACATCATCTTCATCCTCTAAAATATAAATATATATAATATTGCTCATTAGTATTTTTGTCCCTACCGTGCATATCATCATGTATATAAAAATTTAAGAAGGTATCCTTCCTCTAAAAGAATATATACTCCTATCGAAATCAAGGTTATAATCTTATCCATTTACATATATGTATCTTAATCATTTTGTCGTTATGATTTCCTTTAGACTTATCCATATAACACATATATATATAGAAAGGTTCTATTATCCTTTTTATTACTTTTATCCCTTCCTATATATATTTACTTAGTCATCTCTTTCACCCTTTCAAAATACTCGGTATCTTTTATATGGAGTAAGATCAATTTCTTATTATAAGAACTTATTACTTAGATCTTTGTCGCAAGTCACCCAATCTATTTATAAATCTGTTAGATGTTTCCCTTAGGATGGTAGGTTAAATGCGTGGAAATAGGTCGGATGGCGCCCTAATTATTTAAGTCATTTTAAGTTAAAACATATTATCATCTTCATGTACCCTAGTCATTAGAAAACTCGATCTCATGGCTTGTCTGCCATCTCATCTTTTCTTTTGGATGGGTTTGGTCGTTTAACGTTTAGTCGCATTTACTATTCTTAATTTTGTAGTCTTAACTAAGACTTATAATCATGACACTAACTCGAGGTCCACTGGTCGGGCCTTGGCCTTGAGATCCTCACCATGACCTATTTACATAATTATAATTATTTTACAAAAATAATAATAATAATTAGGGTCAAATTGGAAGGATGTTACAGGATTTAGTAATTATTCCCGGGTTTTATGGTCTGTGAACTATGGAAGGAAAGGAACAGACGCATCTTTGAGGACAAGTCTAGAACCATTGAAGCTGTCTGGAACCTGTTAGAAATTCATATAAAGGAATCGCTAACTCTAAGTCAGTGGAGCTCAAATGCTATGAAAATGGACAGTGTTGAGCGATAAATTTTGAATGAATGGGGCATTTTTAACTTACCAACATACATTGATCGGCCCCACAAGGTGGTCACGCCTCCTTTCAGTCTTGAAGTTTGGAAACACCCGAGCAAAGGTACGTTCAAGCTCAAATTCGATGGCGTTGCAAAGGGAAACCCAGGACTGTTCGGGTTCAGAGGAGTTATCAAAAATGCGGAGGGAGTTATTTTGAGCATTTACTGGGGCAACTTAGGAGAAAACACCAACAATGTAGCCAAACTGGAAGGAATGGTCAGTGGCATAAGATGGGCCTTTCAACAGGGTTGGAGTCCTCTGGTTGTTGAAGGGGATTCCCTCATCATCATCTCCACAGCGTTGCGCATCCAACATGGCTCTGCCATACCCAAGGTCTTATGCAATTGGAAGTGGGAATGCAGACTAATGGCTCTCAGGAGTTTGTTGGATTCTAACCCAGCCATTCAATTTTTGCACATTCGTCAGAAGGGTAACAGGGTGGTGGACACATTAGCTAACAAAGGGGTGAATGCTCGAATATCCTTCCATAGATTTTTGCGAGACAATATGGTGGACGACAATCTGAGGAGGAGATGTGAAGTTTTGGCCAACGAAGATCTCGGCCACACGGTGCTTCACATGGACGAGGGTCAGAACGAAAGGACACGTCAGGAAGCCAGCTGGCCCTCCTTCGATCTACATGCAACCTCAAACCTTGATTTTTCTCCCCCCCACGTCTCAATAGGGACAAATGGCAGATCGGTCCCTGATCACGAGGAAATCAACGAGGTGGTGGAAGCTCACGATCACCGGGCTGAGCTAGCGACAACTTATGTTTCGGACACAGTTGATCCCACTAACAACCATCATGACAGAATGGTCTGGACAAGTATTGGCACGGTTGAAGGGACTGTAGTGGAGTGTGACACGGAGCATGAATCAACCAGGTGTCCTGGAACATCATGCTTACATTAAATGGAGCTCTTTATCATCATTCTTGGCATGTTTAGCACCACCTGTTCTCTTCATTTTCTAATCATGGCAGTTAGCCTCTCAAGGATAACTGCCTTTGTGCTTTAGGTAGTAAAGGTGGTGGTACTGTGTCGCTGTGAAAGTACAATTATCGCGAGGCCCAAGCGTACGAGATGGATTTCTCCACTAATACTGGGGAAATCGATCTATACAGCGCCATTAATGGTAATCTCCTCGTCTGTGTGGGCATTAGTGGAAATGTTTCAGCTTCAAGTATGGTATACTTCTTGCTCTCTCCAAAAATTCCTATAAATTTTCACTTTGATGTGAGCATCATCCATCTGAGGAAGTAGGAAACTAAGGATTGGTAGAATTATCTTCTGAAATTTTGGTGTTTAAGTGTTACCACTGGGAATTTTATGACTGCCCGAATGAGAGCTAGTAGTCGTAGAGGCTCCACCCGGGGTGGTAGTTCTTCTCGGCCAAGGGGTATGGTCGATATCAAGGCGAGGGTTCCTCTCACTAGCATTCCCTCGAGCTGGAGGAGTCTGACCCTTAGACCTTCAACTGGGGCGCCCAGTATCTCACTAAGATGCCTTCCCCCATCGAGGCGCAAATTGTGCATAGAGAAGTCGCTCTTCTGCGTGAATACGAAGCCCACTTGGGCAGAAAACTGATTTCCAACCCCTTCTGGGTGGTCAAGATTCTGTTGGCTCATGATATTCAGGCAAGGCAACAGCTGGCTCATGGCCTCCATGAATCCATTCAGATTATTAAAGGCGATCAATAGACCAACTCAGCCGGTGTTCTCCTACTCAATTCAGCTTTGAAGGATTACATGGAAACCTCAAGGGATCTCCCTAGAGAGGAACCTTTGTCTCCGAGGGGGGAGCATCCATCTCCATGACCGGTCTTTAATGTATGCTTTCGTGCTGGAGGCTTTCGGTTTTTAGTTGGTATGAGCTCCTTTTTTATTTTTCTGTGGCTTCGCCAATCATCAATGGAATTTTAGTCTCTGGGCAGAATTGGGTTTATAATTGGGTCTTTTGTTCCGAGGGATGCTAGGCCTGGGTCCTCTACTTTTTGATAGAGTACTTTCTGATAATTCGTCCAGATTGAGGGTCTTCATAGGTGCAACTCCTTACTATCCTCTCTCTGGTTCTTGTTACTTGTCCACGATATTATCAGTCTCTGTGCCAACTTGGATGAAATTTTTGGGATTCCTTTGCTTCGAGGGATGTTAAGCCAGGATTCTCTGCTTTGATCGAATATCTCATGAATTTTCGACCATACTGGGGTTTTCAGAATGGAACGAGCTGTTGATCGCTCATTTGTATATGTATTCTGTATTTTTATTTAGTTTTTAGTAATAGAAGGTTCCTATACTTACTTACAAAAAAATGTATTCATCGATGCATTGGTTGATTCTTGCAGCAAAAACTTATGTCAATGGTCAAAATTCAGTGATAGACAAAGTCAATTTTTTAATCAATCTAAAACTCTAATCATTTTTTTATGACATGGATTGATCTAGAGATAGAGAAACTCCTTAAGGACATTGTTCCACTATACAGAAATCTTGGATCATAGTAGAACTTTGTGCATGCATGAAAATTCTATTGAAGGGTTGTTTACTACAAGATTAACTTAATCCTTCATTGGTGCCTGCATTAAAAATTTAAGTTGCTTTTATAATAACATATAATTGTTTCTATAACAACATAATATTTATCAAAAGTACAAGTTTCCAATATTTATATTTCAAATATTGATAGTAGGGGTGAAAATTAAATATGATAGGAAAAGAGCTAATACACATTCCAAGAGAGATGTTGGTGCATAGCAGTGCTACAACATAACAGTGCATTTAATGGGCAGTTCAATTTTATTATTGAAACAAATGGGATCAAGGTAAGTACCCCCATTTTGAATATCCCTATAAAAGAAGGTGCTCACTATGTAAGAAATAGGTTTTTGGAGTTAATAGAATTCTCAATTTTGCACTCTTTATTCTATTTATATATCAATTCTGGTATCAGAGATAGCTTCCACAACCATATAAAAGGGATCTTATCTCTTCTTCATAAAGCCTCTAGTTCCTTGATAGGTATCTACTCCTTATTCATCTTTAGAGGAACACTTCTCAAGTTATTCCACAACCTTGACAAGAAAATTCATGGCTCCTCGTAAGAACCCAAATCAAGAGGATGTTTCCCTTGTAGAATCCATGCAAAAGCATGGATGCAATTTTTCCACAATCAATAACAAATTATTAGTATCAAAATCAATTTCTCTCAGAGCACACCAAAGTGATACATGATCTGGCTACATAACTATAAGATCTAAAGCTCAACAAGACCACATCTTAGCCAACCCATGAACTGCATTGGGATTGAACTGGCCATAATTTTTTGGCGCTTTTGATGGTGATCATGTCGAGGGTTGGATTCAAACCTTCTATTCATATTTCCAAAATTAGAACACATTGCTAGAAAAAGACAAAGTCACCTTGGAAACCTACCATCTACAAGGATTAGCTTCCTAATGGTGGGATTAGAAAAAATAGATGGGTGGCACTACAAAATACCTTTGCATAAAACTCAATGAGGATATGGTTCAAACCTTTTGTTCATATTTCCAAAATTAGAACACATTGCTAGAAAAAGACAAAGTCACCTTGGAAACCTACCATCTACAAGGATTAGCTTCCTAATGGTGGGATTAGGCCAAATAGATGGGTGGCACTGCAAAATACCTTTGCATAAAACTCAATGAGGATATGGTTAGCCATCCCTCTAGTGGCATCAATACCTAGGATGAATTCTACACTGCACTTCAAGAGCATCTATATCCAGCATGCTATGTCAAAAGCATTTAGGGATGTTGGCTTCAACTTTGACAGCTTTCCACTCAAAGAGTTTAGCAATACATTGAAGTCTCCTATAAATTGCAGGTGCAACTCTCCATTTTAGATCTAGAACATGTATTTATATTAATTAAATTGTATTCTAGTCTATTTCCTACTCTTTTTCATAAATTTTATTTGGAACGTAGCTTTTCTCTTTCATTGACCTTTTAACATGCTCTCACTACTGAAAAAAAGCTAAGGAAATGCCTAGTTCCCTTTCATTCTCCAACCCAATTACCCCCTTCATCAAAAATATATCACATGGGTACCCCTTCTCATATGATTTACCCAACCCAACCTCCTCCTTCTCATATGATTTACCCAACCCAACCTCCTCTTGGGAATATTGCATATTACACAAAATACTATGCATTAACTATATTATTAAGAAATAAGCCTTTCTATAAAAATATAATTCAAGTCCAATCATGTCCAATTACGCACACACCTTCATTTCTTAAGAGAGCGGAGTCAAATTTTACATCTACATATGCCTATTGCACACATACCTTTATTTCCTAGAGTTGATGATGTAAGGTTATACACAATATTTATGTATGTGATACTTAGTTCTACAAGTGCCATAAACTTTTTATCATTCTAGAGTATTTCATTAATATTTTTACTTTATTTATATTATTTTTACTTTATACTAATTTTTTTTAGTGATTCTAATAATAATGATGGTTGTGCAAGCAGGTAACCCATGTCCAAAATGTTTTGATCATGGCTCTTTTGATACGGAGTGATTATATTTAAAAATGTATTTTACATTCCAAGTGATTGAGACATCTCTAATTATAACATATGTTCACTTCAAAAAATTTATATAAAAATATTATATAAATTCACAATTAAAATTTAAAATTATATAAATATTATATAAATTCTCAGTTAAAATTTAAAATTATATAAATATTATATAAATTCACAATTAAAATTTAAAATTATATGTATTAAATTTTTTAAATATAAATATAATTATTAAATTATAAGTATGATGTTGAATTGGTAAAATTAAGTGGAGTTATTGGAAAAGTGTAATTAGATATATTAAGAATTATGTGTCACATATATAATAATAATAAATTAAGTAGAAAAAAAATAGTATTGAAAAATAAAAAACATTATAATAAAATAAACCAATATAGATGCATTATAATCTAACATTTTTAACACAATAGATATAAAATTAAAATTATAAATATATATTAAATTTTCAAATTACAAATACTTAGTTAGCCACACATCCACACTCACACCTTCATCTTCACCTTCACCTTCACTTTCACTCCCTAAAAAAATGGTAATGTGATGTCAAACAAAAATATCTATAACACACGTCAGTGTTTCTCTGCATAATGCAATTTAAGCAACAATTATAGTAAGTTCTAATAATGAAATATCTTAATAATTTTAGACTTTATACAAATCTGTGGCTTGAACACATTCTTAATGTTAATAACATGATACTACTAGCACAGTGGGGATCACCGGCTCATAGATTGGTTGTTCTCCATTTCCTTTAATTTTTCTTTTAAATAAAATAATAATAATAAATATATAAAAAAAAATTCCCATTTTCCTAGTGTACTTGTATTTAAAAGAAAAAACATTCAAAAAATAAAAAAGAAGTAACCACATGGCAAAGTTGGAGTAATGTGGCCAACATTTATGATAGATATGGATATTCATTAATCAACATTAATTAAATCAAGTAACGCACATTTGATTCTTAATACTTGCAAGGAATTTATGCTATCAAATCTCCACTATCAATACTCTGAAGGAGCATTATTAATGCCAAATGGAAGGACTTTCCACTAATATTGGCCATGGGGAACCACAAATGCAGTTTTATACCTATCTTTTGCATCAATCCCTATTTGATAAAATCTTGATTTTAAATCGAACTTAATGAAGATTGTACAACCTGCAATTCTCTGCAACAGGCTGGCTTTATCTGGAAGAGGATAATGAACTTTCTGCAAAATTGCATTGAGAGGCTTATAATTTACAACTAATCTCGGCTTACCTCTCTTTTGTTCAGAGTGCTTATTCACAACAAAAGCATGACATGACCAGGGACTCTTGGATGGTTCAATTAGACCTTTATTGAGAAGATCTTTAATCTCCTTTGCACAAAACTCTCTTTCAGATGGAGACATAAGCCTGGCAGAGGCTTTCCTGGCCTTTATTTGTTGTAGAGGGTCATATGGAAAAGAGACAAAATATTTTTCTCTAGTCCATAATGCATTTGGGCTTTCAGAGCAACAATTTTTTATCAACTGCTCTGTAATGGAGGCTAGAGTTTTTTCTTTATGAGCATCTGCATAAGCTATACAACGATCCATTTTATGCAGATCACCAATATTTGGGGACTTGACTGGGATTGACTCAACATAAGACTTACATTTATATATAGGGTTGAAGGTTAACGAACACACAACAGATTTTGAATTTATAGTACAGGAAAATAACATCTTTGTTGTGTCTACAGAAAAAGGACTCATTCGTTTAAGGAATTCAGAACCTAAAACATAGTCTTCTTTCAAACTATCAAGTCTGTACAAAGAAATGGAACTAGAACAATCAGCAATCTTAATTGGGAAATCTTCTACTTTTCCAGCAAGAGAAACGGGAGTACCTTCTATTGCTGAACCATAGTCTTTACATTTTTCCCAATAGAAAGGAGGAAGGGAAGATCCCTTCGCTAGATTGAACTGACAACCAGAATCAATCAAACAATGCAAACTATATGGTACATACTCAGGAGCACAAACCAAAACTTGAATAAACAACTTTGGACCTTGAAAACCACCTAAAAGACTAGGGATTTGAGACTGAGGAGAACTGGGTGAATGAGGAGGAGTAGACAGAGGAGACTCTTCCTTTCTTTCAGGGTTTGACAAAGCTTGCTCTAAATGTTTAGATAGGTCATCATCAGAGGATTTGTCTTTTTCTACAACCAAGACTTTCACCATGTCTTTCAACTCTTCAATTTCTCTGACAAGCTTTTTCAATTCTTTCTGCTTATATTTGATCTGTAGCCTTAAGAGTTTTTCTCTATCCCTTCTATGGTTTTGTTTGTCATCATGGTCATCAGGGTAATCTCTGTAGAGCTCAGCAAGATTATGCTTTGTAACCATTTGATGAGAGATTATCTTTCCTTTACCCTTGACATCTTTCTTTTTTTCCAAAAGACTTAATAATCTTGCCTTTTCTACTCTGAGATCTTGTCTTTGGATATACTGATAGACAGGCACTGTTGTTAACTGTAAATCAATTTCAGCTAATTGTTTTTCAATGGAATAAATTGGATTAACTGCAAACATATTCAGGTAAAAATCAAACTGAGGCAACGTACACCCCCCTAAATTTGCTTCCTTGCTATCTAAGCTAGCACTGGAGGGAGAATCATTATCATAGACAGGGGAAAATTTTGCTAAAGCAGCAAAATCAGAATACTTAGAATCACATTCGGATTCATCCAAAAAAATAACTTCTCCAGAAGGACGAGGAGACTCAACAAAAACTTCAAATAGATCCCACCAGTGTGGATCTAAGCTAGAACACAAGGCGGCAAGCCTTGGACGAGACTTTCTCTCTGGACATTTACCTGCCCAATGACTAGGTTTTCCACAGATAAAACAAACATCCTTTTTTCCTTTCTCGGTTCTTCTTTTAACAAACCTGCGACTCTTGAACTGAGACTTATGCTTCTTGTAAGACTCATAACCATGCTTTGACTTATGTTTATAAGGCTTATCAGGATGATACCTTGAGCTGGAGGAATAGAATCCTTTCTTCTTTTTCTTGTGACAATTACAGGATTCTTTCAAATGTCCACGATTATGAGCACCACAACCCCAATTGGGCATTCCTGCAACATCTTTGCAGAAGGAAGCAAAAAACATTTTTTGGTGTCTCTTAAAATATTTACTAACCCTGCGCTCTAAACAATGTTCTTGCCATGTTTCAAGAATATGCGCATGCAACTGGGCTAGTGACAAACTTCTAAGCTCGACTTTTTTGTCTTTTAGAGCTTGTTCGACAGCATCAGGAACATGTCCTGGGAAACTTCTTAAATAGTGCTTCAAATAAGTTGGATTTCCATATTTACCAGAGGAAATCAACAATTTTTGCATGTAACAAAAATACTCTTCACTTTTGCTGAGGTTACAGAGTCTGGATGACATAAAAATTGAAGCAAGATGGTCATAGTCTTCACCATCTTCAGGACCATAAAATTCTCTACCTAGAGCCTTAAGTATTTGGTCATCTGCATCATCTGCAACTAACATCTCATTCCTAGATTCTTGGGGCAATCATCTCCACCAATCATAAGCTAGGCCGGACAGACCTGCAACTAACTGGGTACCCAACATTTTCCCTATGAGATTATTGTCCTGTTGTTTTTTATACAGAATCCATTGTCCTAACAATTGTATGGCATTTTTTATGTAATGTCCCCAGTTTGGCCCCATGGCATTAACATTATAAATGATGTAATATTGTTAAGAAATCATGGTGAGGAGCTCAAGGCCAAGGCCCTGCCATCGATTCCGTGATGCATATGGTTTTCGTGCTAGCAATGCACAGTGGAAATTCAAATAGCATGTAATATGCATTTTAATAAAAAAATACCCACAACTAGCTATGCAATGCAACAAAGAGATGGGGGCATGATTTCACAAGGAATTGGGAGGGAAAACATTCAAACCCTTGAGCCAATAGATTCAAGCCAAGTGTCAACGAGAAAACCCATCAAACCCTCAGCTACCCATGTTGACTTTTGTACCCAACCATTGATTTCTCCCAAGAGTTGGTTGGGGAAATTAATGCCTTGGGAATGGGGAGGTATGGCTGTCCAAAATCGGGTATGGGCAAGCCACCCTCCATGGAAAAACGTGTTGGCCTCTTGGGGCAAGAATAAAGCCACGAAATGGCTTCCCAAGGGATTATTCAACAGGGCCTTTCTCTCTCACGCACCTCTAGCTGCCTGGGCGTTTTCCTCCCTCATTTTTATGTGTTTCCCTTCATCTTTTAGCTGGGAAGGGGCGTTTTTGTGCTGGTTACCAGTGGGGGAAGAGAGCAGAACGTTTTGGATCTTCCTGGAGGTCGTTTAGGCCATTGGAAGGGATCCTAACCCGTGGAGAGAAATCGGTTTTGCTCCCTAGGGTTGAAATCAAAATTCCACAGTTCATTGGGTGAACCACGAGCTAGGAGGACCAATGTGGACCCTGTTTCGTGAACACCTCTGTTGTAAATGTGTAACCCTGTCAATAGTCATTTTGTTGTGGGAAGAAAGAGTATGTTGGGGTATGGGTGATGGGTAATCCATTATTCTGGCTTGGCTGAGATAAAATGGTTATTGGGCAGTGGTTGAGCTGGAATGTTCCCTTTCCCTTGTGAGAATCATGCCCAGCTCGGGGGTGGCCTTCGGACGGACTCAGTACAAGCTGTCGAAGAGTCTATGGCTGGGTGGAACATTGCCGCGACATAGCTAGTTGCTTGGGACTACTCTGTTAAAGATAAGTATTCTCTGGTGCCATCTTTCAATTATTTAATTGATGAATATCTTGAATGTATGGCGAATGTGTAAATGAAATTACTTCTGCTGTGTAATGTAAATATTTATGCCTCTTCATATGTAATGAATGCTTACTTAATAGGTACATGGGGCTGGATGCCCGGTTTTAGCCTCACGATCCCCTCCATTGCACTGGTATGATGGGTGGGGACGTGACATTTTATATCTTCTCTTGACTGACATTGGATGTTTAGCACTGGCCACTCTAGCATTTGAGACAAGAGATTATTCATGTTACTTATACCATAATGGATCCTAGGAACTGTGGCAACTGATGCACTGGCATCAGGCATATGCGAATCAAAGACAGGATTTTGTAGAGGTTGACCTCTGTTGGAAGATTGAGCTTCATGGAAACCAATTTCAAGTGCATTAAGACTAGCAGCATGTTTTGGATCTAACACAGGTTTGAACTTTTTGAACTCTGAGATCCAAGCATCTACTTCAACTTTTTCAGCATCGCTTTCTCCAAAGTCCCATGCTGGTTTTTCATTCTTAAGAACATAGAACTGACTTAAGGACTGACTCTTATGATGCCGAGGTTTTACCTTATGTCTTTTTGCTGCAAGAGTAATTACATGGTCTAGAACCACATACGATTTATGCTTAAGATTCTCTGTTCTCTTAGAGATATCCTCTAGGACACTTAGCCTTCTTTCAAGCTTTGTTGAAGCTTCATTTATGGCTATCTTAATCTCCGTTGAATCATGCAGAAGATGATTCAGTAAACCAAGCTTTGTTTCCACATCATTTATTTGATGTCTTTGTTCTGCTATCTGGGATTTCAAGAAAAGAATATCTTGAGCCATGTCGTCAAGATTTCTTGCTGAATGGACTTGCTGCAAATTTCCCCAATTTGCAAGTTTGATCTCATCAGAGACATGTTGATCAGGAGCAGAGGATTTGCTCGGCAAGAATTCTCTTTTTGTCTGGCCATCTTGGGAGAATTGTCAGAAAGGTGTTTCAGGATGATTTCTACCAGGGATGAAAGACCTATTTCTAGCTTGGACAACTTCTATTCCAGTACCATTTCTTGGAAGGGAAAACATTCCTAAGGAAGGAAAATATTTTTGTTTGTTTTGGTGCTGGAGACGTTGTATTATTTTCTTACATGCTTGACATTCAGCATGTTGGCCACGGTGTTCTGAATCATAACGACCAGAAAAGGAAGGAGAAGGATCTGAAGTATTTACAGAATTAGAAGCAGCTTGATGCCGGGCATTATCATAAGAAGCAGTAGATACAGATCTAACGAGAGGAGGTTGGAATCTACGAGTAGGCTGCTCATCAGGAACTTTGAAGGAACTGGTAGCTTCATTGAATGTCAAAGGCTTGTCATTATAGGCAGAAGCTATTCTATCATTATTTCTCAATTCAGAATACCTAATTTCCCATTGCTTTGGATACTTTATTCCTGTCCAATCGAAAGTAATTGGAGTAGCATTTTTGGATTTCTCTCATTCCACCACGCTGTGATGTGCAGAACTCTGATGCACAGCAGATCAGAGAGCAGGTAAAGTATCATTACCAAAAGGGACAACTACACCCCCTTTTAACTGAATAATATGAGATCCAGTATCCATATTAAACCCTTTAGGTAAGACATGAGCTTTTAAAAGATCATAGATATAAGGATCTTTAAGGCTGACTGAAAACTTGGGGTAGATAGTTCCAAAAGTTGGGCCATCATGGAGAGGAGCAGTAAACCCACCGACAACACCATCGGCAAAATTCCTATGATGAGTATCAACAACAACACACTTAGAAGAAACTTGAAGATGAGGAGGGACAAGCGGACCTAAACCAAGTTTAACTGCACCTAAGTGTGCATACTTAAACCCTTGAGCTTTCGCCCAATCTATCTGACATTTATCAAGAAGATTAATATGACCAGGTTCATCTTTACCAGAGAAAGACACATCTATACTAGACACTTTAATTTGAGTAGCAGCAGTGATGTTCTACCAGGGAAGACGATAGACTTCTTTAGGCAAGATTTGAGGTAATTACCAATTTTCAGATGGATTTGTGTCATCTATATGGATATAAGAAGATTCAGATGTAGATGGAGGATTGAAGGAAGATCTACACTCTGCTAGAGATGCTTCAGTATCATTGGCTGACTCACATTCTAAATAGGTGAGCTCAACTGAATCCATTGCAGGGTCCATAACTTAATGAGGATGAGTGCTCACTTCTAATGGTCTCCGGTAACTCTGAGGACTTACCCAACGCCTAACCTCAACTTAACTACCTCTCTAACTTCGGACAACCCTACTTACACCCTCGTACGCCTTGCAATTCGCTCAACGGTAATTTCCACCGTCTACAGGATTTGGTTGTAGAATGTAAAGACAATCAAATAACAAGGAACTACTACAGTTCCTCAACGGTAATTTTCAAATTTTTTTATTTTCTTACTTGGTCACGACTCACGATTCTTATTCTTATAAATGGAGTAATTCGCATGTTTTAAAATACATTTCTAAAAGGAATATTTGGAATAAATATGAAGAGGTTACATTAGTTATTTGGAATAAATATTTTATTTTTCCTAAATTCTCAATTTATCAGTACATTAGTTATTTTTTCATTTATGAAACAAACCTTAGGCAGAAGGGAGTAAAGAAAATATTAAAGAAGTAACGCTCGAGTATCCATGTTCCACCTCTTGTACTTTGTAAATAACTTTTGAAATATAGATATTAAAAAGTAATATTCACAAATATTTATCATTAATTTGAGTTATATTCCCCTCAAATTCATATCCGAAAGTCCAAAGAGAATAAACACAAAGGCTTCATAGTCGTGATGTATACATAATTATTAGAATATGTATATGATTCTTAATCATTTCTCAATGGCGAGATTTGGCTTCATAGTCGTGCTGTATACATAATTATTAGAATATGTATATGATTATTAATCATTTCTGAATGGCGAGATTTAAATTTTTAAGAGAATATTGATGGAGATTATAGGAAGTTGAGGAAAATTGTGATATTTGAGTTTTGAAAATCTAGAATGTAAGGAATAATAAAGTTAAATGTTTTAAGTTTTACATATTTTTAAGTCAAAATTATTAATTTCTATTTATATTATTTTAAGTGAATGGAAAAAGACCAAATTATTCATTTTTATTTATATTATTTTAAATAAATAGAAAATAACCAATTAATACTGTGTACAATCAGAAAATGGAATGCACTAGTATATTGGGTGGCATACTTTTTTAATTATGTAATGGTTTTTAGGATTTAAAAAAAAATACTTTTTAATTAAGTAATGGTCTTTAGGATTTAAAAAAAATAGACTTTTATAATTGATGATTTTTTGTATTATTGTAGAAAATGGTATTGATAAATTTAATAGGTGTGGAATTTCAGGGTAATTGTACTTGAATCTATTATAGTTAGAATGAAAAAACCTTTATGAAACTTGTACATAAGGAAATTGATTTTTCTATAAATCTGTATTTCAATTGTGAAAACATACACATGCTTAATTTTATTGGGTAAAACTTTCCACCAAAAGTAGAATTTCAAGATGTATGATAGCAATTTTTTATTGGATGTTATTAGGATCGAATCAAGAATTATAGATGAACTTCAATGACACACAACACAATTCAAATATCCTAATTTTAAGATTGGTCATTCCACTCCCAAGAATCCACACTTGGATAAACAAGCTAGATTTATACTTGTTGGAATTCTTAAACTATCAATACCTAAATGAGAAAGGTCCTTTCAAACTGTAGATATGAAGATATTTCACTTCGGTTAATCCTAAGAGTAGATAGAATCTTAAATCGGTTATGGTTGAAGACAAACACTTGTTATGATTAAATTTAAGAAGTGAATTTACCAACAATTGTTGTCTACTTACTTTGTGGTTGGGTAAAATTTTATAATGCTTCCATCTATTCTTGAGAAATTATGCGACCTTTAATACCACTCCATTAAAAGACACCTTTAGTGTAGCTATTTGAGCATTGAATGGTAAGCTAAAATAGTGAACCTTGTTGGTTTTAAGGAGTACAACACTACATGGGATAAACATTCACTAATTAAACACCACATTTCCAATTTTGTTTTCAGCATAATCAACTCCACGCCAAACTCAAGTCCTACCATAATCAAGTCCACGTCAAACTCAAGTCCTACCATAATTAAGTCTACGCCAAACTCAATTTTGTGAAACACTAATATAAAATAATGCTATCATAAAAGTAAGGAGAAGATAATATTGTTATTGGGATTTCATACTTCTTAATCTAGTTAATTTGTTTATATCTTTTAATAAAATTGTCATCTAGTTCTATTATTTTTGTTAATGCACACACACATATTAATTGCAATTGTATTATACTTTTTTTTTACTTTGATATGAGTTAATATTAGAAATATAATAGAAATATGCATTGTGGTATGAAATTAATACTAACATCTAATATTGAATTTTTTTCAGATCACGGCAACTGATGACCCCATAAATGATTATCCAAATTATGTTGAGCTTGCTTGAGATATAGGAGAAGAAGAAGAAGAAGAAGATGATGATGATGATGATGATGATGATGGTGGTGGTGGTGGTGACGATGGTGATGAGGTTGATCAATATGGCAAGTTTGATGATCATGATGAGGATCATGACCATGATCTTGATGATGATGCTGGTGGTGCTAGCTAGCTACTGATGCTATGCATGAGCAGGCTACATTTTGGATTATATTTACATGTGTTATTGTTGATATATAACTATGATATCTTTATGATTTTGACTTTATATTTATATATGGAGATCATACAACTTATATTTTGTCAAATTAGTATTTAAATCACACACACACACACATATTTGAATTGTTTTTGCTTTACTATAATGATATCCATGAAAGGTTTTGATATGTTGATAATACATTTGAATTTTAGTTGATTTGATTAAAGATGATGATGATATTATCACTACTGTCTTCTTACTTTATATAGATTAGAAAATGTCAATGTTATTTTGATGGAGAATTACTATGTATGATGATATTACTACTTTTGGATAGATGTTGTAACTTCTTCATAAATGTTATGCTATAAATTTGAATTCTTAATGATATTTGAGAACTTTGGTATATTCCAATATTTAATTGAAATTAATAAAATGGATGCAAAATCAACAAAAAATTGATATATTTCACTATTAACTTCTTTTTTTTACACAAACGGATAAAAGCTTTGTATTAAAAAGGAGGAGCATATTACATAGATATGGGGAGGCTATTCCCAAAATACTAGAGCTATCAAGATAGTTTCAATGATTGCCAGCCTTTGAAGTTCAAAATTGGCCTTATTCCTATTACAATTAGAAAAACTTGCAGAACTACTACAACTATAGATAGTAACGAACTGCCCTAACATGATGCAACATAAATAGAAAATAAATCTAATAGTATGGACGCCAGACCAAAATAGAACAGCTCATACCCAGAGCACTAGTTTTCATGGTGGTTTCGGGATATTTTGTCCTTGCTGCCCGTGGTTGTGCCTGCATTTCCATCATCTAGATTCAGGATGACCGAGGGACTATTTCCACTACTGATCCTAACACAATCCACTTTTTCTTCTACAATTCGAAGACATCTGTAGAATGTATCGTATTTATTCATCAATTTATCAAAACAATCTTTCGTCTTACCAATGCTTGAGCGAACTTCTGAGTTGGAGATTTAAACAAAGGTGGCCAAGTTGGAGATAGCTTTCTTCATGTCCAGGAGATCTCCCCTGAGTCAACGCACTTGTGCATCCAGGTCCTGAATATGAGACTGAAGTTCAGGGGAGCGACTTCCCTGCCGTTGAGGAGAATCCAAACTGATTAGACCCCCAATGTCGCCATTAACATGATTTCAAGTCTTACTACCTAATTCACCGAGACTGCCATGAAACTGTTGTGGAGTTACGCCATGACTAAAATCAAACAGGATCAAGTGTAGGCCAGAGTCCGGGGTCATTCCAGAGGTGAAACCACCGCCAAGGAACTATGCCAAAATCTTGCTACCCTGTCCATGACCAGCCTCAAGGGGCACCCATCTTCTTCCGCTGCCAAACTCATCCATCTTAGGCTGATTGAAGCAACAATTTTCATCACACCACCCCTAGGGTGGTCATTGTCGCCGGTTCCATGGAAGAGGTTAGAGAGATATCGCTTCGGACCGCCATTGCAGGTCCCCCCAGGCTGCCCCTGAGAATTTTTCTTGCATTTTTGGCAGTGCTAAGCAGGTGGGAACTGGTTGCAGTCCTCCATGGCTGGCGAGGACAACAGACTGCCGGAGACTACGCTGAAGGGAGAAGCACAAAGAAATGGGGAACAAAAATGCAGAGGGGTTCGCATGGAGCTAGAAGCTTCGCCACCCTGCATGATATAGCCATCCATCACCTTGGAGGTCATCCACAATAAACTCACGCATGCGAGCCAGGTGGTCTCTTCCAGGGATAGTCACCGATTCAGGGGAGGGGACGTTTGAAAGGAGCGGGAGGATCTAGGAGGGATATGTGGAGTTAATGAGGTTGATGGGATGGTCATGAGGGAGGAGGGGGTGAGGATCAAGAGGTTAAGGAGATTTTGGTACCCAAGCATCCACCTCAAGTCTACCATTTATAAGAATATGCCCACAATTCAAACCAGTGCCGAAATTATCCATGGAGTCGATAGATTAGTTGTTTTTCCTTAGGATGTGAAGGTATGAGAGGGAATGAAAATCTTTAGCCAGAAGGATGAAATGTTGATGCATCGTGGTGACAGGTTTCCGGAGAAGATTGATTAAAGCTCTGGCTTCTCTAGTTACAATCATTGAGTCTCCAAAGACCACTAGGTCCTTTATATAATTGCTTCTTGCAATGTGCATCCCTTTTATCAATGCTAACCATTAAGCTTCGTTATTAGTTCTTTTTCCAATTCCCCAAGCATAGTTATTCAATTTGATTCCATCGGAGTCTGTAAGGACTCCCCCCGCACCTGCCAACCCAGGATTTCCTTTGGAGGAAACATCGAAGAAAAGGATGTGGCTTCCAAGTGTTCGAATCCAAGATTGAAGGTCTTTAGGATCCATTATGATGTGCCAGCTCCTAGGTTTAATAATCTTTAGAGGATGATGAAAGGAGGGAAAGGGAGATAACAGGTCAGCCACCCAAATTTTTTCCTCAACACTTAAGGGTTATTTGTGGAGATTTTTCATGTTTTTGGAGGATAGGGAATCAATTTACAGGGCTTTTGCAGAAGAAATGATTTTCCCAGGGACTGCTCTTTTATCTTCAAAGATTTCATGGTTTCTAGTTGTCCAAAGCTTCCAGCATATGAATTTTGGGAAGGCTAACCAGGCCCTTTTGAAATTTTGCTTTCTGAGGAAGGAATTCAGGTAGTATAAGTGCCCATTACCAAAAAGATCCGATTAATTAGTGGGGAGGACCAAATTTGGTTGGATGTCATGGAGAGCTTTGTGCCAAACTTCTTGGGAAAACTCATAATCCAAAAAGAGGTGATTGATTGTCTCCTTCGCATTTTTACAAAGGATACATATAGTCGGGCCTTCAATCCCTCTTATTTTCAGGTTATCTATGGTGAGGATCTTCCTGTGAGCGAGAGTCCAATTGAAGACATTCACTTTTGGGATCCCGTCGCTATTCCACACTTTGCTCCACTTGCTATCTTTACTGTTGCTGTTGTTTAGTGCATCCAGATAATTGTAGCCTTTCTTAACTGTGTAGTGACCATATTTTCCCCAGCTGCGTTTATCCCTCATTGAAATGTGGATGGGGATCACGCCATGAAAACAAGAGAGAAGGGCTTTGTAATCTTGTTGAAGGTGATTCGGGAGGTCAAGTTTGTTCCATCCAGTCCAATTGCCTTGAGTAGACCAAGATGATATATCATAGAGGGTATAAATGTTTTCCTGTTTCATCCAGCTCCTCAAATCCCGAAAGGCAAGTAGTGAATTGACGAGGGAGGTAGGCACCAAACTTGTCTTTCCAAATATAGATTTTCTTACCGTTTCCAAGGACCCATGAGATGTTATTTTGAATTATAAAGGAAACCTTCTTACAAAGGTTCCATATCACGGTTCGTTTCTTTTCTTGGTCTATTTTTTCCATGCACCTGCTTCTATTTCCTTGCATATATTTTTTGCAAAATATCTCTTTCCACCAAGTTTTCTTTCCGGAGATGATCCTCCAGATGATTTTGGATCCAAGGGTGAGATTCATAGAAGAAAGGTTTTTAATCCCATCCCTGCCATGAGATTTTGCTCTGCAAACTGTATCCTAGCTTATGAGATGAAATTTTTTCGTGCCATTGGTTTTCCCACCCTGCCAAAGGAAGTTTCAGAAGAGTTTTGAAATTTTAGATAACACAGTCTTGGGGGTGAGGGAAATGGAGCAGTCATATAGAGGATATGCAGAAAGGATGGAATTTAGAAGAACCAGCCTGCCAGCAGGGTTTATCTAGCGAGAGCCCCAGGAACTAATTTTGTTTTTTATTTTGATAATTAGTCCTTTAGAGTCGGCCACTTTTTCCCTGCCTTTGAAGATTGGAACCCCGAGGTAGGAAAAGGAGTTCCAGTATTTAACACCTTCAAAACCAAATATCCTAGCTATTCTCATAAGTGTCCTATGAGGGCAGTTCCAACTATAGATTTTGGATTTTTCAAAATTCACTTTTCCATCAGAGGCTTTGAGAAAAGACTCAAGGACCTGGTTGAACTTGGTTGCAATAATGGCAGAAGCTCCTCCAAGTAGGATTGTATCATCAGCAAATTCAGAATGATTAATAGGTCTAACTCCTCTGACAATTTTGATTCCTTTGAGGTCTCCAAAGGCTTGAATGGAGTGGAGTTTTCTACTCGAGGATTCCGCAACTAAGAGGTAAAGAAAAGGGGACAAAGGGAAACCTTGTCATAGACCACGAGTGGCTGAGAAGAAGTTTATGGGTCTGCCATTGACTAGAGGGGCAATCCAAGGGGATTTGATACAAGCTTTGATCCACCTCACAAACCTTGCAGAGAAGCCGAATTTTTCCATGATGGAAAAAAGGAAGCCATGATTTACTCTGTCAAACGCATTTCCCATATTTAGCTTGATGGCCATGCCTTGATGATTTTTTTCCATACTTGAATGAATGGATTCTTGGACAATAATAATGTTGTCCAGGATTTGGCGACCCACAATGAATCCCCCTTGGGAATCTGAGATAAGTTTTCCCATAATTTTTTTCATTCTAGTAGCGAGGATTTTGGTAAGGATTTTGTAGGAGGTATTATAGAGGGATATTGGCCTGAAGCAGTTCATGGAGCTGGGAGCTTTGTCTTTGGGGATTAAGGCAACGAAGGAGGAGTTGGTGGCCCCTCCAATTTTATGTTTTTCCTGGTCCAGTTTAGCATGCGCTTCAGGTCTTCTTTGATAATGTCCCAAGATGCCTGATAGAAATTGATGGTAAAGCCATCAGGGCCAGGAGCCTTGTCATTTTGTAGAGATGAGATGGATTTTTAAATTTCGTGCTCCAGAATTGGTTTTTCAAGATCTCTGTTAACATTTTCCAACACCAGATTTGGGATCCCTTCTAGAAGATCAGCTTGAGCAGTCGGATCAGCTTCTCCACTGTCCGTAAAGAGATCCTTGAATTGATTATAGGCAAGCAGTTTGAGATTTTCTTGTCCTCTTATACTTTCCCAACTATTTTTTTTTAGCTCCCTGATTGCATTCTGACTGCGGCGAGCTTTGGTCTGGTTGTGAAAATACTTGGTGTTTCTATCTCCCCCTTTAAGCCACAGTTTCTTGGATTTAATTCTCTAGGTTTCCTCTTCCTACTTGTCTACCATAAGAATTTCCAATTCTAGATTTTTCTCTTTATTGAGATGGGAAGTCGTGACTTCTTCTAACTCCATTCTTTGTTGTAGCTTGTTAAGCTTGGATTGGAGAGATAACTTCATGCCATAAGGGTTTTTATAGGAAGTCTTGGCCCATTTTTTAATTTCATACTTTACAGCTATGAGTTTGGACTCCCAAAAGAAACTGGGGGAACCACTAAATTTCATGTTCCAAGCAAGCTGAACAACATCATAGAAGTCGGGGGTTTGAATCCACAGGGGGTTGAAATGGAAGGGGATAGGCCCTAGGTTTTAAAGATGGGGATATGGAGAGGGAAATAGGCTTATGATCGGATGAAGCACAAGGGATGGTGAAGGAGCTGATAATGAAATCATAATGAAAAAGAGATGAACTTACCAGGAAGCGATCCAATCTTGTCGCGATGTATCCAATGCTGCACCTCCTATTGCTCCATGTATACTTGGCATTTTTTAGTGGAATTTTATTGAGATCCAAATCGACAAGAAGGTCTTCAAGCTTTTTCCCAAATGGGTCATGAACTATGTTTCCACCACGCTTCTCCTTCTGAGACTTAGTGACATTAAAATCATCGGCAATAATAAGTTTTTCTTCATGCATGCTATCTTTGAGATTTCTGAGGTCTTCCAAGAATTTGATTTTATCCCTATGGTGTATGGGCCCATACACATTGCAGGCAAAAATGGAGCTGCTGCTGTCTTTTTCTTTTATTTCAGTGAGAAGCCAATGGTTGTTTTCAAAGGATGAGAGAATTGATAATTTAGAGGAGACGAGGGTAGCTATATCCCCCGAAGCTCTGCGGGCACTACTACAATTTCCCTGACTTTCTTTCCAAATAGAACCTAAGATGGCTAAGCTCTCAGCGCTCTGCATTTTAGTCTCTTGGAGTAATACAAGGTCTGGCTTTTCAGTTTTTATCATATTTTTAACTGCTTCCACTTTATTCATTCCACCGAGACCCCTGTAGTTCTAAGAGACTGCAAATATTACTTCTTTGCTAGGTTAGGTCATGCTCGGGACTTACCTTCTGTCACTCTGGTTTGTGGTTTGGATTGTTGTAGAATCTTCATATCTTCAAGGATTTTTTTTCTTATCGATTCAATTTCTCTTTCCGCTTCTAGTTCTCTGTGATACCACGGGGGCTTCACTCAATAAACCGCTATCATAGCATGTTCGTTCATGGAATATGAAACAATACCCCTAATTTCACTAAATATTGGAAAATACCTTCCAAAATCGTTTTTTAACCCCCTCCCAATATGCCTTTCCAATTTAAAAAAAACCCTATTTTCTCTAGATATTGTATGTATCAATTTTTCATTAACATTTTTCATACCCCTTTATATTTCTACCTAGTATGTTGATATGATACCCCTCTTATGACCCCACATGCATTCTACACTGCACCTTGCTTCTTTCGATGTATATTGTGGATGCACATTACTTCACCCACATTGCAATTACTCAACCACATATCATTATGATTTGCAACATCTAATGGTCTAATGAAGAGATAGGTGATCACTTCTTGTATGTCACTAGAGCCAATGCACATAGTACAACATTTAGATTGCATGTTGAAGTTCCCCAATCGCTAACTAATCATGTTGTGGGATACGTATCCAAGGCCCCAGGGCCTATAACAAGCTTTAGGAGGATGACTAAACCTCCCAAGGCCTAGAATAGGCACGAGTGGTTGGGTATTCAATCCCACAAGGCCTTTGGAGGGCCTATAACAGGCCCTGGAGGCTTAGAGTTTCCCAAGGCTATTGGTAACAACTGGCTGAGTGCTATTGGTAACAATTGGTTGTCAATGACCACTGTCTCTCGACTATGATCGACTGGCAACCCACTTCACCACGAAACCCCTAGCCTCAACCTTGCCTCAAGACGCAATTTCCCTACGTACTGGTAAGCCCGAGCCTTGCCTCAACCCGATTTCTCATCCGGCCGTGATCGCGCCATCTCCATTTGTAGGATATTTGTCAGCCCACCCATATAAAAAAGATCCCAAAGTATTTTTGTATTGTTACATTAAATAAAAAAACCCTTTGCCCCTTAATATATAAGCAATATAATTTTTAGGTTTTCATGAATATTTAATACCGCAATATGAATGAACGTGATATTATATTTTCTTCTAGTGAAGCCCCCATGTGTGATACCTATGTGATTTCCTGCCTCTGGTATTTGGAGGTTGCACCGATTCCCCATATTCGTGGGAGTCAGAGGAGACATCCATGGATGAGATTGATGGCACAAACTTGCTTTTTACCTTATTAGCCCATGAACCATCTGGGGTGGTAGATCCTCCGAGATTTTCTTCATTCGGTTCTTTTTCAGGAATACTGGAAGTTTCTGCATTTTCTTTATTTGGTTCTTCTGGGCTTTCCTCCGAGATAATAATCTCTCCTTCTTCAACCTGTAAATATTGAAAGCTATTGACATTCGCGGCCTCTTTATTCTATGGAGTTTTTCCTTTGGCGAGAGGGGGATGAGAGCTTTTGGTGGGTTGAGGGGTAGTCGAGGTCTTTTTCCCCTTTTTGACCTGCTGCCATCTATCCTCTTGAGGTTGCTCTGAGATTTCCTAAACCATTTTGGGGCAATTTTTAACGAAATGTCCATATTTATGGCATTTTTTGCACTTAAATGGTAGTTGTTCATAGTCGACCTTTTGCAGGTGTTCTCATCCATCCATTTGTAGGTTTACTTCTTCTAGTAGACCTTTCTCCAAGTCTACCTCGACACATATTTTGGCACAAGCGAAAAGAGGTCCTTTAGGTTCTACTTTATAATGTATTTTATGAGAGCATTTCCTATGGCTTGCAGAGTGTCATCATCCCAGCAATGCAAAGGCAAATGGGGTAGACAAACCCAAACAGGGACAACTAGAGGAATGTATTTCTCCAGGTTAAAAGAAAGGTTCCAATAGTTCAGGTAGAAGCCACGAGGGCCCATGAAGTATGGGCCACTTCGAAAAATAAGATCCTTATCAGCTTTGTTTTCAAAGAGGAAAATAAAATAACCCTTACTGCAGAAGCAGTGTTGTAAGCCACCGGAGATCAAAGGCATTCATTTTTTGTTAATCCATGCATCCATCGACTTTGGGGATGGCGATATCCCAGTAAATTGCTCGATCAAGTCACGTTCATTTAGAGATAAAGCTTTAAGTTTCGAAGTTGTCAACAGGATCTGGATACAGGGCGCAACCGCGCGTTTAATGATGCTAGCGTATGAGTGATCATAAGGAGCAATAGGGGGGAGAGTGGAAGCTACCAGGGAGCGAAAGGATATGTCTAGGAGACGCTTGCAGTCGTCAGGTGGCAGGTCCATGGTTGCGGCTCAAGAGGAGCCGTAGGGAAACGCAGGGGAGCTGCAGGCCGTCGCAGAGCACTAGGGTTTCTCCAATCTGTAACACTAAGACATTAGGTAACCTGCATTACTTATCATTGGATACTTCTTTAATTATTGCAAGAAAGGGGTTGTGCTCTATTTCACTATTAATAATTGAAATTAATATTCTTAATTAACAGTGGACACAAAATGAGATGCAAAAAAATGAAAAATTGATGCAATATTAGATGAAACACTAGATGCAAAACATGAAGGAAAAGCAGATGTCACATTAGACACAAAAGTGGATGCAAAAAGGGACTCAACGCTGGACGGAAATCTAGACACGAAATTGAGTACCAAACTAGATGCAATACTAGGCCCAAAATCAGACACAATAGTAGATGCAAAATTGGATTCCTAACTAGATGTAAAATTGGGCACAAAATTGGATGTAACACTGGATGTAAAACCATATGCAAGCGTGTGCGCAAAATTGGATGCAACATTGGGTGTAAACTTGGATGCAAAAAAAGACGTAAAATAGGACAAAATATTGGATGCAATATGGGACGAAACACTAGACGTAAAATTGGATGAAACATTAGACACAAACATAGGTGCAAAAATAGGTGGAACACGAGGCACAAACCTTGATGCAAAAAAGACGTCAAATGGGATGAAACATTAGGTGCAAAATTGGAAGCAAAAAAAGATGTAAAATGTGATGCAACATTAGGCACAAACCTAGACGTAAAAAAGATGTAAAATGTGATGCAAAATTGGATGAAAAATGGGATGCGACATTAGAAGTAAATCTGGATGAAAAATTACACACAAAACTAGATGCAATACCGGTCCCAAAATTGGATGCAAATCTGGACGAAACACTAGTCACATAAATGGACACAAAACGGGGTGCAAAATAGGGCACAAAACTAGATGCAACATTGGATGCAAACAAGGGCACCAAACTAGATGCAAACAAGGACGTAACAAATGACACAAAAAAAGATGCAATACTAAATGCAAAATTGGGCACAAAGAAGGGTGTAAAAAAAATGCAAAAATTTGGGCTCAAAATTGGACGCAAAAATGGACATAAAAAACGACGTAAAAAATGACGCAAAAGTTGGTGCTTTACAAAATTGTACAACAGCATCAGGTTTAACATCATATTGTTCACCACAATTGGGAAAAAAATTACACTAAAATCCAACTCTAAATCTGGTGCAAATTCCAGTTTGTGTTGGTATGTACTCCTCTATGACAATATTCAGAATGAGAAGGGTGTCATTCTTGTCAAATAACATTTCTAATGGAACTAGACATTTAGGAATGAAGTTGTTTTTTAGGAACAAGATCTTTTGATTTGCCACTTTGCTGCTGAACTTTGATCTTATTTTATATCCTCTTGACAACCTGCATCTTCATCTTCATCTTCATATTGATCTATGCAAGTATTTGAGAATTCATCAATCATTTCTATAAAAAAAATTATCTATTGATCATCCTTGAATACTTTCCAATGCTTCTGGTTTTCAGGGACAAAAGGTCTATAAATGTTATATAAAAAATATATAACATAATACAATATATATAAATATAAATAATAATCATAATAATAATAACAACAAACAATAATAATAGTAATAACAATAATTAATTAATGAAGAACTTTTATAAAAGGAGGTGCCTTATCGAAAATACATGACCATTAGTAAAGGGCGATATATATATATATATATATATATATATATATATATATCCTTCAAGTTGTAATATCATATCTTATCTCTTATTCATATATTTTACTCATGGCTTATCCGATATTCCAAATATTTTGGTAATCTTCCTGTGAGCTAATTTTTTGTTTGGCTCATTTGGTATTAGAGCTACGTTCATGATCCAGACCTTTGGACATATTGTGGTTTTTAGCCATTATACTAGGGTTTCCCTAAAATTGTGGTCTTTGACCAAGAAGGAAAAATGAATAAATTAAAAAAAAAAGGCAAAAGAAAAAGAAGAAAAGTAAAAACAAAGAAGTAAAAGTAAAAACAAAAGAGAATATAGAAAAAAAACAAAAACAAAAACAAAGAAGTAAAAGAAGTAAAAATCAAAGAAAAAGTAAAATCAAAGAAGTATAAGAAGTAAAAAGAAAAGAAAATATAGAAACCACATGTGGTTTCTTAAAAATAGTACATGGTTTATTTTCCAACCATATTGGAAGCATTTGTGAAAATAATATATTTGAAATCTAAAAGTGCATAAGAAGTCTAAAGGGTGGTTTTGCAAAAGCTAATAATAAAGTTATAACATAAAAGCTTGAAGTGCATAAGAAATATTAAGGCTACCAAGAAGCAAGCAAGAATTGAACTTGGGTAGGGAAGGTAACAATCATTCCTCCCAACCACCCAATCGACACCATTTTTATTATCCTTCCACTCCAAAAACAATTTATAATTATTAATAATTATTATTATCATTAATAATTTAACATTAATAATTATTATTATCATAATAATTATTATATTATATTTATTAATAATATTATTATTATTAAATTTTAATAATAGTAATAATTATTATTATTATTTAATAATTGTGTGTGTGTGTATATATATATATATATATATATTTTAACAGAAGCAGGGTATATAGATTTTTATTCAAAAAGGTTGTGCACAACCATTCATTACAAAAAAGAGAGCATTGAAACAGAAGAAGATTTCAAAATGGTAATTATATGTAAACCCAATTTGGTTGTGTATATAGATTTGTATTCAAAAAGGTTGTGCACAACCATTCATTACAAAAAAAAGAGCATTGAAACAGAAGAAGATTTCAAAATGGTAATTATATGTAAACCCAATTTGGTTGTGTTATAGTTTCTAAGATGATGTCTATTGTTTGTTACTACAGGGGAGGGATAAACCCTTACAAACTGGAAATTTAACAAGATGCAAGAAAACATTCAAACATTTAAATATAGAGGTACCAACCCAACTGAAAAAGAACTATTATATCCATACTTCTGCCATTGAACTGAGGTTTCCTCTACAATTCTCATGTCCACGGAAGGAGATTCCTGGCAGTGACTACATTGTGACATTCTGGACATTTCTAAGATTTCCTCTTTGATTACATCTACAGAACCCATCAATTCAAAAAAGTTTCGTTCTAAGTCATCAATTCGCGAGTCCTGACAGGTTAACTGTTGGGAAATGTACCTCATATCCACGGCCGAATCCCTATGTGATTTTATGCCAATACAAACTGCTTCATAAACCTTCTATGGATGGTTTTGAATTCCTCCACACTGGCTTTTAGATACGCCATACTATCTGCAAGGTCGACTATTGAGTTGCTATCTTGAATGAAAAATGGGTCGTCATCCAGAGGAACCAAAAGAGATAACTGGTTGAAGGACGTTGGAGGTCGAACAGTGAAGGAGAGGGAATCCAGACCTCTGAATATCCAAGAGGGAAATTTGCAGAAGGTTCAGAACGAGAGGGGCTCGTCATGATGCCGAAACTTGGACTACAGAGAAAGAAGAAGGTAGATGTCACAGTTAATGATGAAGCGTGGTTGCTGCCAATGAAGGGACAAGCGGGAGTGAGGCCATGTGAAGGCCCACACGTCCTTTCCAAAGACGGTGTTATAACATGAAAATTCCCTTCCTTAACCATTCTTGACCGCCCTCGAGGCCAGAGCTTAAGGGATGCACTTGTGGACTTCCTTCCCATTGCAATATTTAATTATTCCCATAGGTTATCATCTTTGTCTTCTTACTTATTATTTTCCCTAAGTATATGTAGATATAGTACTTCAAGGGGGGAGGCTGTCTACTTAATCCTCCTTTGCATTATATTACTTCTGGAATCTCCTTTCAGTGTCCTTGGCCTCATTTTTTGGATGGCGTGTCTGGAATATCCAAAAACCTTAAGTCTCTTGATGTTGAGAGTCGAGATAAGTTCCATGGAATGAAATAGAGCTAACCATTATGCTTCGTTGTTTGTTTTCTTTCCTATTCCCCATGCATAGGAAATAATTTATTTCCTCCCGGATCAAAAATGATCCTGTGCACACCTGCCTCCCATGTATTAAAAAATATATATTGAAGGAATTCATTGAAGTGATTATTGAAGAAGTGAATGGTGAATTATGGATTCCATATACAAGTCCAAATTTTGGACTAAGTTCCCTCATTGCGAATTAGAGTTCGAGTATTTGTCATTTTTTTAAAATTGCAATCGCTCATGTCTGATATGTAGCAAATATTTTATTATGGAAGAATATCAAGGACATTTTAAAATTGCAATCACAAATAGATAAATTGGAAGGTGAACTATGATATTACGAGGAAAGCAATAAAAAATTACAATTTGAAAATGACAAAGAGAAGTATTTTAATGATTTAATAAATACACAAAATTGCAAATTGAAATATCATATTCAGCAGTCCACCAAACAAACTAAGGAATTTGAAACTGTGAAAAAAAAATTGACAAGGACATACAAGAAAGAGATGAAGAGATCTCTCGTCTAAGAGATCATAATAAAAAATACTTCTTCAAATCAAGAAGGTGAAGGACAAAGAGCAATGCAATCAAAATTTAGAAAATGAGAATCAAGATCTTCAAAAATAATTATTAGGAAAAGACGAAGAAAATTCTTCCTTAAAGAAGGTTAATTAGGAATTGCTGGAACAAATAAAAAATTTAAGAGAAGGAGAGCAAGAGAATGCAGATGCTCAAAATGAAGTCCACAAGTCAGATTATAAGGAAGAAATCTTATGCTTAAGGAGACACAATCAAGATTTACTCATACAAATTAGAAAACTAAAGATTGATCAGAATTCATTACAAGAATGGGTAGAGAAACATACTAAAAAAGAATCGAAGGTCTACAAAGAAACAATGACCGAAACTATTGAAGTAGCGACATCATCTAAGATACAAGTCCAGAAATCGTACAAAGGAACCATTACGGATCCAATCAATGTCCAAATTCTAGACAATGCTTACATTGAAAAGGTATCAACCAATAAATCACCAGTAGCATCAAAAGTTGAATTTGTTGCAAACACTTTGAATTTGAATCGAGTAACTTATCGCCATCCTAATCACAAGATTCATTATGATCGACGATAAATTCAAGAGAAAAATAAATAGTAATATCCCTACAAACAAACTAACTATCACCTTGAAAGAGTGCAAAGACAAAATCGAAAACTTGTATGGAATCAGAAAATGAGTTGTTCTATTCGAACCATCGATCAAAAAACATTGAAGGTAGACCTCAAGTGGACCACTTCACAAATGATGCAACCGTTTTACTCAATGTTTAAGAGATCATATCGTCTCATTTCGACAAGTGTCGTAGCTACCAACACAAAAGATCATGACAAAGCGTTAAGAGCAAGAACAAGAGATAAAAGTCTTATAAAATCATGCTTTGAGGACAAAGCATCTCTAAGAGGAAGGAAATGTTATATAAAAAAAATATATAACATAATACAATATACATAACTATAAATAATAATCATAATAATAATAACAACAAACAATAATAATAGTAATAACAATAATTAATTAATAAAGAACATTTATAAAAAAGAGGTGTCTTATCGAAAAGACATGACTATTAGTAAAGGACAGCATATATATATATATATATATATATATATATATATATCGAGGGCCTTCCATTTGTAATATCATATATTATCTCTTATTCATATATTTTACTCATGGCTTATCCGATATTCCAAATATTTTGGTAATCTATGTGTGAGCTAACTTTTTTTTTGGATCAGTAAATCATTTCTACATCATGCTTAAGCTTGATCTCTTTGGCGGGTTTGAATGAACTGGAAGCAATAGCCAAAGAGTTTTCTTTTTTATTCATATCTCTTGAGACAACATCGATATTAAATGCATGGAAGAAATTTTCCATGAGATCCAACACTTGGTTTCTGTATTCTCTCATCTTGGGATGTTTGTTCTGATCAACGTTATTTATATACTACACAATTAACTCAGAATATCCATAAACAGAGAGATTTTTTATACCCATTCTCCTTGTAGCTTCTAACCCCAAAATAAGGGCTTCATATTCAAGAACATTGTTTGTAGTCTTAAAATTTATCTTAAAAGAAAATAAAATTTCTTCCTAATTTGGGGATGAGAGCAGTACTCATGCTCCTACTTCTCCTTTGGATGAGGATCCATCAAAATACATATTCCAAATCTGATTTAATTCTAAAGAGGCAGCTTGAACAACCACTTCTACAAAGGAATTCTCTTCACATCCTTCATCTAAAGCAAATACGCAGCATCCCATGTCTTTTTCTAAGGCATGGACAGGGTAATTTATGGGATTGTTTTGATTATTGATCACATAGGAAAACTTAGAGTCTCTGTATAATCTTATAGTTTCCCATGCAAATAGGGGTACTGCAGCATACTTCATGTCCATTTGCATAGTGCACCCATATTCTTAGCCCAAGTTCTTGATAGCAACATACCATATATGGGAGGTACATCTTCCACTACCACATCCAATACTCAAACATTTTCCTTTCTTGGAGTCAAAACTATACAAATGATGGTAAGGCTTTGTAATGTACAAGCCTATCTGCTACATGATGATCTTTGGCATAAGATTATGTGATGCTCCAGAATCTAACATGCAATTATGCAAAATATTTGCATGAATACTAAGAGTGATGTAGAAAGGGGCTCTATGGTCATATTTATCTTATTCTACTGTAGGCCCTACTAATATGGCATGATTTTCATCAACTAAATTCAATGTATCAGGATGTGTGTTAGGGTCAGCCAGATTTGGGACTTTCTAAATTTGCTTTGAGATTTGTCTGGTTCCTTTCTTTTAGACTCTATTATTTTAGGCTAGGGAATTTCAATTTTATTTTGTATGGCATGAGATATAGTATTAGGCATTGTTTCTTGAGGGATAGTAGGTATTTTAATAGTAACAGGATTATAATCAAGTTTAACAAGTTCTGAATTTTTAGTAGCTCTTCTAGGAGAAGGGATTTGTCTTTGATATGAAGCATTGTTTCTTTCCCTAAAGTTATATCATCTTTTTGTTTCCTAGTCATTTTGATACACTTATTCTATGAATGATATTTCATAATCCTCCTATTTCAAATGGATCATATCACTCTCATCCTACATTCACAAGGTATCTTCAACTGGTTCTATGTATTCCTCTTCTAGAGGCACACCTACAAACTGATTGGTGTTCTCTCTGACAGGAGCCTATATAGGTGGATCTTCATTTCTCCTTTCCCTATTTATGATCTAAGGGTTTAAAGGTCTTATATACTTATTAGGGTTCCTTTGACATCCTCCTTGAGTATCTCTATTGGAATTGTTTCCCTCCACCTCTAATCTAATAATTTTATTTGATAAATCTCTTAGTAATCTTGACATCTCTTCTATCTTATCATCTTGTGAATCTTTGTTCTTACCTGATGTCTCAACATTCTGCTTATATTTTTTATTTTCAGAATCTTGTTTACGTCTCAAATTTCCCGAAGTTGTCATGTTTCCTTCCACATCCACTACATTATCATGTATATTCATCAAGGTTTCTAATCTTCTCTCCCTCGGGATCATTACAAATCTAGGATCAAATGCACCAGCATATGTGACCTTAGATATTGATTATGTTCTTTTTATGTCTTGAGGAATCTTATTATCTATCTTATTAAATATTTTATTAAATTCACCGTTTGTTTTCCGATTCTTTTTCTTTAATGCAAAAAATTATGTGAGATAATCAAGGTGATCCCTCTTTTCACCCCATTGCCTCATGAAAGATGTATCTAAGTCATTCTAGGAGATAATGGAAGTTGCAAGAAGGGATCTAAACCACTTCCTGGCCTCTCCCTCCAAATTTTGGACAAACAGTCTCATGAACACATCATCATGTTTAATATAGAGGTTATTAGTAAAGTCCTGGAACAAATCCATGTGTTCTTCTACTGTTATATTCTTCTCCCCGTCATACTTTGGAAGGATATTTAAGTAAATATTAAGTAGGTCATGGATGTTGTCAGGCATGTTCAATGGACCATACCTAGCAGTTACCTATGGAGTTGCAGGTGGGGTTGGAGTGTTGAAATTTGGTTGAGCTTTGATATTTAATTCTTTTTTATGCAGAGACTTGAAGAAATGAGACAATTCAATCCATGAAATTCATACAACCATAACACAAGATATACCCTAGGGAAAAACCTCAAAATTATGACAACAAAACCCCATCAATTCTTCTCAGTATAATATAATGGATAGCATAGAATACTTTTTTTTACAACATAGTAGATTGATTTCGGAATATAAGAGATCACCAAACTTATTGGTGAAGATACGGAATCAATAGAGAAGAGAGATCAATCGAATGTGTTCCCAACAAAACAATAACAAGCATGAACAATACCCTACACAAAAAGAAGTGCCTTGCCTTCAATGGGGAAGAGAATTCGCTTCACACTAGATTCAACAATCCTGTATAACATATTTATACATTCTTCTCTTCTATTTTAAAATTCTAACTTCAAGATAAACTTTCCCTCAGACTGGATGTATTAATCTTGCATGGAGTGGTGTGCCCCACTTCTCATGCAGTGCTTCATCTCACTGAGCTGTCACTTAGGATGAACTCGCCTCTTAACTGAAATATTTCCCACTTAGTTAGGTGGCTAACTTAAGTGTCGACATGCAAGTGTCACAACTCACGTGTCATCTTTTAGTTTAACATAATTGTCATCATGCAATAACACTTAGTTAACTAGATATTCTCTATAACTGAAGTGTCGTATTTTAGTTTAACTAAAGTGTAAATACTTTAGTTAACTAGTCCATTTTATTTAACACTTAGTTAACTGAAATCATGTTGATTGATTTACTTGAAGTGACCACTGTGAGTTCTTTAGTTAACTAATACATATCCTTAACTGATACTTTAACTGAAGCATTGATACTTAACTGAAGCTTTATAAATGAAACTTTATTAATTCGAGTTCTCTTTAATTAGTTGAAGTGTCTGCATGAGAAATTTTGAATTCTCTTGATCTCTATGATTTATCTTTTATTTCTTTATCTCTTACTGCATGGTCAATATGTGCTAAATTTAATTATCCATCACGTTACATTATACTAAAAATAATTATCGTATGATGTGATCACATTATATTATTCTGGACCAAATGATCATATGCTAAAGTAATTCACTTTAGAGGTGATCAATCTCTAAAAGAGACTAAATAGAAATATGGTGATCATGGTTAATAATACATCACACAACATTAAATGATTTTAATAAGTAAAGAATGACCATTATACGGAAGGTCCACCTATATATGGGAGGTCCATATCATGGATACCTTTATACGGAAGGTTCACCTCTATACATGAGTTCCATCACATGATAATCATGACTTGATACACACAAGTTCAGAGCCTTTTCCAACAAGACTTTACAACATCATTACTTTGATCAATTACCTCTATACGGGAGGAATAAAATTTACACGGAAGGCAATCAAAGTTCTCACCTCTATACATGAGGATCAATCTTGACTACACAATATTGGTATGGAGAATGTCTCCTGATGCTGTATATTTAACACTCCCTCTCAGGGAGGGAGGCATTATTCTCCATGCCAATGTTGTCTCAGAAGTACTTGAACTTCGTCACTGATATAGGCTTTGTTAACACATCTGCAATTTGATCATTAGTAGCAATGTACTGAAGTTTCATTGTACCTTTCTAGACTATGTCTTGGATGAAGTGATACTTCATTTCAATGTGCTTCGACTTGTCATGAAACACTAGTTTTTCGGAAAGCTTGATGCAACTCTGGTTGTCACACCTAATAATGGTAGGCTCAATCTTTTCACCGAACAACCGTGCAAGTATCTTTCTGAGCCACACTTCTTCTCGGGAGGAGACATTGGCAACTATGTATTATGCTTCAGTAGTGCCATGAGCTACGGATCCCTGCTTCATACTGGACCAAGATATCATAGCTGATCCTAGGCTATAACAGTTGCTGGATGTGCTCTTACGGTCCACAATGATTCCTCCCCAATCTGAGTCTGTATAACCAAGTAACATGACTCATGACATAACATACATTAGGCGTCAAATGTATCAAGTACATTAGTGATCCTATAAGTTGTCTATATAAAGTGGGATCTAATGGATCTGATCCAGAGCCTTACTCATGAAGTTTCCTCAAATTGGAAACCATTGGTGTAGTCATAGATTTTCAATCTATCATGCCAAACTTGAACAATATATACACAGTGTACTTCCCTTGGGATAGAAAAATTTCATATTTTCTTTTCCATGTCTCAAGGCCAAGAAAGTAGTGCATTAGACCTAAGTCTTTCATCTCGAACTCTGATGTGAGCTCCCTCTTGCACCAAGCAATCAGATGTTCCTCTCCGATGAGAAACAAATCATAAACATACAAAACCAATATCAATGGTTTCTTCTTCATTACTTTGAAGTACAAATTTGGATCAGCTTCACTCTTACAGAAACCCAGTTTCTGAAGGTAGCTATCAATTCTGGAGTACCAAGCCCTAGGGGATTGCTTAAGCCTATATATATATTTCTTTAGCTTTCAAACATGGGAATCCTTCCCATGCACCAAAAATCCTTAAGGATGTTGAATATAAACCTCTTCCTCAACCTCACCATTGAGAAAGGTTGTCTTCACATCGATCTGGTGAAGTTCCCCTACTAGAATAGATGCAAGTGCAATCATTGTTAGGATTGTGGTGTACCTTTCCATGGGGGAAAATGTATCATCATAATTGATGCCTTCTTTCTTAGAGAAACCTCTGGCAATGAATTTGGATTTATACTTCTGGAAATGTTACCATCCACATCATGATTTATCTTGTAAAGCCATCTAGAATTCACAATGGACTTCCCATCAATTTTGGGAACAACCTTCCAAACATCATTCTTCATTATAGAGTTGTACTCTTATGTCATTGCATCTTTCCAAACTTATTTCTTTGAATATTATTCATATGAGGATGTTTTTGAATCACTGATGTGACTCATTAGTGCAACATTCCCTGAATATCTGTCAGGTTTCTTGCGCTCTCTGGATGAGCTTATTGGTGCTCCATGTTTCTCTGCATTTTGTAAGATGTCTCGACACCAGGAAGATCTTATTTTAGCACGAGGTTCATCAGGTAACCTCTCAACCAGTTCTACTGGTTCTTCAGGATCTAGCGAATATGAGGCATTTTATTATTTCTCCCTCTCTAGCTCTAAAGGGGGGTGATCAGACTCAGGATCCTCCATCTCTAAATCACATTGAAACTCTTTCGATCTTTTGAAAGTAGATTCCTCATGGAATATAAAATCTTGGATGAATTCAATGTGTCTCTCACCAGATACATATATTCGGTATGATTTGTATGACTCGCTATAACCCACAAAGGTGCCTTTCCTTCCAGACATCTCCATCTTTGTTCTCTTTTCTTTTGGTACATGAATGTATATTGGGCTCCCGAAGACCCTCAAGTGTGATATTTTTGGCTTCTCACTGGTAAACACTTCTTCTAGTGTCTTCTCATCTATAATGGCATGCGGGCTTCTATTCTGGATGTACACAGTTGTACGGGTGGCTTCTTCCCATAATGAGGTAGACATATCTTGATCATGCATCATGGATTTTTCAACTTCACATATGGTTCTATTCTTTCTTTCAGAAACCCCATTTTGTTGAGGGTTGTATGGTATTGTTAACTATCTGTATATTCATGCATCACTACATAGCTCATTAAATGCATGTGAATCAAATTCACCTCCATTATCATACCTTAATGCACAGATGTGATTTTCTTTTTGATTTTCAACTAGGGATTTAAACTCCTTAAATTTGCTAAGAGTTTGACTTTTAGCCTTCATGAAATAAATCCATGACTTCCTATAAAAATCATCTATGAACAATACATAATATAAGAAGCCACTCAGGGAGGGGGATGAGATGGGACCACATAAAGCATAGTGTAAAAAAGTATAAAATCCCTTAAGATCTAGTAGAACTGCTAGAAAATATTTTCTTAATATTCTTCCCAAGTGCACAACCTCGACATACACTATCATGCTCAAAATGAAATATGGGCATACCTTTTACCATCTTTTGAAGTCCTCGTAGCGCCTTTTTGTGTAGATGTCCAAGACTTCGGTGCCATAGATCACATGGACTGATAGTGTGGTGAATCATAGCTTGAATGTACTTCCCGGGTACCTCTTAGAGTCCTCCCTCTCGAACTCCAATCACAACAATAGATTCTAGGATTTTGTTCTCTGGCCATAAAAGTGCTTTCTTATCCATGAAGATAACTCAGAATCCTTTATGTTCAAGAACCAAAACTGAGAGGAAGTTCTTCTTCAATCCTGGAACATATAGAATTTCCTCCACATGTATAGTATCACCGGTGCTCAATTGGAATGAGGTGGATCCAAATCCTTGTATCGAATAAGTTGAGTTGTCCCCCAACTCTACCATGCATGTGAATTATTTCTCTTTTAGATCGGTGATGGTACTCTTGTAACTATTCATATGTTTAGATGCACCACTCTCAATCAATCATGTTTCTACATTTGTGATGACAGATCTCGAAAGGGATGAGACAAGATAATACTCCCTTCTTGTCTAATTTTCTTCGGATGCATTCTTTTGAGTGATTTCATCTTCTATGGCGGTAGAAGCATGGAAATTTCCTTTCCACTTTGCTCTACAGTCTCTTGAGAAATGGCATTTATTGTTGCAATTGAAGCATCTATATTTTGACTTGCCAAAGCCTTTGTTGAACTCCTTCTTCTTTGAATGAGAGAACTTTTGGAAGAAGGGTTTCCTTCCTTTCTTCATTCTTTCCATGAGGGAAAGATTGTCTTCTTTGATGCACATTGACTTGCTCTGGATTCACCCCTCCTCTTGGAGGCATTCATGCCACAACCTTTCAAAGTTAGGTTGTACCTCTCAGCAATTTACCACAACCAATAATGTCTCCCATGAGAATGGGAGACCATCAATAGTGGTTTGGAGAAGATAATCTTCATCCACCACTACTCCAATACTAGCAATTTGATCTCTTACCTAAGATATATTGGAGAAGAAGGAGGCCATTGTCTCATATGTCTCCATGTTTAAGTTCTGAAGCTTATTTTTCAATGCCCTCTTTTGACTGGGGGACTTCTTCTCATATAGATTAGTCAATGTATCATAACATTCTTTCGCAGTCTTCAACGAAGTAATCGCGGGCATCAAGTTATCTTTTACCGAATCATAGATGATTCGTTTAGCCTTAGATTGATTCTTCTTGAATTTTATACACCTTGCATTAGATGTAGGATCCTCCACCACAGTGGATACATAGCCATCCAAGTCATGTTCCTCTAGGATGTTGAGAATCCTATCCTTCCAAGTGTTGAAGTTTGAGGTTCCCTCAAGATGGTCTTATGGTCGTACAGATAATGATGCCATAGTCTTCAAATATTGTGATCAATTTTGTTATCGGGAAAAATAGCACTTCTCCGTCCATGATCACATTGCCCTGTCGATCACACAAAAGGACACTATGGATGGAAGAGCTTTCTTGACCTTAGATGACTTAGAGTTGAGCCTTGCATTCCTTTCCTAAAAACATATTTTTTTTCTGCCTCCGATGACTTAGAGTTGAGCCTTGCAATCCTTTCCTACAAACATATTTTTTCTGCCTACTTTAGAGCATAACCACGACTCTTATCCTTTCCAACACATGGGTTAGCCGTGGGTGTCTATACTGACAACCCACAGGTATATTTTGAAAAGATTCACCCACTAGCTGCAAGCTAGGATAGTCGTGAGTCACGCGCAGGTTGTCCTATGTCATAGTCGCGGATATCTTAAGAAATCTCGAAAAAATATATAACACTAACTATGGAGTAGTTTTGGGAGTTATTCCAACTTCCTCAACTACCTATGTGTTGTTCAGGATTTCTACCTTATAGTGAGGAGATGGACACTACCAAGTGGGAAGGGTTGACAGGTAAATACATTATTTGCATTACAACTAGTTCTTACAAATGACAGAGATTGGGATATCGAAAGACATACCTTTACTCAACGCGGTTGGTCCTAGCTTTCACTGGATCTCTCACTTGATCTCCTGTTTGATGAACCTGCAATACAAAGGATACCTTCCTCAGCATATCTTAACCATATAACATATGATGAAATTATAAATAAATTTAACATCAACTATAATCAAGAATTAAGCCAAATAGACATACAATCTAATAGATATCTGATTTGGGACAAGAAGGGTATTTCGACCTTTTTATTGTCAAAGAAACATGAAATTGGTACAATATACCTGACATGTCGAGATGTTTATGCAACCGAATCCTGGGCTCCTGCTCTTCACTCTAACTTGGGACTTTCCTCTAGCGTAACAGTGCTTAAATCCTTTCTTCTAGGTTCCTCTCTCATGGATCCTCCTTGTATTTATGGGACAAGGTAGGCAGTTGCAATCGAGAGGTGGTTGAATTGGGAGGTTAGGGAAGTTGAAGAACCAACTTAGACTAATCCCAATTTGTCAATTTAATATATTTTTTATTTCATCTTAAGATGTGCGCGAGTTTCTCAAGACATAGTAGCACACAATATGCAACTTTTGTACTTTGCAACAATTTTCAAGGTGTGCGCTAGTTTCACTTGAGGAAAGTAGGACATACTAGCAGATGTGTGCTGGTTTCCCTTGACGAAAGTAGGGAATACTAGAAGATGTGTGCTAGTCTTCTTCCCACATAGTAGTGCACATGTCAAAAGATCAGGTAAATCAGGGAAATTTTCAGCTGAAGAGGGTAGGTTGAGTCCATACATCATCCAGGGCAATCTAGCTCTTCAATCCATGTTGTCCTTTTGTGTGATCAACAACACAATGTGATCACGGACGGAGAAGTGCATATTTGACTTATAACAGATGCCCCCTAATGTGTGAGGTCAGAGGGAAATGATGGCCGAAATACATTATAAGTACAATTCAAAGGAGGAGCAAGAAATCGCAGAAACAAGTCACAAAAAACACCTGAAACAACGATCAAGGTTAGTGAGCAATTACAATATTGACATCATATAGATGTGTAGTATGATCTTTGATACATAACTAGGAGATGTATATATAGAGCATGGCCAATGAAATACAAGCATGGATCCATGTCAAAATGAGAGATCATAGCCATAACAACAAACTGGATCTATGTCTCATGAAGATCCCAAATGAGTGAGGCTCAGTCTTGCACAGCTTGGGTGATAACATAAACAAGGTGATGCTATTATAATCCCAAGGTATTCATACAAACAACCCAAGGTACAAACCATAAGCATGCGAATAAATGAGTTGAAGTCAAACATGGGGGGTGTCGTTTGATTACCGGTCATTGATGTATACCATTAACAAATGCGAGGACTTCCATCGATAATGAGAATGGGGTCCAAGGTACCTAGTACGATCCAATAAGTGTGAATAAGAGGACTTGAAGTTGAAAACTTGAGGAACCTGTCGAATAAGAGACATTGATGTATTCCCATATATTCAACAATGAGGGAAACTGCCATTGATGACTGCAATCCCCAAGATACTAATCGAAACTCTAAACTTCGTTCCCAGAGCATAATGAGCTAAAGTCGATGGGAAGAAGTCCGTTGGAAGGGAGGCCTTAATGCATCCTCCATCATCCAACACAAGAAACACTCAAAAGGTATGAGCTTATGTGGAGTAGGACAAGTAACAAGATGAAACAAACTGACACCAGGATGGTCGACACATGAAGTCAAGGTAAACTATAGAATGGCCGACACAGGCTATATCCTTGAACAATGAGCACGACAAAAAGTGACTTAGGCAGTTTTCAACATGAAGAGGAAGTGATATAAGCCTGCAATGTAGGAGACATTGACAGACCCTCCATATGGTTGGAAGAATAACCAACCGGGGGAGTAAAAACTCGGAGATCAGGTTCACCCTAAAGTCAAAAACTAAAAACAAAATTGACATGAAAGACTCGAGTAGGTGTTGTGTTCAAGGACATGACTGACTCAACTTCCTTTGAAACTGAAAAAGATGTGATATACCCTTCTTATCCCTTATTCTTTTTAATAAAAGAATATCCGTCTTGTTGTTTTAATGAGTCCAAGAAGAAAATAAAACTCAATAGGTCCAACCATGTAAAGAGTTTAACGAACCCATGGGAGGAATACTCAAGACCTTCTTCATTGTTTATAGAGTTCGAAGAAGAGATAGAAGAATACTCTATAGTACTGATCTCTCGATTTTAATATCAAGCCGAGATCTGTTCTTGCTCGTGGGTGTTTTCAATTTTAAGGAGTCTAAAAAACTTAAACAATAACTCCATACACCTACTCGTGGATTTTAATAATGAGCCCAAGTAAGTTAATGCTCGCCGATGTTTTCCTATTTATAGAGTATGAAAAACTTAAACAATCCTCTATTTACCCTCTCGTGGATTTCATAGCGAGCGCGAGTAGGTGAGTGCTCGCTTAGTGTTTTCATGTTTCGACAGCCTGAAAACGCTAAAGAAGGCTCCAAAAGGTCTTTTTTCATACAGTTAGTCACCTCTCTCGAAAAAGTATAAAACAATGAGAGAAGAACTCTTATAGCCACATATCACTGGAGTATTCCTTTTTCATAATTAATCCGCAAAGGTCCGGAAAAGGGTTAAACTTATACCTAAGCGGATGTCGCTTCAAATCCTTTAACGAGTCTGAAAGGATAGCTATACTCGGCAATCTTGTCATATTTAAAGAGTCTAACAAGAGCGTGAAAGAACTCTATAAAGATCTTTTTCGTAAAGTTTTAACGGGCCCAAAAAATTAAACTCGCGAACTCCTTACTATTTTTAACGAGCTCAAAGGAGTTACAGAAAAATACTCATAACTTCCTTACTGTTTTTAACGAGCTCGAAGTGAAGGTGGAAGAAATGCTCGTAGCCTCCTTACTGTTTTTAACAAGCTCAAAGAAAAGGTGGAAGAATGCTCAACGGTGGATCAATGTTTAAATGAATGGCAGACTGCATTATAGACTCTAGGAAAACTTCATCAGATGGAAGTATATCATCCCAAATAGATCGCATGTCTAAACATTCAGATGGAGTCATCACCTGTTCAATTGCCGGGACCCAGTCCTGAGAAGGTAAGCATGAATTCAGAGGCTTCTTCGCAGTAGCAATTGGACCCAAGAAACAATATGCCACAATATTTGGTTGTGACATGGTAGTTCCTACTGGCGAGGGATACACTTGGTCTATAGTTGGGTAATAAGAGGAATCAACAAATGTAAGCTGATCGATAGTGACAATGCTTTCATTGTGAGGAAAATGCATCACATGAAAGAGCGTAGATACCACAGCCTGCATAGCATATATGTAATCATGCCCTAGGATCATATCAAAGTCCATAGGGTCCTTGAAAACCATAAAATCAACTAAGACTGTTTTTCCACTCAAAGTAATAGGTACCTAACGGAGGAATCCCAACAGTTCACTGGGTCTTTTATCAAAAGTCAACAGCCAATTAATAGCTGGAAAAAGGTTAGAAAATCCTAAATCTCTCCAAGCATAAGGAGATAAGATACTAACAGAGGCTCCTTCATCTACAATACATCGATGAATCGAATGGTTTCCAATATGAACCTTTATCTGAAAAGGTGTAGCAGAAGGAAGGTGAGGCCCAGTTAGACTATTCCAATCAAAGGAAATTATCCCAGATCTTGGTAGGGGTTCACTCTGCACAGATGAAGTGCCCCCCATTTCAGATACATCCGAACGGGTAATGTAGAATACTTCAGAGACAGGTGCATCAGTCTCTGAAGGACTGATGGGATCAGTCAAAGATTGCATCGATTCGATCACTTCACTCTCCGAAGGAAGAGTGGGGTTGACCAAAGAGTACATTGGTTCAACCACTTCATCAACCAAAGGTTGATCAGGCTATTGGGAATCTATAGACAATTTCAGGGAAGAGGATCCTTCAGACATGGACCACACTCTCTGCACCTTTGGAATGGCAGGGAACAGGTGAGTAAGGTGATCTCCCTTACAAAGTTTACAAGGGAACTTTGGATTCCGTCCTATAAGCTTAGACTCCTTTACAACAACAATACTCTCAACATGACTAGCATTGGCTGATAGCTTGGCCCCAGCATGACTTGCAGTGGTTGGTTGCTCAACAACAGAAGACTTTTGAACTATGGACCACACTCTTTGCACTTCTGGAAGTACATGGCACAAATAGGTCAGGTGGTCTCCCACGCAAAAATTACAATGGAACTTAAGCTTCTGTTTATTAGGTTTGTCAACAATGTCAACTTTATCAGCATGAATTGCAGTGGTTGATTTAGTGTCTCTAGTATGACTCACAAGAACTGGTGACTTGTCATTAATATGAACAACAGTGATCAAAGACATGTCCTCAACATGAGCAACAGTGGTTGAAGACATGCTCTCAGTATGATTTGCATTGACTGAAAGTTTGCTCTGAGCTTGAACTCCAAAGGATGGGTAGGTTCCCCCAACATGACCTTCAGAGGCTGGGTGGCGAGGTTCAGTATGATTTCCAGTGACTGAGTGAGTTATCCCAACATGACCACTAGAGGTTGGGTAGGTTCCCCCAGTATGACCTTCAGAGGCTGGGTGGCGAGGTTCACTATGATTTCCAGTAACTGAAATTTTCCCCCCAACATGACCTCCAGAGGTTGGGTGGGTGCCCCTAGCATGACTTCTAGAGGTTGGGTGGGTGCTCCCAGCATGACTTTCAGAGGATGGGTGGCTTCCCCCTTTCTTTTTCATCTTCTTCCTATTCTTCCTCCATCTATTCCTTTTAGACTGTTGGTTACTAGTATTAATACTTTCACCACATGAGGTAGAAGGAGGAGGAGAAGATGTTATTGGAGAAGAATGCATAGGGTTCTGGTATTATTGATGTGAGGTGCTTACTTGAGAAGCATCAGGAGAATGCAAGGTGTTCGGAGTGGAAAACAACCAAACCGGTAGCCCTATAGTGAATCCCGGAAGATTCAAGGTAGCCATTAAGGGAGTACCAATGTTTCCAATGAATGGAAAAGCACAAGGAGCACCTTCAACAGGGGTGCCTTGATTGGTGCTCACCAGGATGCTATCCATAGTTTCCAATTCAACGGGCCAAAAATATCTAAGGCCAACTAGGAACAAACATCACAAAGAGCACACCACTAAAAAGGTCCTAGGTAATCAAACCAGGAAAACAATGGAAAATACTCTCAAAAGCAAGTCTGGGATGATTAGGGCCCAGAACAGACTAACAGAGTATCAACGGTCAGTTACATGGCATCCTCTGGAGGTCCACTGGGTGCAAGCGTTTGAATCACCAAACCTCCTTTCTGGGATTACTGCTAGAGGGTTACCTTCCACGTCTGTCCGAGGTGAAGTGGGAATAACTGCCCACTCTACCTGTGTAGAATCCTAGAGATCGGATATTAAGGCTACCATCAATACCAAATAGCCTGGGGGGACATTCATTGGCCTAGTCAAAATGCATGGGTAGGGTAGCAAAGCCCGAATTCCAAAAGGACCCTCGTACGCGAGTCAACTCTGGTTTATGGTTGAGAGGAAAGTGAGGGGCTATCCTCAACAATTCCAATCTCCCACGGCCTCCTGCTTATCTCTGTTTTGAGTAGAGAATCCTAGGACTATTTGATAGAAATGGATTTACCTAAATGAAATTCGTACTATGATTGTTGAGTAATGAAGCTAGTTCCGAGCAGTTTAAGGTGATTTAAGCTCGAAACTCTAGCCTAAGCTAGTTGATGTCATGTATACCTAAAAAGAAAACTGTTGCTAATAAATTTTATTAATAGTTTCTTTTTAAGGGCTATTTGTTACTCAAGGGTTGTATTGCGGTGTGTGGAATGGTTTGTTATGAAATTAAAGTGCATGTAAAGCAAAGCTTTCAAATTCACAAAAAAAAATTCTCTTTTCCGTTTATATTCTTTCAAAAATAAAAAACTAGGCAATCCTGAAATCAAAATCTTTTTGTATTTTTCTTTTAATATTTCAAAGCAAACTATGCTACTTTAAAACGATGAAAGACCTTACTATTGAGCTAATTGAACAATTTTTTTTCTTTTCTGATAAATGTAAAATAAAGAGAACTTGTACAAAAGAAAGCAAGATCTAAATGTAAAGCATGTGTAAGACAAACATCTAAATGGCTCAAAGCAAATGAATCAAGAGACTCGATGAAGACTTGAGTTACCAAGTTTTTGCAAAAGAAAAACTTGAGGCTTGGAAACAAAGTAAAAAAAAAGCAAGGAAAAGAGAAACTTGTAACGGAAAGGTAGACCTAAACAGGTTGCTCCTAAGTATCAAAACCCTAAGAAAACACTAAGCCAAGCAAAAAGTAAGCAAGTGAACCAAGAATGACTTTAACAACACATGGACTCAACAGAAAGAAGATTAGAAAGATTTGACTTACTTGGAATGAACTAATAAGGCAATAAACAAGTATCTAAACCAAACAACCTTTCGAAGCAATCCTAAGGACTCAAACTTGAAGTCAAACCCCAATCGAAAGGATAAGACAAAGTGAAAGCGTGCTCAACGTTGTAACAGACAACAAACATTAGGAATGCAGGTCTGTATGACTGCAACAACAACTAGGATGAAAGTATGCAACTATGTCCAAAAATGAATAGTGCACGAGCTTCAAAAAGGGCTAGTAAGTAGCAAAGACACTTAAACAAGCAAACAAGCTAAAAAGACTCAAGAGAGGCCAACAAGACTCAAAAGAGACATTGAAGTCTCAGGGGTCAGTCAAGAATGCAAAGCAATAGGCTAGAAGTGAAACAAACCACTAAAAATCAAACCCTAACCAAAAACTGGACACTACAGGAAAATGCAGTACTGTGCAATGCAGAAACCAGTGCACACTAGGATATGTGCACTACTGTGCAGTGTAAAGAGCAGCGCCCATCATGAGATATGCTCTACTATTACTAGGGAAGACCAGCGCACATGTGTCAAAAAGATAGAAACAGGATTTTTAATAGCCAACTGATATGAATCAAGCAGCAAGGAATAGTAAACACAGACCTAAAAAACTTCTCAAAGAATCAAAAACTGAAAAAAAGGGCTGGAAGAAAACCAAACTTAAGTCTCCTAGAGTAGAATAACTACACAGTTATTGCCCAGTGGAGTCGCCAGTACGTTGTTCAGTATTTCTACCTTATAGTGAGGAGATGTACACTACCAACTGGGCGGGGTTGATAGGTAAATGCATTATTTGCATTACAACTAGTTCTTACAAATGACAGAGATCGGGATATCGAAAGACATACCTTTACTCGACGGCTAGTCCTAGCTTTCAATGGATCTCCCGCTTGATCTCCCATTTGATGAACCTGCAATACAAAGGATAACTTCCTCAACATATCTTAACCATATAACATATGATGAAAATATAAATCAATTTAACATCAACTATAATCAAGAATTAATCCAAATAGACATACGATCTAATAGATATCTGATTTGGGACAAGAAGGGTATTTCGATCTTTTTATTGTCAAAGAAACATGAAATCAATACAATGTACCTGACGTGTCGAGATGTTTCTGCAACCAAATCCTGGGCTCCTGCTCTTCACTCTAACATGGGACTTTCCTCCAGCATAACAGTGCTTAAAGCCTTTCTTCTAGGTTCCTCTCTCATGGATCCTCCTTGTATTTATGGGACAAGGTAGGCAGTTGCAATCGAGAGGTGGTTGAATTGGGAGGTTAGGGAAGTTGCAGAACCAACTTCAACTAATCCCATTTTGTCAATTTAATATATTTTTTATTTTATCTTAATTTGTGCACGAGTTTCTCAAGACATAGTAGCGCACAGTATGCAACTTTTGTACTTTGCAATAAGCGTTTGCAACAATTTTCAAGGTGTGTGCTAGTTTCACTTGAGGAAAGTAGGGCATACTAGCAGATGTGCACTAGTTTCCCTTGAGGAAAGTAGGGCATACTAGCATATGTGTGCTAGTCTTCTGCCGACATAGTAGCATACATGTCAAAAGATCAAGTAAATCAGGGAAATTTCTAGCTGAAGAGGGTAGGTTCAGTCCATACATCATCTACGGAAATCTAGCTCATCAATCCATGTTGTCCTTTTGTGTGATCGATAGCACAATGTGATCACGGACAAAGAAGTGTAGATTTGACCTATAACACTATTCCAACCACCCTCGAAATTATCCTCCTACTCTTGCCATAAATACAAGAGGAAGGCCTTGGAGAAGGGGAGCCAACTTTTGATAATGTAATGCTGGAAGAATTCTTACTCAAGAGAGAGGAGAAGGAACCCAGGGTCTGGTTACGACGGTGCTGGTGCAGGACAGGTATAATTTATGTACTTGCTTCATGCATTAATAAAGATCAAATATTCTTCCTTTCCCAAATATGATTTGTTCATGTATGCTTCAAATCTGATTTCAATTTGATGTTTTATGTTATTATAAATATCAATCCTTTTATTTGTAGTCAAATTGGTTTGAGGAAGGTTTAAGTTTGTTTTGTAGGTTGTTGCATTGAAGAGAGAGGAAGAGAAATGATTGGATCAACCTTCTTAATAAGGTACACATCCTTCTAACCCTAATTTATTTTGCTTAGTAATTGTATTTGCAGAACACTATATGTATGTCTTTCTACATCAGTACGTTGGTAGTCTCTCCCCTGCTATAGGATACTTTACCTAACAACAGAACTAGCGACTCCGCTCGTGAGCACCTGTTTACTACTTTGTGGGATTCTTGAGGGTCTCTTCTTTCAGTTTTTATCAATGTGTTAGGTATTTGTGAAGGTTTTGGGACATTTTCTATCATTTTTGCTTGACTCTTTGTGATATGATCTGCATTATGCTTTCTTTTTTAAATTTTATCAAAGCATACCCACAAGTCTATTATACTTATAGCCGCGGTTATTACCTTGCACCCACGAGTTTCTAGTTACTGTACCCGTGGGTACTCGCGTGATGTTGTTGTTACAGTCGCGGTTTTTCCTAGGAAAATTTGTTTTTTCTTTAGGGTTTTCCTTCTAGGGTTGTTTTGCTTTGATCTGAAAGTGTGTCTGTTGATTTGAGGTTCTTCAATGCTTATGTGTAGTGGTATGAGTGTTGTTATTCCTTTACGAGTCCTCTTTTGGTTATTTTTGCTTGTTGAAGGTTCCTTATGGCTTTCTAGCCCATGCTTTATTTGTTGGATGCTTGGTTTTAGTCCTTTGTAGTCGCTGGTTGTTTGGAGATCAATTTGTTATCTGTTTTTTATTCATTTGCTTTATGTCTTTTATATCGGTTGATTCTTATAGCATCTTGGTTCCAAATTTGAGCTACTTCTAGGGTTTGTGAAGCAACTTCTTGGGTTGGTAGTTTTCAGTACTTTGTGTTGGTGAAGTTCTGATTTTTATAGCCTTAGGTTTAGTTTTCTTCGCATGCAATACTGATTATTCTTGTTTGTTCATAAGTTATTAGCATTTTCTTTTACTTATAAAGAAAAAACAAAATAAATAAAAAAGAACATTTCCTTTAAGGAAAGAATTTTCTTTTTTTGAAGTAGTTAGAAGTTGTTTATGCTTTTCTTCTTTGAAAAATCAAAAAATTTGTAGTTGGCTTTTAGGTTTACTTTGCATTTCATGTTTTGAAAGACAAGAAAGAAAATTGTGAAGTTTCTACATTTCCATATGTACACTTTATTTTCAGTTGCAACCATCACGCACCCAAAAGCACTACCCTTTTGAGTAATACAGCCTTAAAAAGAATCATTAATAAAATGTATTAGTAAATTTTTCTTTTTAGGTCTCACACAAACCAACTAGCTTAGGATAGATTTTTGGAACAGAACAATTTAAACTTTCCAAAACCATTCAAACCTAAAAATCATAGAATACTATCGTTAGGTAAATCCATTTTTGTGGAGGTGTGTCGCGAAGCTACACTCAAACCAGAGTTAAGCACGAGATAGTGTGAGATTGGACTGTTGGGTATACCCCCCCAATTTTCATTCAAGCATACACCAGAGCCAATTCGCATATGGGGCTCCATTAGTGCCTTGTGTACTCTTGGCTTTCGGGCTTAGTTACCCTTCCCATGCGCCTTGGCTAGACCTAAGACTGTCCCCCTGGACTCCTTCTGCAACTGTGGTAGCCTTTATTATCTTTGACCTATAGGGCTCTAAACAGGTGATGGTGGAAGGATATTTCCACTGTACCTAGGACAGACATGGGAGGAAATCCCTTACATTTATTTCGGAGGGCGATTGGTGATTCAAACGCTTGCACCCAGAGACTCTGTATTGTGGACCCCGAGTAACTATCCTTCACTACTCTAATGGTTAGTTTTGGGCCCTAATCATCCCAGACTCTCCTTTGAGAGTATCATATATGTTTTCCTGGTCTTTATTACTTTAGGAAATTTTTATAGTGGTGTGTTATTTGTTCCTTGTTGTTTTAGTGGCCACTAGGTTTAATACTTAGTTTATAATTTTTTCAAGTGTGTAGGACCAACCTCTTCGTAGGTCACGAAGGTTGAGAAACCTTCCTCCATTTACAGTGGATCCTCCACCGCCACCTCAGCGACACCGAACTAACTCACGTGGTTCATTCAAACTCATGGGCACAACTGAACCCCCTAGAGAACCACATCTCATTTCTCAAACTCAACCAGTTCAAGAAACTATTGAGATTGAATATTTTCCTACTTAAGAGTTCACAAGACCCTTCAATCCTTCACTTAACGGACCGAACATCCCTCTATTGGAAAGAGTTGTCTCTTTAGGGATCCCTGAATTGAGTGTTTATAGGTTTACACCTGGTTTTTTTATGGATAACACAGGGGATGGATTGGGAGTGCCTCATACTCCCACTTCAGCTATTATGTCAGGAATTCTATCTCCTACTCATCTAAACACATCCACACCGAGCTCGCGACAGTTTACTTATGCTCTGATCACCTCCTTTAGTTTCAATGATGGTTCCTCAGGTTTGTCTAGTGCTCAAGGTGCGACGACATCTATGCCTTTTGGATCCTACGTTGGCCCTTCTAGTATTCCTTTTTCAGGTATACCTTCGGTGTCTTTCACATCTTCCCCCTTTGTTCAACAATTCCAAGTTAACCCTACTTCTTATTCGTTTAATCAAGGATTTCCTTGGCTTGGAGGGAACATAGATCCTTCTATGCCATTTGCAGGCTCAATTACTTCCCGTCTACTGCATCTATGCTAGTTTATAACCCCTTCACAGGTTTTAATGCACATTCTTCCAATGTGCAAACCTATAATGTACCTGTAGGGAGTACTCCCTTTTCACTATTTGGTGGAATGGGTAGTAACTGTTATACCAACCCTCCATTTGGAGGTACTTATACTCAGCCGCAGTGGACGACACCACAAGGAAGTAATCCATTAGGCTTTGGATGGAGCAACTTTCAAAATGTTTCTTCTTCAAAACCGATGGCTGGGGGCATCCCCAACCAACCTTATAGGAGCTAGGTTTCGTTGGTTCCCCTTACCAAAATCCTCCACATCACATGCCATCGGCGCGACCTCACTTACCATTTCTGGCAACTCTAAATTTGTGGTACCTTTTGAAACTAATGAATGATCCGGTGCGTCACAACCATGCTTGGCCTCTGGTCCCAACCAAGCTTCCTTCAGACATTCCAAAATTTGAAGGTAATACTGGTGAAGATCCTGGAGATCATGTTACAACCTTTCATCTTCGGTGCTCCTAGAACTCGTTAAATGACGACTCAATTCGATTGAAGATCTTTCAGAGAACCTTAATGAGTGTAGCAGCTAAATGGTACATCGAATTTCCTATTGCAGCATACAATAATTTTTCGGATTTAGCGAGAGTCTTTTTGAATCACTTCCAACTTCTCGTTCGGTATGATGCCGGTAAAAATATTTTGTCTACATTCAGATAGAACAAAGCCACTCATATTTCTGATCACATTCAGGAGTGGTGAAGACGTAAGCAAATCATCAAGGCTGATATTCCCTAGAGTTTCTTTTGGAGTGGCTTTTAAAATCACTGCTCCCTTACGTCTCAAAAGATGTTTCAAATTCTGGGGTAACATCTGAAGATGAAGCAATTCTAAGGACCCAGCAGCTCAACCTAGTATATGCTCAATCTGGGATCCTTTCTGATATTATACCTGACGCACCTATATCTAATATAGATATTGGTAAGCCCAAAAATGGAACTCATGCTGATGGCATCGTTGGTTCAGCTGACTCATCCATGCTGGAGGCTATAACGAAACAAGTGCATGCACTTTCAATGAAGTAGTCTGCGGCGGAAGAACCTGCGGTTGCATCATCCCCTTCACAAACATAATCTGTACAAAATGTGCAGACAAAGGGTCCTCGACAACCCAAGAAAAAGGGAAATAAAGGGGATGGAAACCAACAGAGACCCAAAAACACTTAAAATTCCGAGGAGGGAAAAAGAGGCAAAAAGAAGGTAAAGTTTCCTTGCAAACTTTGTAAGGGTGACCACCTCACTCACCAATTCCCTCTCATCGAAGAATCCCAGAATCTATTGAAATAAAAGAAACCGATTGTCCTAGAGGATCCTTTAACCAAAGGAAAAGGCTCAGCTTCTGGAAGTTCTAATACTAGGGACACTCATCGTGCCACATCAGCTGATCAGTCGTATATCAACATGGTTTTAATCACACACTCTTTTGCAAACGAGAACCAGGAATTATAACCCGGAAATGAAGCAGAAAGATAAAGGGGTTCCTGAGTCATTTGTTCCTCTCCACATCGAGATACCAATAGAGCCTTTGTCGAAGATACCAAAGGGTGTCTATAAACGGTCTATGCACAACCCTAATGTGCGGGCTTCTCCCAACAACTCAGTTGTGGAGGACCTAACCCAAATGCCATGTGCTATGTCTGCACTAGAATTCTTGCGAAACTTCCCTTCATAGCGGAATGCACTTCTGACGGCAATAGGTAGTATGGACTCATCAAGTATGCTTGCTAGATTTGATATGTCCAATATCAAACCCCGGTTTCCCTATCACATAGCCTTCCAAATCGAAGAAGTCCATGGTGCAAATACTATTGGAAGAATGGTGGTAGATGAAGGCGCATCGAAGTGCGTAATGTCTATATCCTGTTGGAAAGCCTTGGGTTCTCCTAGCTTAGCCCCTTCGATTACACTACTTACCGCTTTTGATGGAAAATATTGTCGTCCACGTGGATTCTTACCAGCATTCGAGATTCAACTTGTTGGTAAAGTAGTGTTAGTGGAGGTAGAAGTCATTGATGCTTCTCTCGACTACAATCTGTTATTGGGAAGAAGTTGGATGTAAATGATGCAAGCCATCCCATCGTCCGTTTTCCTAGTACTGATGCTCCCTCACGAAGGTAAGATCATTACAGTTGATCAACTAATCTTCACTCGAAAAAACAACATAACTTCGTCGGATTCAAATATCCCTTTGATTGATCAAGCTCGTCCTCTCAGTGAGAGCTCATGAGTAGGTATATATTCATCATTGATGGGCACATTTGACCTACCTGCTCATGTTCATTACATTGGTTCTATGAGTACCAGCGATACATCACCTCTGTAAGATCTTACGGTTAGTCAAACGACTGATCCATGGATCCTTCCGACTCAAGAAGAACCAAACGTGCCCTTAGCCATTGCAAGAAGTTGCATACCAAGCATCAGAAAATGCTGCAATGGATTATATCTTGACTCTGTCAGTCTTAGTTGAGTCATATTTTGATTATGCACTCGCATGGTCAGTTCACTCCACCCATTCTTTTGACTATTTGGATAATGTTTTTCCTTCTGATGAGGCTATCCTAGAAGCTATGGTAGACCTGGATCATCCATGGGAACATACGCATCACCGATCCTACTTTCTTCCGGATCTAGACAATATTGAGAATGGTGATTTTTCATCGAGACTCGGTGGGAATATCGATTTGTCCAACACTCCTTCTACTAAACAGATGATTTATGTTGAAGGTAACATGGAAAACATTTCAAAATCTATATCAATCGATATTTCCACTTAACCTAATGTTGTGGATAAAATATTTATTGGAGCAAATTGTGCTCCACAGGAGATCACTTTGTAAATCAATTTATTTAAATAATTATGCGATGTTTTTTCCTAGTCTTATGAGGAGAGTCTAGGCATAGACCCATCTATTTTTCTAATCCTCGGAATAGGCCCTACTTGAAAAAGTATTACGCTTAGGAATACATGATTTTTCTTGTAATATAGTTGTACATTTTTGTAGATTTATTCATTTTTTGGATCTATTTCCTTATGTGTCTTATGGATTGTGCTTTCAGATGACAACCGAGTACTTAATTGGATTCGTTGATGGCGCTAGTCGCCACACTCATCAGTTGGATTCAGCAGCTTGGGTTATTTACTCATTGTGAGTATTTTGATCACAGAAGATCGAGGAGCTATGGAGAACCTCACAAAATCGAATTAATTTGCAATTACAGTGGAAAAATTTGAAAAAAGAGATAAATTTACACACAATGTATGCTCAAATATTTGATTAACTGACTGTCTAACATGTGAAAATGTTAGTAACAGGTTTTTATTACATCCATGAGAAAATCGAGAGCATTAGGTGGCTCAAGCTGAGTGTACAAGTCATCAATGCCAAATTGGCCTCAATCCCCCCTAGGTGGGTCCAACTCAATCCCAATCAACCCAAACAGCTACGAATTCTGGTGTGGAGGTGGCTGAAGCATGCTGAGTCATTAATTAGCTCAAGGCAGGCGTGGGTGAGCAAATAGAGGAGGTTTGGGGGCCCAAGGGAGCATTAAATGCTCCAAATCTAGCCAAAAGTGGGCAAAAATCCACCCTAGCGCCCTTGGTCAACTAAATTCCCCAAAACAAGGAGAGAGGGCGCACCAGCAATAAATGAGGGCGCACTTGTGGACAAAACTGGAGGCTGGGTGAACTGGTTTGCTCAGAAGTGGGTGTGAACACTCTCAAAGTGGGTTTTTGACCAACTATAGTCACTTAATCCAAAACATGGTTTAATTAAGCACATGGATAATTAAAATTTATGGATTATGGTACTAAGTGTGGTTACTGTTCTAACACCCCCCCTTAACCATAACTTTGTACATCTCATGAAAGATAAGTGGGAGGCCTTGGCAACAAAGGCTCAAGTCACCTCAATACAACAGAAATTTTATTTGTCCATATGAACCGAGGAAAAGAAGTAAAACCTCATGGGATAAAAACTTCCCTCAAAAATGGACATGGGGATGAACCTGCAATTAAATTGCAGCAATCACCATCCATCACTCACTCCAAGCAAAGATCTCAAGTAAGTGAAGGTCTTCTCTGTAAAGCACTTGGTGAAAATATCAGCAGTTTGCTCGGTGGATGGGCAATACTGCAGTGAAATCACCCTGTCATGCACCAAGCCCCGAATGTAATGCATGTGGATCTCAATGTGCTTTGTTCTTTGCCTCTGTACTGGATCAGTAGATATCTTGATGGCACTTTGATTATCCACCCAAATATTGGTTGGAGAATCAATAGCAACACCAAACTCCCGAAGAATGCCTTGCAACCAAACACACTGTGTGGCTGCGTTCACTGCTGCCCTGTACTCGGCCTCTGCTGATGAAAGAGAAATTGTATGTTGTTTCTTACTTGACCAGCAAATAGGACCTTCAGCAAACATAAACACAAAACCTGAAGTGGACTTTCTATCGATGGGATCTCCCGCCCAATCGGAATCAGAAAATCCAGCTAGTTGAAGTGAAGAACCAGCTGCATAGTGTACCCCGAAGCTCTTTGTTCCTTGGACATAATGAAGGATTCTTTTGGCTGCCTTCCAATGGATCTCATGTGGCTGCTGCATATACCTTGCTACAGCACTTACAGCATAAGACAAATCAGGTCTTGTATGTGTAAGGTACAGCAAACTTCCAACTAGCTGCCTATAGAGAGTGCAATCCACCACCGGAGAGTCTTCAAATTCACCTAGTTTTATGCCTGAAAGGAATGGGCACTTGGCTGCCTTACATTCAGCCATTTTGAACTTGAATAACAGGTCTGAAGCATACTTAGATTGACTCAGCAATATACCTCTCTCAGATTGCTCAATTTCCAAACCCAAAAATTGCCTTAGCAATCCTAGGTCGCTCATGGCAAATTCACTGTGCAAAGAAGCTTTAATTGAGCCAATTTGTTTGGTGCAGCTCCCTGTAATTAAGAGATCATCAACATACAGTACAATGACCTGAAAATTATCATCACAATGCTGCAAATAAACATTTGGATCAGACTTGCATCGACAGAAACCAATTGAGAGCAAAAAGGCATCCATTTTAGCATACCAAGCCCTGGGGGCTTGCTTGAGTCCATAGAGTGACTTCTTCAACCTGCATACAAGTGTGGGATCCTCTTGGAATCCTTCAGGCTGCTGCATATATATCTCTTCCTGTAGCTCACCATGCAAGAATGCACTTTTGACATCCATGTGGTGAACTTCCCAACCTTTACTAGCTGCCATGGCTAGAGCTAGTCTAATTGAGTCCATCTTTGCAACCGGTGCAAAGGTCTCTGTATAATCCACACCATGGATTTGTGAGTAGCCCTTAGCCACTAACCTAGCCTTATATTTCAGATCAGAACCATCAGCAACAGGTTTGGTTCGAAAAATCCACTTACATTGCACTAGTTTCCTCTTGGGAGGAAGAGGCACCAAATCCCATGTTTTGTTCTCTTGGAGAGATTGGAATTCTTCTTGCATTGCTGCCCTCCACCTTGGATCATGATGAGCTTCCTGATATGATGTTGGATCAGATCCAATCATCATATAACAGTGATTAGCAAGCTCACTCTCATTTGCAAAGGAAGCATTGATTGTTTGGGATCTAGTCTTCCTAGGCTCTTGGGGATTGCCTGCCAATTCACCTGCATCTTGTATGATTTTTTCAGCCCACTTGGGCCTTGATGGTGACTCATGTACAGCAATGTCATCTTCAGCCATGTCATCTTCAGCAATATCAGAAAAATCAGAGGTGGAATCATCACTAATCTCATTGAGGTGTGGAGGAGAGGAGCTTTCCCCCGGTGCAAGCTCAAAATCTGGAATTGGTTCTTCTTCGAATTGCACACTTCTCTCAATGAAAGTTTTAAGTGTGGATGTGTCAAAGAGCTTGTAGCCCTTTGTGTCCTCACCATAACCAACCATGATACATTCCCTGCTCTGTGGCTCCAAAGCCTTCCTCTTTTCTGATGGAATTCGAGCCCATGCTCTAGACCCAAAAATCCTGAAATTTGACACATTTGGTTTTTGGCCAAACCATGCCTCATAGGGGGTTTTTCCTTTGACTGATTTGTGAAAGGCTCTGTTCTGAATATGAGCAGCACAATTGATGGCTTCAGCCCATAGCTTAGGGCTTAGATCCCTAGCTTCAATCATGCAAGTAGCCATCTCCTTGAGAGATCTATTTTTCCTCTCTGCCACACCATTTTGCTGAGGTGTGTAGGGGATTGAATGTTGCATTTGGATGCCACATTCCTCACAAAGTTGCTGAATGTTATTATTCACATATTCCTTTCCATTATCAGTCCTAAGGATCTTTATCTTATGACCACTATGGTTCTCCACTAGGGCTTTCCAAATCTTCAGTTTCTCAAACACTTCTGACTTCAATTTAAGGAAGTAAACCCAGCAGAATCGAGAGTAGTCATCTATGAATGTAAGTACATACCTTGATCCACCATATGATGGAGTGGGAAGAGGACCAATGAGGTCTGAATGTACCAATCCAAGTGGTTGAGTGGCTCTCCTTGCCATTCCCTTCTCATAGCTGCGCTCAGGATGCTTTCCAACTACACACCCAATGCATGCACCATTTGATGATCTGATTTCTGGAAGCCCTTCCACCATCTCGTCCCTGTGCAATTGCTGGAGGTATTTGTAGTTCATGTGGCCAAATCTTTCATGCCACAACTTGGAGGTATCGTTGGCATGAGAGACAAGAGCATGGTCACTAGAATTTGGAATGAAGTTTGAGAATTTGTACATTCTCTCATCATGATCTGCATACCCTACTGCAACAACTTGATTTGAGGAGATTTCTGAGATTTCTACCAAATCTGGAGTGAATGTCACTCTCTTGGATTCTCCTGTATGAGTCATTTGATAGACTGATAGAAAATTTGCAGCCAATGAAGGTACATAGAGCACATCACTGAAATAGCCATGCTCCATGTCAATCCTTCCAATCCCCTTGGTTTGGAGTTCTGAATCATCTCCCATTCGAACTGTTGGGCCACCATTCGAATGCAAAGAGGAGAAGAGCTCTCTGGATGAAACCATATGTCTGGAAGCTCCTGAATCAATGATGAAGGAAGAGGGATTCGAAGTACCTGCTACCAAAGCATGACACTTCTCCTTATTGTCAGGGTTTGAGGTGCTCTCTTTCTTCCTTGAGCCCTCAGGGACTGGGATGTTGTTCTTCTCCAGCAGCTGCGCCATTGAGTCAATGGTTTTCTTCATACATGAGCTCTCTGGATGCCATCCCCTATGACAATAGGTGCATTTGGTCTTTTCCTTTCCCTTCTTGTCCTTCTCCTTTGACAGATTCGAACCCCCATCTGCAGACTTGGTCTTGTCAAACTTCCTCTTCTCTTGCTGCTTCGAATTCTTGGCTTTCTGCTTTCCTTTGCTTGCATTTGAAACACCCATTGCCAATGCTTGGTCCTTTGATTTTATGGTGCCCATCTGAACTAGTTTGTCCTGCTCCTGAGTGAGACACTCCATGAAGGTAGCTAGTGATGGCATTTGCCAATTTCGAAGGGTCATTTTGGCTGAGTGAAATGTGCTAACAAATACTGAAAACTCTGGGCCTAGCTTCGAAAGGATGGACAGAATCAGTTGTTCCTCCTTCTTAACAATTCCACATTGTTGCAGTTGAAGCACCAGTGACTTGAATTTCGTGAAGAACTCCTGGATGGTTTCAAAATGCGCTGGGCTCAAGCTAATGAGCTCGTTTTCAAGCTGGTGGCCTCTCAGTTCATCAGTTTTCCCAAAGAGTGATTCTAGCTTCACCCATACTTCATTGGGAGTTGTCAAACTGTCTGTATGAAACAAGAGTTCCCTTGAAATGCTCAGGCATAGCAATCCATAAGCTTCATCAAGTCGATTGTAGTACTTTGCTTTCTCCACAGCAGAATTTGGCTCCACTTCTGTGCCCATGGTCACTCTATAGAGACCCTTAGATCTCAGCTTGATGATCATCTCAGCCTTCCAATCGAAAAAATTGAAGGGTGTGAGCAACATTTGGTTTGCTTCCATGACTGCTGCGTTAATGGTGAGAAAACTACTGAAACACCTGCAAAAAACACTCAATTTTTATCTGGAAATCCTCTCTAGAATGCAGTTCAACGCTCAATGTTGGCATGCAACTCACTAAATCCATGATGGCTCTGATACCATGTGAGTATTTTGATCACAGAATATCGAGGAGCTATGGAGAACCTCACAAAATCGAATTAATTTGCAATTACAGTGGAAAAATTTGAAAAAAGAGATAAATTTACACACAATGTATGCTCAAATCTTTGATTAACTGACTGTCTAACATGTGAAAATGTTAGTAACAGGTTTTTATTACATCCATGAGAAAATCGAGAGCATTAGGTGGCTCAAGCTGAGTGTACAAGTCATCAATGCCAAATGGGCCTCAATCCCCCCTAGGTGGGTCCAACTCAATCCCAATCACCCCAAACAGCTACGAATTCTGGTGTGGAGGTGGCTGAAGCATGCTGAGTCATTAATTAGCTCAAGGCAAGCGTGGGTGAGCAAATAGAGGAGGTTTGGGGGCCCAAGGGAGCATTAAATGCTCCAAATCTAGCCAAAAGTGGGCAAAAATCCACCCTAGCGCCCTTGGTCAACTAAATTCCCCAAAACAAGGAGAGAGGGCGCACCAGCAATAAATGAGGGCGCACTTGTGGACAAAACTGGAGGCTGGGTGAACTGGTTTGCTCAGAAGTGGGTGTGAACACTCTCAAAGTGGGTTTTTGACCAACTATAGTCACTTAATCCAAAACATGGTTTAATTAAGCACATGGATAATTAAAATTTATGGATTATGGTACTAAGTGTGGTTACTGTTCTAACACTCATCCTCTAACCAGCTCATTTCTTCGGGAGGTGCCTGTTTGGGCCCTACGACAAATAATGTAGTTGAGTATAGCACGGTTATTGAGTTACTCTGAGATTCTATTCATCACAGCATTTCACATTTGTAGGTACGACTTGATTCGCAGTTAGTAGTACTTCATTTTTTGGGTGAGTACAGGGTTCGAGATCCTTCTTTGTTATGTCAGTTTTTGCAAGTTATGTTGCTTGAAATACATTTTGATTTCATTACATATTAACACATTTCAAGGAATTTAAATGCATTAGCTGATTCATTTGCAAATTATGTACTTGATTGGCATTTGTATCACACACAATAACAGTTAAAACACATAAGCATGCATGTATATAATCTCTACTCTATATATATATGGTCCAAAACATACATATGATTTTGAGTCATCCACTGTCAAAATATACAAAAAGGGCGTAAACAACCTCAAAAATAATAATATGCATCACTCTCCCTATGGAGAGGGAGGAACCTCAGCTAACTCCGCTATGGCCTCCCTGTAACATATAACCAGTCTAGCTAGTTTCATAAGTAGCTTGATCGAGGTTTGGGGCACCCATACAACATGCTACTGCATCTCGAGTGGTATGCACTCTATCTTGTAGGTAGGGATATCATGAGTTAACTAAATCATTTTTCCCTTAATAGTCCTTAGCATGTCGTCCACACCACCTGGCGCAGTTGGTCATACATATGTCCCCGGATGTCCAGCAAGTCTAGTTGGCCCCACATCTTCATACATTACATTTTGTCAGTTACTCTTACTCATCATAAAAATCATATATAAAAAGACATAAAAATTCTACAATTTTTCAAAAAACAAACATTGTGGTACCTATCTCGCCCCAGGCTACCCCTGGAGGCAGCATAAGTTGTGGATCTCCTTGGAAATCCATCCCTACATATGGAAGTTGCTCGAGCGCCGGTACTTGGCGGCTCCACCACCCTAGATAGTCATCATCAGAGTATGATAGGCTTGTTTCACCTCCACCCTGACGCAAAAATATATCACCCCACCGAGTCATCAATGGCTTAAGGGGGTTCAATGCTGGTAGATCCATCCCTGGACTCAGAGCGGGGACTCTCGAAGAATAAGAAAGATCATAATATACTTCCATATCTAACGTTCTTCTTTCTCCCTATCTAGCATTCCTTCAATTGGTGCGTCATGTTGACTAGTAGCCCTGAGCACCAGTCAAAGATGACATTCCTTAGGCATTCAACACCTATTTGCATATAGTTCCTCAAGGCCAAGTGTTGAGATGGTCTTCCCCCGATCCTGTTTATGGTACTTAGGATTACCTTTAGTGGGGAGCTATCTATCTGGCTAATCGGTACTTGGATCCCACTTTTCTCGGTGCTAGCGACACAATATGTATTGATATAGTCTTGGATAGAGAGTGAACCAACTCCTCTAAATGTTCCTTTGAGGTTTACTACCTCACCCCATTGAGACAAACTGGTGATGAAGTAGATGTCCTCAATGGTGATTTCTAGCATCTCACCTTGGATATTGAACATCCCGTGATTGACATCCCAGTAGTTTACAAGCATTTGGATTAAGTGTGTTTGCACATGCATATTGGTTGTATGGAAGAACTTGAGAATCCCACACCTGCGTAAGGCATTTAAAGTGAGTCGATCTCCCATGTCCAATTTTTCCATGACCTCATTGTCTCTCTCCCTCTAGGTCAAAACCATCCTACATCAATATTTTTCATTCATTTCATTAGTTTGAATCTTTTTCATTTTTAAATGGCACCACCCACGGGTTCACCTCTTACACAGATGCGAGTACCCACGACTCTGCCTGAAGTGAACCCGCACACATTTCTCGTGCCCGCGAGTTTCACTCAGGAAGACCCGCGAGTACGAGGCCCTAAATTTGAAACTCAGCAAAGAACTTCAAAAAAACATTAAAAATTAAAATAATGGATGGAAATGATTAAGAAGGTTGATATTGTCTACTTGCAAGTGGTGGCGTTCGGATTCGTTCCCCAGATTGCTCGGAATCAACGGTTAAAGTAAGAGCTCTTTTTCACCTTTTGCTCCAATGGTAAAATGTTTGGTGAATTATGTTTCTATTTGGCTCTAGATATACAACTTCTTCTTAAATATTTACCCACTTTATATAGTTTCAAGTTCCTTTTTTAACTTTATTTATTTATAAATGACCCTTTTTGAGTAATTTTGATTAGGTCAAGCTTTAAAAGGAGTTCTCTCACCATCAGTCACAAAAGGTAGTTATATAGCGGTTTGTTTTCTTTCTAACATGTGAGCTTAGCTTAACACTTTAATATTTTATGTCACTTTATGTCATTTTGAAACTCCTTTATGCACTTTAAACTGACATTTTATGCTATCCATTGACGTTTTTTCTAGCTATAGTTCGTGCGTCATTTGACAGATCAAGAAACTTATACCTTGTACATTATCCTCACTTAAGATTAAGTTTCCATGGTCTGATAGATTTCTTTCATGCTCTTGTTAGACTCTTTAAATATAACAAGATTGTTGAGCATACTTGTTTTGTTTAGACTCGTTAAAGGACTTGAACAGACATCCACTTTGATATAAGTTTACCCCTTTTCCTAATCTTTGTGGATTATTTACGAAAAATGAAAACTCTAGTCATACTTGGCTAGAAGAGTTCTCTTTCACATTTTTTTACCCTTTTTTGGGTGAGGAGACTAACTTTAGGAAAAAGGACCCCTTCGGAGTCTTCTTTAGGATTTTCAAACTCTCGAAATATGAAAACAACACCAAGCATCTACCAACTCGGGTTCGATGTGAAATACACGAGAGGGTATATAGAGTTTTTTTTAAAGTTTTTCAAACTCTTTAAATATGAAAACACCGGCGAACATATATCAACTCGGGCTCGATATTAAAATCCACGAGTAGGTGTATAGATTTCTTGTTTAATTTTTTCAGACTCCTAAAATATGAAAACACCGGCGAGCATAAACAGATCCGAGCTCGATATTAAAATCCACGGATTCGTAAACTATCAAGTACTAGTCTATCTCTTCTACAAACTCGTTAAAACATGAAGTTATGAGTTTCCCTACCATGGACTCGATAAACTACACATGGTTGGACTTATACCAAGCATTCTTCTATCCCCTCTTCGAGCTTGTTTTCAAAAATGAAGAAGGACTATTGATTTTTCTTTCTTGGACTCATTAAAACTAACAAGAAGGATACTATCAAGCTTTCTTTTCCACCTTTTCATGCTCATTAAAATTAAGAAAATACATTGTTTAACAAAAAGAGAAAAGGGAAGGGAAGAATGTTATTTATCTTTCAATGTAATGGCAGCAAGTCACTTATGTCCTTGAACAAAGCACCTTTTTGAGTCTATCAAACAAGTTGGGTTCTAGTTTTGGCCTTAGGATAAGCCTGATATCAGAGTTTGTAATCCTACAATTGGTTACTCTTCCAATCATATGGAGAATCTGTTTATGCCTCCTACATTGCAAATTTATATCATGGTCCCTTTGTCTGCAAAGCTTCCTAAGCCACTTTTATGTCGTGCTCAGTGTTCAAGGATACAACCTGTGTCGGCCATACTACAGTTTCCTTGACCTCATGTGTCGGCCATAATCTAGTTGCCGTGACCTCATGTGTCGTCCATTCCTTGATGTCAATATGTTTCATCATGTACTCAGTCCTACTCCAGATCAGATCAACCTTTTGATTCTATCTCGTGTTGGATGATGGAGGGTGCTTTAAGGCCTCCCTTCCAGCGGAATTCTTCCCATCGAATTAACCTCATATTGCTTTGGGAATGAAGTTTAGATGTTTTGGTAGTACCTTAAGGATTGCAGTCATCAGTGGAAATTTCCCTCACTATTGAGTAGTGGCAATACATCAATGTCTCCTACTCGATGTATTCTTCAAGTGCTCGACTTCAAAACCTTTTATTCACACTTGTTAGAATGTACTAGGTACCTTGGGCCCCATTTTCATTATTGGTGGGTGCCCTTGTGTTTGTTAACGGTCCACATCAATGGCCGGTAATCAAACGGTGTCCTCCATGTTCGACCTCAACTCATTTATTCGCATGGTTCGGACTCATACCTTGAGATGGTTTGGATGAATACCTTGGGCCTATAATAGCATTATCATTTTGTTATTTCCCAATATGTGCAAGACTGAGCCACACCCATTTTTTTTCTCTTGATGATACATAGATCCAATTTGTTGTTATGGATATGATCTCTTGTTTTGACATGGATCCACACTTGTATTCCAGTGGCCATGCTATATACATCTCTTTTTAATGTATCGGAGATCGTGTTCTACCATTCTAAACAACTCATAATATCAATATTGTAATGGATGACTGACCTTGTTTATGTTTCAGGTACCGTTAGTGATATCACCCCGTGGTTTCCTTGCTCCTCCTCTTCATGGATTGTAATGCATCTCGGCCATCGTTTCCCTCTGACCTCATACATTATGAGGCATCTGTTATTGATCAAAATAACACTTCTTCGTCCATGATCACATTTCCCTATCGATCACACAAAAGGACACTATGGATGGAAGAGCTTGCTTGACCTTAGATGACTTAGAGCTAAGCCTTGTAGTCCTTTCCTCAAAATATATTTTTGATGCCTACTTTAGACCATAACCACGACGCTTATTCTTGCCAACACGGGGGTTAGCCGCGAGTGCCTATACTGAAAACCCACGGGTAAATTTTGAAAAGATGCACCCGCTAGCTGTAAGCCAGGATAGCCACGAGTCACACGCAGGTTGTCCTATGTCATAGTTGCGGGTATCTTAAAAAATCTTGAAAAAATATATAAAAACACTAACTTTGTATTAGTTTTGGGAGTATTTACAACTTCCTCAACTACCTATGCCAACCACCCTTCGAACTTATCCTCCTACTCTTACCATAAATACAAGAGGAAGTCCGCGGAGAAGGGGAGCCAACTTTTGATAATGTAATGCTGGAGGAATTCTTACTCAAGAGAGAGGAGCAAGAACCCAGGGTCTAGTTACAATGGTGCAGGACAGGTATAATTTATGTACTTTCTTCATGCATTAATAAATATAAGATATTCTTCCATTCCCAAATATGATTTGTTCATGTATACTTCAAATCTGATTGCAATTTGATGTTTATGTTATTATAAATATAAATCCTTTTATTTGTAGTCAAATTGGTTTGAGGAAGGTTTAAGTTTGTTTTGCAGGTTGTTGCATTGAAGAGCGACGAAGAGAAAGGCTTGGATCAACCTTCTGAATAAGGTGCACATCCTTCTAACCCTAATCTCATTTGCTTAGTAATTGTATTTGAAGAACATTGTATGTCTGTCTTTATGCATCAATGTGTTGGTAGTCTCTCCACTGCTATAGGATACTGTCCCTAACAACAGATTATTGTGTTGTCAGATGACAACCGATTACTTCATAGGATTCACTGATGGCGCTATTCGCCACACTCATCAGTTGGCTTCAGCAACTTGGGTTATTTACTCATCGGTTGGCTAGCTCATTTCTTCGAGAGGTGCTTGTTTGGTCCCTACGACGAATAATGTAGCTAAGTATAGCATAGTTATCGAGTTACTCCGAGATTCTATTCATAACGGCATTTCACATTTGGAGGTACGACTTGATTCTCAATTAGTATTAATTCAGTTGTCAGGTGACTACAGGGTTCGAGATACTTCTTTGTTATGTCAGTTTTTGCGATTTCAATTGCTTGAAAGACATTTTGATTTCATTACATATCAACACATTTCAAGGAATTTAAATGCATTAGCTTATTCATTTGCAAATTATGTACTTTATTGGCATTTGTATCACACACAATAACATTTAAAACACATAAGAACACATGTATATAATCGCTACTGTGTATATATATATGGTCCAAAAAATACATATGAGTTTGATTCATTCACTATCAAAATATACAAAAAGGGCATAAACAGCCTCAAAAATAATAAGATGCATCACTCTCCCAATGGAGAGGGAGGAGCCTCATCTAACTCTGCTATGGCCTCCATGTAACATATGACCAACCTGGCTAATTTCCTAAGTAACCTAATCTAGGATGGGGCCACCCCTACAACATGATGTTGCATCTCGAGTGGCATGCACTCTATCCTGTAGGTAGGGATATCATGAGTCAACTAGCTCATTTTTCCCTCAATAGTCCTTAGCATGTCGTCTTCACCACCTGGCACGATTGGTCGTACATATGTGCTCAGATGTCCAGCAGATCTGGTTGGCCCCACATCTGCATACATTACATTTTGTTAGTTACTCTTACTCATCATAAAAATCATATATAAAAAGGCATAACAATTCTATAATTTTTCAAAAAACAAAACATTGTGGTACCTATCTCGCCCCAGGATGCCCCTGGAGGCAACATGAGCTCTGGATCTCCTCAAAAATCCATCCCTGCATATGGAAAGAGCTCGAGTGGCAGTACTTGGTGGCTCCACCACCCTAGATAGTCGTCATCGTAGTATGATAAGCTTGTTTCACCTCCACCATGACGCAAAAAGATATCACCCCACCAAGTCATCAGTGGCTCGCGGGGGTTAAACGCTGGTAGAGCCATCCCTAGACTCAGAGCGGGGACTCTCTCAAATAATAAAGAGGATAATATACTTCCATATCCGAAGTTAGTATTTCTTCTTGTCTTGCATTCTGTTAATTGTTGCTTCATGTTGACTAGTAGCCCTAAGCACCAATCAAAGATGACATTCATTAGGCATTCAACACCTATTTGCATATAGTTCCTCGAGGCCAAGTGTTGAGTTGCGCTTCCCTCGATCCTGTTTATGGTACTCAGGATTACCTTTAGTGGGAAGCTAGTTATCTATCCAATCGGTACTTGGCTCCCACTTTTCTCAGTTCCAGCCACACAGTATGTGTTGATATAGTCCTGGACAGAGAGTGCACCAACTCCTCTAAATGTGCCTTTGAGGTTTAATACCTCACCCCATCGAGACAAATTGGTGATTAAGTAGATGTCCTCAATGGTAATTTCTAGCATCTCACCTTGGAGATTGAACATCTCGTGATCGACATCCCAATAGTTTACAAGCATTTGGAGTAGGTGCGTTTGCGCACGCATATTGGTTGTACGAAAAAACTTGAGAAGTAAACACCTTCGTAATGCATTTAAGGTGAGTGGATCTCCCATGGCCAACCTGTCCATGGCCTCATGCTCTCTCTCCCTCTAGGTAAAAACCATCCTACATCAATATTTTTCATCCATTTCATTAGTTTGAATCTTTTTCATTTTTAAATAGCGCCACCTATGGGTTCACATCTTACACAAAAGCGAGTACTCACGACTCTACCTGAAGTGAACTCGCGCACATTGTTCATGCCCCGCGAGTTTTCATCAAGCAGACCCACGGGTACGAGGCTTCCTTAACAAAAGTTGGCTCCCCTTCTCCAAGGCCTTCCTCTTGTATTTATGGCAAGAGTAGGAGGATAAGTTCGAAGGGTGGTTGGCATAGGTAGTTGAGTAAGTGTGAATAACTCCTAGAAATAATCCATAGTTAGTGTTTTTATATATTTTTTTGATATTTCTTAAGATACCCGTGACTATGACATAGTACAACCTGCGAGTGACTTGCGGCTATTCTGAATTGCAGCTAGCGGGTGTAGTTTTTCAAAAGATACCCACGGGTTGTCAATATAGACACCTGCAGCTAACGCACATGTTGTCAAGCATAAGAGTTGCGGTTATGCTCTAAAGTAGGCAGAAACAATATGTTTTGAGGAAAGGACTGCAAGGCTCAGCTCTAAGTCATCTAAGGTCAAGCAAGCTCTTCCATCCATAGTGTCCTTTTGTGTGACCGATAGGTAAATGTTGTCACGGATGGAGAAGAAATGTTATTTTGACCGATAATATATGCCCCCTAATGTATGAGGTCAAAGGGGAATGATGGCCGAAATACATTACAATCCACGAAGAGGAGGAGCGAAGAAACCATGGGATGAGATCACAAACAGTACCTGAAACAGAAACAAGGTCATCTATCCATTACAATCTTGATATCAGGAGATGTTCATAATGGTAGAACATGATCTCCAATACATAACAGAAATATGTATATAGCATGGCCATTGAAATACAAGTGTGGATCCATGTCAAAATAGGAGATCATAGCCATAACAACAAACTGGATCTATGTCTCGTCAAGAGCCAAAAATGGGTGTGGCTCACTCTTGCGTAGCTTGGTAAATAAAAAAATATGATGATGCTATTATAGGCCCAAGGTATTCATCCAAACCGTCTCAAGGTACGATTCCTAACCATGCGAATAAATGAGTTGAGGTCGAACATGGAGAAAACAGTTTGATTACCGGCCATTGATGTGGACCGTTAACAAACATGAGGGCACCCACCAATAATGAAAATGGGTCCCAAGGTACCTAGTACATTCTAACAAGTGTGAATAAGGGGTCTTGAAGTTGAACACTTGAAGAATCCATCGAGTAGGAGACATTGATGTATTCCCACTACTCAATAGCGAGCAAAATTTCCACTTATGACTGCAATCCCCAAGGTAATACTGAAAACTCTAAACTTCATTCCCAGAGCAAGATGAGTTGAATTCGATGGGAAGAAGTTAGTTGGAAGGGAGTCCTTAAGGCATCCTCCATCATCCAACACGAGATACAATCAAAAGTTTGATATGATATGGAGTAGGACTGAGTACATGATGAACCATACTGACATCAAGGAATGAATGACACATGAGGTCAAGGAAACTGCAGGATGACCGACACAGGTTGTATCCTTGAACAATGAGCATGACACAAAAGTGACTTAGGTAGATTTGCAGATAAAGGGACAATGATATAAATCTGCAATGTAGGAGGGATTAACAGATTCTCCATATGATTGGAAGAGTAACCAATCGGAGGAGTAAGAACTCTGAGATCAGGGTTATCCTAAGGCCAAAACTAGAACCCAACTTGTTTGATAGACTCAAAAAGGTGCTTTGTTCAAGGAAATAAGTGACTTTCTGCCATTACATTGAAAGATAAATAACATTCTTCCCTTCCCTTTTCTCTTTTTGTTAAAGAATGTCTTTTCTTAATTTTAACGAGCATGAAAAGGTGGAAAAGAAAGCTCGATAATATCCTTCTTGTTAGTTTTAATGAGTCGAAGAAAGCAAACTCAATAGTCCTTCTTCATTTTTCAAAACAAGCTCGAAGAGGGGATAGAAGAATGCTTGGTACAAGTCCAACCATGTGTATTTTAACGAGTCCATGGTAGGGGAACTCAAGACCTTCTTCATGTTTTAACAAGTTTGAAGAAGAGATTAACTAGTGCTCGATAGTTTATAGATCCATGTATTTGATCATCGATCCCAGATCTATTTGTGCTCATCGGTGTTTTCATATTTAAGGAGTCTAAAGAACTTAAACAATAACTCCATACACCTACTCATGGATTTTAATATCGAGCCCGAGTTGGTATATGCTCGCTGGTGTTTTCATATTTAACGAGTTTGAAAAATTAAACAATAACTCTATATACCCTCTTGTGGATTTCACATCAAGCCCAATTTGGTAGATGCTCGCTGGTGTTTTCATATTTCGAGAGTCTGAAAATCCTAAAGAAGACTCCAAATGGGTCATTTTTCATAAAGTTAGTCTCCTCACCCGAAAAAGGGTAAACAATGCGAGAGAGAACTCTTCTATCCAAGTATGATTAGAGTATACATTTTTTGTAAAAATCCACAAAGATCCGGAAAAGGGGTAAACTTATATCAAAGTGTATGTTTGTTCAAGTCCTTTAGTGAGTTTGAACAAGACAAGTATGCTCGGCAATCTTGTTATATTTAAAGAGTCTAACAAGAGCATGAAAGAACTCTATCAGACCATGGAAACTTAATATTAAGTAAGAATAATGTACAAAGTATAAGTTTCTTGATCTATCAAATGAGGGGCGGAATGTAGCTAGAAACAACGTCAATGGATAGCATAAAATGTCAGTTTAAAGTGCATAAAGGAGTTTCAAAATGACATAAAGTGACAGAAAATATTAAAGTGTTAAGCTAACCTGGCATGTCAAGAAGAAAAATAACCTCTATATAACTACCTTTTGCGATTGATGGTGAGAGAACACCTTTTAAAGCTTGACCTAATCAAAATAACTCGAAAAGGCTCATTTATAATTAAATTAATAAAGTTAAAAAAGGAACTTGAAACTATATAAAGTGAGTAAAGATTAAAAAGAATTTGTATATATAGAGCCAAATAGAAACATAATTCACCAAACATTTCACCATTGGAGAAAAAGGTGAAAAAGGCCTCTTACTTTAACCGTTGATTCTGAGCAATCCGAGGAACGAATCCGAACGCCGCCACTTGTAGGTAGACAATCTCAACCTTCTTAAGCATTTTCATCCATTATTTTAAAAATTTTAATGATTTTTTGAAGTTATTTAGTGAGTTTAAAAATTAGGGCCTCGTACCCATGGGTATACCTGAGTGAAACTCGCGGGCACGAGCGCGGGTTCACTTAAGGTAGAGTCGCTGGTACTCGCTTTTATGTAAGAGGTGAACCCACGGGTGGTGCTATTTAAAAATGAAAAAGCTTCAAACTAATGAAATGAATGAAAAATTGTGATGCAGGATGGTTTTGACCTGGAGGGAGAGAGAGCATGAGTCCATGGGTAGGTTGGCCATGGGAGATCCACTCACCTTAAATGCATTACGAAGGTGTTTACTTCTCAAGTTCTTTCGTACAACCAATATGCATGCGGAAACGCACCTACTCCAAATGCTTGTAAACTATTGGGATGTCGATCACGGGATGTTCAATATCCAAGGTGAGATGCTGGAAATTACCATCGAGGAAATTTAATTCATCACCGGTTTGTCTCGACGGGGTGAGGTAGTAAACCTCAAAGGAACATTTAGAGGATTTGTTGCACTCTCTATCCAAGACTATATCAACACATACTGTGTGGCTAGCACCGAGAAAAG